>NW_019167882.1:9013682-9389880 GCF_002303985.1 Durio zibethinus | reverse complement strand
AAACACCAACTACAAGAGAAATGGAATGATTAAGACAACAAGAGGTCTTGACATAGAAATTATGATCACAGTAACATAGTCCGTTCGGAGGGGCTTCGCTAATATGAGAGAATAGAGATAAAAAAAAAAAAAAAAATGAATGGAAACCTATAAACCAAGAACCAGCACTTCACAAACACACCTGGTTGTGGTTTCCCATATGATGTCATCCAATGATCCAGGATAAATAAAAACGGTAAGTTGACACTAGCATCTAAAATTCCAATATCCAACAAGATTATGTTTGATTTTTCATTCCTTGACATCTGAAACAGTCAACTTGTATTTTCTGTCAATAATCTAAACTTAAATTCTCCACACAATGATCAGATTCTAGGAATTTAGAAAATAACCCATACCATAAGCCACAAGAGGTGCAACTAGGAAAACGGTCCAAAGCAGAACTGGCCGAGTGTTGAAAATAAATCACATACACTCATCTTTAGTTAGACCCACATAGTTTAGCATAACTAAATCAATAAAACTGTTGACCTAGCCTTTTTCTCTTTTTGGCCCAAGAGGGACTATATTAGAAACTACGAGATTTGAAAATCAGATTGAGCAAGTCTCATCTTTGGATTGATTTCAAGGTAATATAATTGTTATAGTAGACTATGTCATGGCAACCATGGCTAGCATGTAGGAATCAGTAAGCAAGCTCCTATCAGATGCACCACAAACCCATAACTTAATTTTTTGAATTAACAACCTCGGCATCAACTTCATGCCAACAAACTTTTCTCGAGACTCAAAGGTCAGCTAGTTATTACACTTTTAAGACAACGGTACATATGACTACGGCAAGTAATAGCACTGAAATGCACAAAAACGGAGAGTATTGAAGTGCCATTGACAACACTTTCTCCTACTACCTCCTTTGTGCTTCAGAATCATTATATCACTAATAACCCTCTCAGGGCACCATCTCTACCTCCTCATCTTTAAACTAGGAAAACAAAAAAAATCACGAAAAGAGTTCGCAATCAGACTCAATTCACATCATATTATTCCAGCTGTAAGAAGAACATGCCAAAATCACATGGCTACAAGCAAAACAAAGAAACCAGGTGAGAATCAAGAAACATATATGAATAAATAACCATTAAAACTTCATCAATGGAAGGGAGTACCTACAGAAACATTTGTCAACATCCCAATGAGAAGAGACAAAAAATTAAATTAAAAAAAAAAAAAAAATACAGGGAACCTGAGATTATTCTTCTTCTTCTTCTTCTTCTTCTTCTTCTTCTTCTTCTTCTACCAACATACATTAATCGGTGCAATAACCAATAAGCAACAGATGTGAATTCCAACCCCCTGATATTACTAAGAAATGGCGATAATAACTAGCTTATGGAATGGAGACCTAAAAACAGCATACCAAAACCCACATGTAGCCGAAGGAGCAAAAGAAATCTGATCCCCCCATTTCCTTTTGCTCTTAAATGCAAACCCTTTTGATCATCATCCAAACCTCTCTCTCTCTCTCTCTCTCTTTAGCCCTTATTTTCAACCTCTCTTTCCATATTTAATATCCTAAAATCAACTGCCGATCTGATCTAATTCTGGGATTCACTCTTCTTGCCAGTTCCCTGACCTTCCCTCTCCTCCAACAACCTGCCAGATTCCTCATCAGCCTGTGCAGTCTTCTTCTGCGCTTCTTTGGCCTTCAAAGCCTGTAACTTGGAATGATTATAGTAAGCAACACCCAAAAATGCCAGCCCATATCCAAACAAGTTGATGGGTGTCACGGTATCCTTAATAACAGACCAAGAGAAGGCAATCAACAACCAGTCCTTGACAACCCCAGCTACATTCATGGTCAAAGCAGAAGTCTTTCCAACCAGTAAGAAAACAGCCAGATTCAGAGCAAATGCACAGAAAGAATTGGTCCCAAAAATGACGAAATCGAAATGGAAACTTGATGTCTCTTTCAAAATTGGAAACTCAACAAAAATCCATGGCACCAACAAGAAAACCAAACAGCATGGCGCAACATAATACAAAGAAGTAATCGGATTCAAGGTGATCCCTTTAGAAGTAAGTAAGATTTGGATCATAACCAACCTGGTAGCCTCAAAAGCAACGGCTCCCAACTGCAACAACACTCCCCAGGTATCAAATCTAGCTTCCCCATAAGCTGCAATGGCTACCCCGAAAGAGATCGAACAACATGCTTGGACCAATGGTATTCACGTCTTAAAGCCCTCTTTTTTTAAAACCCCAATGGAATAAACAGCAACAGGCATCAGGGCTTTAAGCATCTGAATAAAGGACACAGACAAGTAAATGTAAGCAGAATTGGAGAGCCAAAGGCTTAGAGAGTAAAGAGCACCGATCGGGACAACGGAAGAGAGATAAAGCTCCCGAGACATGGAAACAGGTTCGACAACTTTGAAAACTTTGATGAGGAGGAAGGCGAGGGTGGCACAGAAGGACATGTGGATCATTGTTAGAGAGATCGGGAAAGGCCAATTGTACATCTTCTTGTCAAGGATGTATTTGTTGTAGACGATGACGGTGAAGCTGAGGAAAATCCAGATTGCTACATAAGTGTAAGAGAGAAGGATCTTCTTGATGACGCTGTCGCTTAAAGACCCACCCTTGCCCATGGTTTCTTTTGGTTATTGGGAGATGGGGAAAATGGGGAAGGAAGAGGAGATGGGGAGAGGGAGGAAGGGATCAGAACGGATTGTAAGGGAGGAGTTGGTGACTTTTGTGTGTGAGCGAACAAGCGAAAATGGATTTGGTTTGAATATAGGGAGAGATGGTGGCTTACGCTTGGGTTGGCTGTTTTTGTTGGTGGAATGGGCCTTTTCTTGGGCTGCTCCCATGTTTTCGTTCATTTTTTGATGTACCAAAGTTTCTTTCAGAAAAGAAACATAAAATTAAACCTTTTTTTTTACCGATAAACCTCTTTAAATTGAATGTTACATGTTTTGATATTTTTTTCCTATAAACTAATAATTGTTTATTGTGTTCAAATTTCTATATAAAAAATTCTGCAGATTAAAATTTACTTTTTTTATACACACACATATATATATTCATATAAATAAAATATATATTACTAATTTTCAATTAAAAATTATCAAAACTTAACCAAATATTACATTATTCGTACATGTAATATGGATAAGTGATAACTAGATTTTACATTCTATAAATAGATAAACTTAGCAAAGTTCAAAATTTTAAAAAATTAAGTTTAACTTAAACATTTAAAGTAATAATTGATAATCTTAATTGTGTTTAAAAGAGGCTAATTTTCACTAATTTTTTATATGAATCTAACTTTGATTGGCCAAAAAAAAAACATACATGCACACCAAGTCTTGATCACAGCTTTAATTTTCCTTTTCAGTAAAGGAAAAAGAAAGAATATATATATATATATATAAAAGAATCTTTCATTTATGAAGCTATTTATTTAATGTTTGAAATTTTTATTTGATATATTAACAGAAAAATTTTTAATTTCATAAACGAAATTAAGATGATAACATATATTTTATTTTTTAAAATTAATATTTTTATTTTTAAAAATATACACTAAAAATATATATATCATTATCTTAATTTTATTTATAAAATTAAAAAATTTTACTATTAATATATTTAATAATTTATCTTAAGATTTTGAGTTGAAACGAAAGAAACAAGTTCAGAATTGAGATTGGGAGATAGTAAAACTCGCTCATCTAATTAGATTTGTCACGTGGGTTTGCATTTGCTGCGCTGCTATGTTTTGCCTGCGCCCTATTAACTGTCTTTGCCACATGACCTTTTGCCTTTTGCTTACTTTTCGCCCTTATTTTTTCTTCCAAAAAAGACATTTTATTAGGGTAAAATACACTATTAAGTCACTCAATTATATATATCTTTTAAAATTATCACTTAAATATTAAAATTTTTAATTTAATCACAATATTTGAGTTAAAATATTAAACAATAATATTTTTTTAATCACTAAAACATTAAACAATAATATTTATTTGATGTAGCATATTAAAGTTAACTGATTTATAAGGTGGCATATAAAATAGACCAAATGACATCGTTAAATTAGAAAAAATTCTTATTGGCTGTGGGGTTCATAAACTAAATTTTCATTCCATTTTTTCATTTTGTCTCTCTATTCTTTCTCCCTCTCTCTACTTTTTTTATCTTCAACTAGCAACCAAACTTTTCTCAAAATCTAACGTGTCACTGTTATCATCGTTGACACTCACTAATGTCGATTTGGTTTCAAATTTCATCAAAAATTTTCTCTTCATCTCCTATTTCCTTTTGTTCAATTGATTTTTCCTAAAAATCAACCATATGATCTAAATCTAATTTCCAATCCGAAGAAACAATGATGTTTCCTGTGAATCATCATCATATGGTGAAGATTTAATAGGCTGAAGTGCAAAGCCAACTTAAAAAGACCTTTTAATATCACAGATGCTCTAGAAGAGGTTTTGCCTTTGAAGTAAGATTTTTTTGAGAAAAAACTTTAAAATTTTTTAGGTTTTTCTTTTTAGGTTTTGATCTAATCTTGGTTTTTGGTTGATGGGTTTTTGTTAAATTTTTCTAAGAATTTAGAAGAATGATTAAGATTTAATTTGAGATTTTCTTCTTTTATTTTATAATATTTGTAAATACCGCATTTTGCCTTAGGTTTCCTTTTAAATTATTGTTAAGCCTCGAAAAATTCATCGATCAAATTGTTTTAATTAGGCTTTAGATTGGCCCATTTTAGTTTGGGTTAATATTGGGCTTTAAGATTTACTTTATTTTGAGCTTTGGAAAAGGATTTTGTTGTTTAAGTTTGAATTTGGTTTTGAGCCCAAATTAAGTATATGATCATTCTCTTTATTTGTTTTTTTTTTATTTTTATTTTTATTTGTAATTTATTTTATTTGTAATTTTATTTTATCTCAGTTTATTTTTGAAAAATAAAAACATAATAAATGTTGGAGAAAATTTGAAAGCTATTTAAATTGAATTCTTTTGGTGATGAATGTTGGTTGGCTTAAATCACTTTTAAGATACGAACTTCAAAGAGATTATGCAAATCCTAGAAGTCTTTTTAATCTAGGACTCTTTTCGAATTAAGGTTGGATCCTTATAAAATCAACACCTACAATCAATTGAGAGGGAATTGAAGAGGGAATAATCAAAGAAGAAGCAAAAGCAAAGGGAAAGGTTTCGGTTTAGTCAAAAGTAAGCAGTTTAAAAAAAATTATGGGTTTGGTGTTCTTGAATTTTTAGCCTTTGGGTCCTAAGTCAAGGGGGAACAACTCAAAAATTATTTGCAAAAACCACATCATCAAGTTATCCTTACTTAAATCATTCATCGTCATATGTGATTCCTATCTTGTCAAGCCAACCAATACCCAAAACCCATAATACCCAAAATAGTAGCCATAATTAAACAGAGACATTTCCAGAAGGCTTAATCCAACAAACATTACCCCATCACCCATTGGAGCCAATACCATTATTAAAATCAATAGTAATTATCCAATAGACAAGAATCATAGTAATCACATGCATAAAAATAAAAGGGCGTGGTTTAGATAGTGATGTTTTAAGGCTTTTAGGTGTTGTTGGTCCTAGTAGTCTTTTGGGTTTCCTCTAAGCAATAAAGAAGGAAAAACATTTTTGAGTGATTTTGAGTGTTCGGATGGTGGAAGAGAAAAGTTATTTGGTTTGAATCCATGGCTTTGGGTTTAAATTTAAGAACTAGGAATTTTTTGAGAAAGTTGTTTGAAGAAGAGTAAGAGGGTTTGTTATGGAGTTTCAAGCAAAGATTGGTACTAGAGACTAATGGTGAGTAATGATGATAGTGGCAAAGCATCGTCGAATTTGAAAATTTTAAAAAACATGGTGGTCGGTGTTTTTACCTTTTAAATTTATTGGATTTTGGTTAGATAGAGAAAGAGAGGGAATTGACTTAGAAAGAGAATGAAAACTAGAAAGTAAAAAAAAAAATGTTTTTGGCTTATAAGGATTATTGAAACGAGAATTTGTGTCTTATTTGGCCTGACCCTAAATACGCGCTCGACTAGAGTTGGCATCAAGGTGGGGTAGGTCGATTTTTTACTTTCTCTGCCTCTAACCTGATGCTTCAATGCTTTTAATCGATACCCGACCCACCCCCGCTTGGAGGTTCTAATTGAAAATTTTAACCTCGACCCGCTAGAATATTATTTACCTGAATTTAACCCGACCCAACCCGAAGAGCCCAAAACTTCGACTAGCGGACCAGCCTTAGAGAAAAGGTAAAAGCTAAGGACGAAGAGGCAGTAGACAAAGATCTTTCTAAAGACCTTCATACTAAAATAAGACAACTTGTAAGAAATCTTTAAAAAATTACTTATATATATAGTAAGGGTATTTTGGTAAATATTTAGGGTCGGGTTTAATATAAACTCGACCTCGACCCGAATCTGATATTCCAAAAAATAAAATCAACCCGACTCGAAACTCATTTTTTCAAAAAAAATCTAACCCTAAATGATCAAGTTGGGTCAGAGCCCAACGATTTTGGGTTGATTTGCCAACCCTACGCTCGACCCTAAAACCTGGAGCCTGATCTTTAATTGAGTCGTGAAACCAAGCCAATGAAGTTAAGCCACCGAGCCACCTTATGAGTTTAGAGTTGAGCCATCCTTTTGAGTCAAGCCTAGCAGAATCAATTTTTTTGGTATTTTTTGTTTGTTTATTTGTTTCAATTATGGTTTTTAAATAAAACTAGGAAAATTAAAATTTTAAAATCCTACTAAATTATTGGAAGATTTAAATTTTAAATTAAATCTTACCAAATTATTAAAAAGGTTTAATATTTTTTTATTAATTAAATTAAAAATATATTTTTTAAATAGTTCTATCAAACTATTAGAAGATTTAAATCTTAAATTAAATCTTATCAAACAATTGGAAGATTTAATAGTTTTTATAATTTGAATAAAATTTCTAATCTTACTAAACTATTAGGAGACTTAATGAAATTTTTATAAAAAATAAAATTTCAATCATACCAAGTTATTAGAGAATTTAAATTTCGAATTAAATCTTACCAAATTATTGAAAGATTTAATGATTTTTCTTAAGGCAAATTTATAAATGAATTTTCAAATAAAATCTCACTAAACTATTGAGGGATGTGCATCGAAATAAAATCATACCAAATTAATTTTTTAAAATAATTAATTCATAAAATAAAATATATTAATGAATCTAACAACGAAGCTTTTTAAAGTGGGATACTAGTCTACATGAATACTCTTGAGATGAAAAAATCTTCTTAATTTGCTAAAAAACTATTGGAGTAATTTTATTTAATTTCTAATATTAAATTCATTTGGTAAAATTATAAATATGAGTCAAAATTTGGATAACATGAAATCAATTAGTGCCATCTTTTATATAGGCATTTTGAAGGTGCTATAATCTTTCTCATGTGTAACTGTACTCTCGAATCTTATTTGGTTTCGTAAGATTAGAATCTACCTTTTAAACATATCCAAGTCAAGCCAATGACTTCTCTTTAAAATAAAAGAGATTTTAGGTGGTCAATCATACCTAAATAGAAAAGATTGATGGTAACTCCTAAAGTTGTATCTAACAATAAGTTTACAGGCTTACATATTATGACAATATTATTTGGTGAATTCATTAGAAATATCCCATCCTTCATATAGGCATGGTAAGGGTGCTATAATCTTTCTTACATGTAACCGTATTCCAAACTTTATTTGGTTTTGTAAGACGAGAATATACATTTTAAAGATATCCAAGTTAAGCCAAAGACTTCTATTTAAAATAGGAGAGATTCAATTAGGTGGTCAATCATACCTAAATAGAAAAGATTGGTAGTGACTCCTAAAGTTGTGTCTAACTATAACTTTATAGACTTACATATTATGACAATATTGATTTGGAGAATTCATTAAAATATCTATTTTATAGCTCCTATTTATTGGACAAGAATCATAATAATCCTTCTAATCTTTTGAGAAAAAGTGGAACTGAGATGGCAAAAAGAATGGTAACTCCAATCAAAGCGTAATGGCTTTTAGAACTACTACAAGCAACTCTGATTTCAACTTAATCTCCTTATCTCTTTGTAGTTGTCTTCCACCTCTATAACCACAATGTAGAAAATAATTAGCCATTAGATAATCATTATCAAAAACTCAATCAAACTTTATTTAGTTTGTTGTTGTTGTAACTCCTAACATACCTTCATTTTGTTTTATGAATAAGGGTTTTAGTTTTTAATTAGGTTTTTGATTTGGGAATTGTTTATTAGCCTTGAGCTCTATTTCGTTAAATTTTAAAGCTTTTTGTTCATGAAATTGGTTTGGGAGAAAATTCAAGGGAAAATTCAACTTACTTTTATTGAAAAAAATCATTATTTTTCTTTATTTTTTAAAATTTTTTATGCCATATCATCTTTAGCCACGTAGCATTTTAATGACATAGACATATAATGTGGTCATTGATATCATACATGGCATGTCTAGCTAGCAATCTGTCAAGCATTAATAGTTGGTGACCAAAAAAAACATTTACTCAAATGTTAGTGATTAAATCAAAAAATTTAATTATTTGGTGACCATTTCAAAAATACTCATACTTGGATGACTATTGGTGTATTTTACCCTTTTTTATCTTCCAACCAAATATACCCTCTTTCTTTCCTTTTCTTTTTCTTTTTCTTTTCTTGTTGCAAGGATTAATACTAAATTTTTTCAAGTTTTGATAAGTTTTTTAAGGTGAAGTTTTGATGTTTCTAATAATTTTATTGGAATAAACATTTTTTTATGTGACCATCAGTGCTATATATCATCAATACATCATAAATTGCTATATAATTATTAAAATTTTAGAATTTTTAAAAATAAATATTTAAAATTTTAAATATTTAATTATGTTAAAAATGTTAATGATATGATGACTGATACATTAATAGTATATAACATTTATATATTAACTACGCATTAAATATAAATTCTTATATTTTACAATGTGATAATGGTAATAATTACTATACTTTAATCACAAAATGGTACACTTTTTCCATTTTTATTCTTATTATTTTGTTTTCCTTACTATTGATTGAATGTATTTTTCACATGGGATGCAAAATATTAGTGTATACTAAAAGGTAGATGAGTAAGGTGAAAGCATTTTTAGACTATAAATAATGAAAAAAAAAAAAGAGATATTTTTCGTATAAAGGAAATTGTTCCTTGTTTTCAACCAATTCATGTTCACAAACTTGATTTTTAAGAATTACTATCGAATTTCTATGTAAAATGTTTGAACACCAAAGAAGTAAAATTTAGATAGATATAATAATTATCATAACATATAGATCTGTGGATTTATTGTCATAACGTTTAGGTTAGAAAAACGTACCTATTAGACACAAAAAATCATGGAATTTTCACCAATCTTTTTTATCTAGGTGTGATTGACCACTTATATGAATCTATCCTTTTTAAAGTTATCTTAAACATAAGCTAAAGGTTTTTAAAATGATATATACACCATCAGAACTAAAGTTTAGAAATCGGTTACATTTAGGAAACGTATTAGCACCCCTTTACATCCAAAATTAATACCAAATTAATTATAAGTTATCTTATCTAAGCCTAATCAAAGATAGTTTTTATCATGAAAATCAATTAATTTCAATCCTTTTATTTATTTACACAACAAGGTAATACAAAAATTTTATCAAAATATCATGCAATTATGCAATATCATAAATTTCATACCAATACCATGCAATAAATATTAAATCATATCATGCAATAAATATTGTCATGCAATAGTATAAAATATCACACAAATATATTAATTATCATGTAATAATAGAAATAATCATACAAATAAATATTAATCTGCAAATAAATAATTAATCATGAAATTAAATATATAATCATGCAAATAAATATAATCATGCAATCACACACATAAATATATTAGGTAATCATGCAAATAAATATATTAATAATAATGCAATTAAATAAATCATGCAAGCAAATTAAATTCATGTAAATATATTAATCATGCAAATAAAATATTAGTCATGTAAATTCATAAAAAATAAATATCATGTAATAAATATAAAAATAAGAGTAAGCAATTAAATATTATAAAAGTTATGCAAAAATCACCCAAAAATATATATATATATATATATATATATATATATATATATAACAAACATTCCCTCAATTGGTGCCAACAACTTTTCACCTTTTAAAATTTGATGCTTCTTACTATAAATCTTAACCTTCCTTCTAAAAATTCAACCGAGTCTTGTTGCAATTTTTTACTTGATTGTTTCTTCCTTGTTGATTCAAAATTTTGCCAAAAATTAAATATATAATCATGCAAATACATATATAATCATGCAATTAAATATATAATCATGTAAATATATATAATCATGCAATCATACACATAAATATATTAGGTAATCATGCAAATAAATATATTAATAATAATACAATTAAATCAATAAATCATGCAATTAAATAAATCATGCAAGCAAATTAAATGCATGCAAATCTATTAATCATGCAAATAAAATATTAGGCAAATAAATTATCATGCAAATATAATATTAATCATATAAATATATATTAGTCATGCAAAAATAAATATCATGTAATAAATATAAAAATAAGAGTAAATAATTAAACATTATAAAAGTTATGCAAAAATAACAAAAATTACAAATATTCCCTCAACTAATCATGGGCTCTAACAACTTTTCACTTCTCAAAAACTAATGTTTCCTACTATAAATCTTAGCCTTCTTTCTAAAAATTTCAATCGAATATTCTTTCAATTTTTTGCTTGATTGTTTCTTCTTTGGTGATTCAAAACTTTGCTCAAATTTTCTCTCATTTCAATCATTTCTATTTGATTTTAAAGTGAATTGTTGTAAGACCCCCTTTAGATCTTAGATTCAAGGTCTTGATATAAGGATTATTGAATCCCTTTCGATTTAGAAAAAAATTAATTCAACCTAATCTAAGATTTCTCTCCAAAATTTATTCTTTGTGTAATTTTTCATTTTTTCAATAAATTGAGCTCTAAGTCTTTCCAAAATTATTCAACCATTAAAGTTAAAAGCTGAGATAAAATCCAATAGTTGAATTGAATCCAAGATTTTTCATGCAAAAACCCATATTTTCTTTTTTTAAAAAAAATTACCTTTTTTTTTTATTTTTGTTACCAATTGACTTTGATTTTTTTGACTCAAAAATAAAAATTAAACTAAAAAATTAAAATGCAAATAAAACTTAAGGCTTAATCTTTGGGCTCAAAATTCACATTTCCAATTAAGGCCCAATTGCACTATTAAAATCCAATTCGAAATCTAATGAATTTAAAAAAACTCTAAACAAAACGAAGTGTCTATAGTTGACCCTTTTTGTGCATTTTTGTGAAACAAGAATTGTACAAAGACAAAATACATCCATTTTGTTTGAGTCAAGAAAATCAAAAAAGAAAATCTCAAAAACTCCCCCTCAACTGAGGTAGTAAAACTTTTGAAAAATAAAATGCTCCCCCATAACTAAGGTAGTAAAAATTTTGAAAAATAAAATGTTCCCTCACAATTGAGGCATTGAAACTTTGGAAAACTAAAATGATCCCCCACAATTAAGGCATTGAAACTTTAAAAAAAATAAAATGCTCCCCATAACTAAGGCTTTGAAACTTTGAAAAAATAAAATGCTCTCCCACAACTAATGCTTTGAAACTTTGAAAAAAATAAAATGAGATATCTTATTTATAGATCATGCCTTAAGGTCTTATAGATCATTGTCACCTTTGAATAAGCTCTTCCCTAATATAGGCATTGAAATTTAAAAAAAAATTCTTACCTTAAGCTGAGTATTTGTATCTCATCTAAGCCATCATTGATCACCTTCCAATGTCTCTTCAAAAACATTTCAACTTTTACTTTCCTTTCTACTTTCCAAATGTATACAATGAATGCAAGCAATGAATGAAAAGAACTTTCAAGATTTACTTCAATTTTATAATTCAATCCTTAATTTTCTTGTCTTTTTCAATATGCATGATGAATAGAATGAATGCAATGTTCTTAGTGTAATGCATGTAAAAAAATGCAATGCATGCCATGCAATTCATTTATCTTTTCAATTATGGTAAATTAGAGGATTATCAAAACTCTTGATTTATCTTTTTGCTTTCTTTAATTCCTTAACACTTGTGGTTTTCAATATGAGCTATCATGCCCTACCGGTAATCTCATCTATTTTACCATCCAAGTTTAGAGATTTCTTATCAATATGGGTTATCATGCACGATCCACATGAACATCATGCACTATTAAGTAATCTCATCCACTTTATCATCCAAATACAAATAAGCATCTCAAGAATTTTATTCTAAATTACTGGGGATTGACTTTCTTTCAAGCCTTCTTATTGCCCTTACTATTCTCTTTTCTTTTCTAAAGCAATGTGGAGATCTTTTATGCATTTTTTTCATTTACTCATCATTATTACAATATCACAACAAACACAATGCAAACATGTATTTCCTCAATCAAAATGGAAATAAATAAGGTAATATGAAAGGTCAAAAGGATATTTATTGAAAAAAATAGATTTGGTAAACCAAAAACAATAATCAATCAATAATTGAATGGGTATCAAATATTCAAGGAATAGAAGGACAATGATCATTCAATAATTGAATGGGTATAAAATATCCAAATAATGAATGTTAGAACAATTTTGAGCAAACCAATCTAAATTTTTTTTTCAAAGCCTATTCCATCAACGTCCTTGATCATAACGAGCTTTATCAAACCAACTTTGCTCCTATGTGGTGAGCCTTTCATGGTGCTATTCTATCCTTACATCTGAGCCACCTTTTCCAAACTTTCAACTTAAATGCCCCCATTTTGACTCAAACTACACTTTTTAGGTTTTCACCTTAAGTCCTCATTTTTTTCCTTTTTCTTTTTTTTTTTTCCTTTGTACATCATTTTCTCATATTTTCTAGTCATTTTCTTTCCCCTTAATCCACCAGTGACATTTTGATCAAAATTTCAAACAATCCCATTACAAGTCTACCTGAGTTCAATTCATGATTTTTCAATTTGAGTACTCCCATTCAATCAAAATAGACTTTTTAAGGGATGTAATGTAGGTTAAATTGAAATATTGTGAAAGAAATGGATAAAATAGGTTTAAAATATATTTGAAGGGTTATGAACCAAGGATAATATCTTTTCATGTAGAACACTTTGACATTTTTCATCATCAATTTCATCTTTTTTTTTCTTTTCATTTCCTTTTTTCATCATACTTTTTTTTTTTGCACTTTTCATCATTTTTCAAAAATATCTAAGCACAAAAGGGCTTTGCGCTTCAAATCATTGAGGACTTTCATTTTTCTTTTTTTGTGAACTTGGTTAAGATTTCTTCCAAAGAAAAATTCAATAAGCTCAAATGGAGTAGTAAATGGATAATTTTACTTTTTTTGTGAAAAAAAGAAGAAAGATGGCCATTTTTCATATCAAATATTAACACTCTCAATGAAAAACATTAATTGATTAAAAGCAAACTTGAGAATGAATCATTACAAAAAATAACATATTGCATCTCTTTCATCTTTCAATGATCAAAACTCTTTTTTCATTTCATGAAATCTATCTTTTTTAACTTCAGCAATCCCAACAGATTAAAAGTCTCAATTTATCAATCATATCAACATGAATAATGCTTTCAAAATTGAATCCTGAATTATTGTCATAATTGTCTAAACATTCATTATTTAGAATATGGGGTGGGTGTAATGAAAGGATGTGGACAAGTATATGTGCAAAAGAATGAAAGAATAAAAAATTGAAAGAGGAAGTGTAATGATAATGCATTATACAAAAAAATTTATTGGAATAATAATTAATAAATTAGCCTATACATAAAAGATATCCCTCATGTTTGGGCTTAAGTAGTTAGGGTTTAACTCAATACATTAATTTTTCAAAGGTTCAAGGATAACAGGTAACTTCATCATCTCTTAATTATTCATTTCATTGCCTGGTAGGGTAAGATATGCAAATGGCTTTTCTTCTTAATTTTTAGTAACTTCATCATTCAAGATCATGAGAGCCCAAAAAAAGTTTTCCCCTGATTCCATGTAGCATTTTCATTAACAACTTAAGATGACTTGGGATACATACACCTTCCAGAATGAAAGGTATCATAAAGGTAAGGAGTGATCAACTTTTCATCTTCAGGTTCACATATTTTGAAATTAGCTATTCTCTTTTCATTTATAACCTTATATACCATTTCAGGTGAATAACATTGTCCATTCCTGGTCATGCCCCCTAATTCAGTTATTTTGCTAAATTAGTTGCAGTTTGATTATCACCTAATCCTTGATCACCCTATCATAATTATATTTTCATAACTCATATTTGTTACTTTGATATGGAAAAGGACTTGGGACTTTGATTGTTAAGATCGATTTTGGAATAGGTTTCTCCCAATTTTGATTAGACTTGCAGTAGATTGTGAGAGGTTTGACCTAAGCCTTGTATGGTTTTTTTTTTCTCTTATTGCATTCATTATAGCCTTTTCAACTTCTTTATAAAACTCGATTCGAGTGGCATCCATCATCTTTTGTAGCTCTTGACGAAAAGCATCACAATATTGGATAGAATGCCCCGAGGCCTCTTTAGATATTTACAAGACTAGTTCAGATCTATCTTGTCACAATGATTTTTATGACTTAAAGGTATTGGACAAATCATATCTGCCTTCACTAGAGCTTCAAAGACATATTCTAATTGAGTCTTAACATCATCAACACTTCTTTTAATGTGGCAAGCTTTATCCCATTTAAAGCATTAATTGTTCCAGCATGATTTGGTAAAAGATTCTCATTGATATTTGGCCCCTCAGAGGTATCAAAATTCAACACACCTTACTCAATGAGTTGTTTAAACTAAGGTAATTTTTAGTTAAGTGATCTATATTCCCACATGGTGATCAAGTCTAACATTAACATCATGCCATTTAAGGTAAGGTGGCTTCAAGGTACCAAATGGATAAGTGCTATAAAGTGGCCTTCTACTAAATGAAAGAATAACTTAGTGTAGGTCATAGGGATGGGATTAATCCAGATCTTTTCTTAGGTAGCTCATGGCCCTTTAAAATAGTTGGATTGTGCATTTGGCTAGGTAGTGGGAAAAATGACAAGGCTAAGCATGGGTTAGAAACTAGGTTGATAAGTAGGTGGTACGAGATGGTATGGATAGGTGTTTGGTGAAATGTTATTGGTGGAATACTAAGGGTCTTAGTACATAGGGTATGGAGGATATTGAGGGTACATTTTGAATTATGGCCCTTCATGAAATACAACCTGAGCATCGGTTTTTTTTTTTTTATGTGCAACTATTTTCCTTGCACTAGATGTTTCATCTCCTTCTAGCTTTTCATTCTTAATAGCATTTTCAATAATTTCCCTAGAGATTACCATATCAATAAAATTTTTAGTGAAATTGCCAATTATTCTCTCATAGTAAGGAGCTTTAAAAGTATTGACAAATAAAACTATGATTTTTTTCTATCAATAAAGGTTGAACTTGAGCAACCATATCCTTCTACCTTTGAGCATATTCTTTGAAATTTTTACTTGATTTTTTTTTATCCTTTGAAGAGACATATGATCTGTTACTGTGTCTATAATATGCTTATATTACGTAATAAAAGTTCTTACAAGTTTTTTTTATCCATGGATGCAAGATCTATCCAATTACACATACCACATAGCAATTAAACTAATAAAACTATCTTGGAAGACATGGATGAACAACTTCTTATTATGAGCATATGCAATCATTTTATGACAATACATCGCAATATGTGTACTAAGGCATTTGGTCCTATCATATTTCTAGAATTTAAACACTTTTAAACTTTGGTGAAATCACCATATCAGGGACCAAGTAGAGTCCAACATCATCCATTGACCCATAAAAATCTATGCCATCGAAAGCTTTAAGCCTTTCTTCAATAATATCCATCTTTTAGGTTTTAAAGCTTTCTTTAGTTTCAATGGGGCTAATCTTTATCTTTTCTTGCTACTTGGAATCATTAAGATTTGGAACTTATGTAGGATCAAATGTCTTGATGCTAAGAACAGGGGTAATGAAAGCAAAAGCAACAATTGTCATCATGTCAATCTCCACATAAGGATAGTTTGTAATAAATGGTATTTGGTGTTAGGCCCATTTAGATGCAAGTGCTAAATATGGGCTAAACTAAGAGGATATAAAGGATTAGTCTCATTTTGTATCACCATTTCTTTCACCACTTTCTTTCCATTTCTCATGTTTTTTAGTAACTCAGTAATAGTTTTAAATTACCCTTTTATTTTTTTTGTGCTTTTTTTTAGCTTTTAGATGAGAAAAGTGTTTTCTTCTTTTATGATCCTTATCTTATATTTAATATTGCAACACCTCAGATTATTTGAAGATTGAGCTATCTTTGAACCTTGATTTATCATAAGTTTTAAGAATTAGGATGATTTATTATTATGCACTTTGGAAAGATATTTATGTATGAGTACATAAATGTACAAATTCAATAAAAGATGATTTACCACATAACAATTATTAACAAAGAAAATCTTTATTGAATTTAAAGTTATTTTTAACCAAATCTAATATTACATCCATGAAAATTTTAAAGTCTATTGTGAAAAGAAATCCTTAATTTATTGATTTTGGCTTTATACTTCATTAAGGAAAGCTAGCAACTCTTAGCCATGTGCTCCCACTGGTAGCACCTTTGCCTTTCATTTTTTAACTTTTTCTACTATGTCTTTAACTTTATAGGTAGCCATAGTGATTTAGTCAAGCAAGCACTCCAATTGGTTATGCTTTCTTACATATGCTTCCTTGGCTTGTTCACATTCTTCAATCACAAGACTCATTTGTGTTCTAATTTCGACCATTACCTCATTGAGCATTTGAATGTGCTTTTGTGCTTTAGTGAATGCTATCTTTTTTTTTTTTTTGCATCTTTGCTTATAATTATCCATTTTCTTTCAAAAGTTGGGCTAACTCGTGATTGGTGGATGACTATGTGATGTTGAGATAAAAAAAAAAGACTTTTCCATTCATCCCTTTCTCATCTGAGTGCTTGAACCTTTTTGTCAATTCTTCCCTTTAACTTCATTTTTAGCCTTTTTGTTTTCAAGCTCCAATTCATCTTTTTTAACTTGGAGCTTTTTTTTAGCAGTTTTCAATACCAATAGGGAATAAAAATGTGGTGATTTTATTGGGCCACTTGGAGTTAATTCTTTAGGGATTTTAATGTCTTCACCTCACTTAATGTGCCATACAAAGTACTCAAAGGTAACATCATTTGAACATCTCCTTTTATCTTCTATTTGAGGTAAATTCCAAGCTTGCAGGACTTTGGTTATCTTTATGGAAATATCAATTTCAACATATGAGAACTCCATTTTACTAAATCTAGAAGTGGCTGGGATAAATTGTTTATAGCCATATTGTTTTTGTACCATGATGAAATAATAATTCGCTACACCATAAAGGCCTAAGAGAGGAACCTAAAGCTTATCTTCATAACCATACAACACTAGTTTATAAGGCATCCGGAGAGCTTTTCATATCACATCTTAGCTAGCGAGCTTGTACAGAAATAAGATCCATGCTTTCTTAGATTTTGGTGTAGGCCATTCATTTTCACAGAATTCCTTGATAAGGATGCTTGTAGTGAAATATAACTTGCAAAATTTACCACCATTATTTTCAATATGACTTTTCATCTAAATGGTTAAAACTAAGCACATATAGTAAAACGTTTATCTCTATTTCAGTGATAATGATTTAAAGATATAATAGTCTTAGCCAAAATTGCAAGAACTGGTTGATTTGGTAACCAAGTTTATTAAAAAAAATCCATTACTGCAATATTAATATAACCAATTACTTTTGGAAATATCATCATCTCATATAGAGTTAATGCTATAAAATATATTCCTTTTTCAATGCCAAAATATTTGTATATAAAGTCACGAACAATGGACCAAAGAATACCAACACTTTTAACTTTTCCTTTTACCCAAGTATCAACAGTTTGGACATCTACGGCCATCATTTGAGCAAGCTTTTTTCGGTAACCAATCTTTTTATTTTTTCAATATACCTTATCAAGATTACAAAGATCCAAGCAAAAAAGAGTTAATATTCTTCAATAGTTGGCACCATATCAATAGTTGGCACCATATCAACCTTATTGAACACAAAGCAGCAATATAAAGGATCCCAAAACTAAACCATGACCCTAATAGGCTGATCATCAATAGGGACTAAAAGAACTAATGCAAGATCCCCAAACTTTTTTTGGAAGGTCTCATTGGCAATGACACTTCATTTGTTCCAAATGCTAACCAAATTGCTTAAATCATTTCATTTGAGATTGAGATGGATTTTAGTGGGCAGAGTGGTTATATAATTGGCTGGCAAACAATCACCTCCTTTAAGTTGAGCTTCCTCAAACTTCATTTTTAGGCACATAAGGAAATTTTATGGGCTTTCCATAGATGTAATTAAGATTCTTTTTGTTAAGATTGTTTTGCGACAATCACTTCTTATGATAAACTTAATGATGCATGCATGCACAATAAAATAGACAAAAAAATGGTTAGTTAACATAATATAATATATATATATATATATAAGGAATAACATAATATAAAAGGTTAGTATACAAAAATATGTACAAGGAATAACATTTACTAGAATAATAACTATCCCATCATATTTTTCTTTTTAGGTTTTTTCTAATAAAAGGAAGGGCAGGGCTTTAGCCTAGGTTTGGATACTTAAGATTCATGTATATGCTGAGTTCAAAGGCTTAACAATCTAAAGGCTCTCAAATTATTCCCTACATTATCTTTTATTATAGACTTGTAAGACACCTCAATCCTCACCTACCATTATAGGCTCAAACGAAAATGGTTCAATTTAAGTGGGAGTTTTAGTTAACTCACATGGAGGTTATCACCTCACAAGAGTATAAGTACTTCCTCCCTCCTAATAAATGATAAAACTTGAGTATAGAGCTCGTGCATGAACGCAAGTATAGTGTGTGTAAAAGGACATGTCAAGTAATTAAATATATAGGTGTGAATAAAAAAATAATATTTGTAAAACAAACAAATAAGAAATTACAAACAAATAGGTTAGTCCACATAAATAATTACATAATAAAAACTATCAAAGTAAGGCTTAAGATAACATATAACTAACTAATGGCTTGACTCTCTAATATCCCTAGTGGAGTCACCAAACTTTCATAACATTTAGGTTAGGATAACCTACCCATTAGACATAAAAAATCATAAAGTCATCACCAATCTTTTTTTATCTGGGTATGATTGGCCACTTATGTGAATCTATCCCTTTTAAATTTATCCTAAACCTAAGCAAAGGGTCTTTAAAAAGAATAGGTTTTGCTCATATTACTAGAACTAAGGTTCGAAAGCTGGTTATATGTAAAGAAGGTATTAGCACCCCTTTACACTCAAAATGGGTACCAAATTAATTATATGTTATCTTACCTAAGCCTTATCAAAGATAGGTTTTATCATGCAAATCAGTTAATTCCAATCCATTTATTTATTTACGCAACATGGTGACACAAAAATTCTATCAAAATATCATGCAAAATCATAAATTTCAAATCAATATCATGCAATAAATATTAAATCATATTATGCAAAAATTATCATTCAGAAAATATTGTCATGCAATAATATAAAATATCACACAAATATATTAATTATCATGCAATAAGATAAATAATCATACAAATAAATATTAATAATGCAAATAAATAATTAATCATGTAATTAAATATATAATCATACAAATAAATATATAATCATGCAATTAAATATATAATCATGCAATCACACACAAAAATGTATTAGGTAATCATGCAAATAAATATATTAATAATCATGCAATTAAATAAATCATGCAAGCAAATTAAATTCATGCAAATAAAATATTAGGCAAATAAATTATCATGCAAATATAATATTAATCATACAAATATAATATTAATTATGTAAATTCATGCAAAAATAAATATCATGTAATAAATATAAAAATAAGAGTAAGCAATTAAATATTATAAAAGTTATGCAAAAATCATAAAAAAAAAAAAGCAAACATTCCCTCGATGGATCACGAGCTCTAATAACTTATCGCTTTTCAAAAATTGATGCTTCATACTATGATTCTTAGCCTTTTTTCTTAAAACTTCAACATAATCTTCTTGCAATTTTTTACTTGATTATTTCTTCCTTGTTGATTCAAAACTTTGCCTAAATTTTCTCTCTTTTCAATGACCTCATTTTGATCTTGAAGTGAATTATTATAAGGCCCTCCTTTTTTATAGCAAATTTAAGGTCCTTATACAGGGATTGAATACCTTTCGTTTTGGAAGAAATTAATTCAACCGAATTTAGGATTTCTCTTCGAAATTTATTTTTTGTGTGATCTTCCCTTGTTTAAATAGATTGAACCCTAATTCTTTCCAAAATTATTCAACCATTAAAGTTAAAATCTAATATAGAATTCAAAAGTTGAATTGAATCCAAGATTTTTTTAGGCAAAAACCCATATTTTCCTTTTTTTTTACCCCTCTTTTGATTTTTTTATCAATTGACTTTGACTCTTTTGACTAAAAAAATATTAAACCAAAAATTAAACTAAAAAATTAAAATATAAATAAAATTTAGGGTTTAATCTTTAGATCCAAAATTTACTATTCTAATTAAGGCCCAATTGCACAATAAAATCAAAATTTGAAGCCCAATGAATTTTGAAAAATCTCCAGACAAAATGGGGTGTCTATACTTATAAGTAGACATTAAATTTATGAGTTGCTAATAATCTATTTTATTTAGGTATGATTGGCCACCTAACTGAATCTATCCTATTTTAAAGAGAAATCCCACACTTAACTTAGGTATCTTTAAAAGGTAGATTCATGTCTATAAAACTAGGACTAAGTTCAAAAGTAAGATTGCATGTGATGAAGGTTATAGCACCCCAACATTACCCATCCAAAAGATGGCACCGGTTTGATTTCGTGTTATCTAAAAGCCTTAAAACTTTACCAAATAATTTAATATTGAAAATTATTCTTAAATTACTCCAATATGTTGGTTTTAATTTAATAATATTTTCTCATCTCAAGAGTATTCAAAGGAACTATTTCTCATGTTTTGAAAAGGCTCTATTGTTAGATTCATTTAATTTTTTTAAGAAAAACTTTTATTTGCAATAAGTGAAATTTTCATGAGAATCTTGATATTGAAAATATTTTCTAAATTCTCTAAATGTCGGTAAAATTTAAAAAGAATTTCTCATCTAGGAATTTAAATAGAAATTACTATTTGTAACGCTCTTAATAATTTCATCATCGATTATTCAAAAATCCAATTTTTATAAAAATAATTTATTTTCAGAAATATCTTTTAATATGTTGATAAGATTTTTTATTTAAAAATTATCCTCCAATATATTGATAGAATTTTATTAAAACTATTTCTTTTTCTTTTTCTTTTAAAACTTAATTTTTAATAAAAATCATATGGTTCTACAGTATGTTTGTAAAACCCTTTTTTTTTTTCTAAAAATAAAACCACAAGCCCTCCAATATGTTGGTAAGGCTCTTTGAAAACTATTTTTTTATTTTTTAAATTTAATTTTTGTTAAAAATTCATAATATTTTCTAATATGTTAGTAAAACCTTATTTTAAAAATAAGATTGCAAGCTACCCAATATGTTGGCAAGACTTTCTTTTATTGAACAATTTATTTTAAAATCTGAACCTTCTAATATATTGGTAATATTTTAGTTTTATTTTTTAAAAATTTTATTTTCCTAAAATTTTTTTTTAATTTTTAAAATCTTTTTGACATGTTGTTAATGTTTTTATAATTTATTCAAAAATAACTAAATAAAACAAAAATAAAATAAAAGTTACCTAAAAAATGTTTTTGGCTTGGTGGCTTACATAATTTGGTTCGGCTCTAGAAATAATAATCAACTCAGCGGTTCATGGCTTAACTATATAGCTTGGTCTCATAGTCAACTTAAAAGGCAAGTTGCAACTGTGTTGGTTCCAAAAATAGTTTGACACACGGGTCTCCAAAAGTGAGTTAAAACAAACTTGGTTCTTTTAAACCTCAAAATGAAATCATTTAAAAACCATTATAAAATCCTTTTTTAAAGCTTTTTTCCTCATTTTTCATTATTGTGTTTTTCTCACTAAAGCCCAATTTCCCTACTTTTCTCTCTACTAGCTTTGTGAATTCTAGCAACCAAAAACCTAAAAACTGACGAGGGTCACCTTCACCACCATGCCTTCATCCATCAACCATTGCATGTCGACAACCTTTAGCACCCTAATTTTACTTTCCTATTGCTCTCAATGTGCTATGCACCATTATAGGAGAATAGATTTTTAGTGGTATTTTTTTCAAATTTAGAGGCATTTATAAAAGCCGCTAAGCGATTCGTGGTGTTTGCAAAAAACATCCCTAAGAACATTGGCTATACCTGTGTCTAGGAAGATAGCGGCATTTTAGGAAAAAAACGCCACTAACTTATTGGCATTTGTCTATAAAAATGCCACTAAATTTAGTGGCATTTTTGGACACAAATTTCACTATCTTTTGTAATTTAACAGCGTTTATCCATATAAATATCACTAAATTATGTAGCATTTCTAGACACAAATGCTGCTAATTTCTATAATTTGATGGTCTTTGTTAGCAAAAAGCCACTAAATTTAGTGGCATTTTTCATAATAAATGCCGCTAAATTATGAAATTTACTTTTTTATTTTTTAAATATTTATTAGAATAATTAAATAAAAATATTAAAAGAAATAAAAATGAATTTAAATTCATAAACTGAATATTATAAGTATTTAAACATTGAAATACATAATTTGTTTTAAATACACGTAATACAATGTTTAATACAATAACATTTAAAGTTTGTTTTAATAAATTAACCAAAAATTTAAATATATGAAATTGATAACTGTTTAGATAAAGGCAAAATAGCTTCACCAAGCACATAAGTCTTGATCAGAAGTCCACAATCTCGTAATTCAGATCCAATTTCCCTAATATTGCATTAAGATCATTTTGCATCTTAAGCTTCCCTTCATACTTTTCCTTTAGACATAAATCTACCAGTTTAATTACTTCTTTCAATGTCTTTGACACAGCCTCCAATTGCTCCTTATAAAGAGCATTTTTGGAAAAGAAAGGCTGGCTCAACAAGTCTGATAAACATGATAGGATTTGTTCCAATTTTGGAAATTATCATCTTTCACCTACTAGGGAACCCCCTTCACCTTCATTGCCTTATCAAGTGCTATAGGAACAAGCTCTTATACATGCCATAACCATTCCTTTACCAACTGAGTATCAACCAAAACCTCATTTTCAGTAACTTCTCCCATGATTTAAATATAAAAAGATGAAAACCAACTTTACTTTCAACCATGAAAATCATGGTATCAAATTTTGGTAAAGATCTTTGATATCTTAACTTGATCTTAAGCCAAAGTCAAGAATTTTCCTAGTAGTGAAAGCAAAATTTGGATTTTTAGTTGCATTACCAATTTTAACCCCACAAATAGAGTTAGCTGGTAATGGTATGACTTATAAGCCATGGAATAAACTTCTTTTTGAAAAGAAGATAAGTCATAGAAGTCCTTATCCAAAGTTGTGTATGTCGAGTGTATTTAAATTCCAAAGTGGAGTAACCCCACTAATGACATATATTTAAGAAAATTCAAAGCAATAAATTCTAAAAGAATAATATCTCTAATTGCTTTAACTTTCTTTAAAATTCATAGCACTTTACTATTGATAGCCACCAAGTAGTCCCCACTGTTGTTCTATGTAAAGTTAAGAGCACAAGAAAATAACATTAAGAAAGCATTCAAGTTCAATCAAAACAATCAATTTTTGAGATATGAAAGCCAAAGATGAAAGAAAAATGAAAATTTGCATCAGAAAAAAAAAAATAAAAACCATTTTTTTTTATCTTTTATCAGGGTAAGGATTAAAGAAAGCAACTTAAAACAACTTCAAGGAACATTGGACAAACCTTTAAGACTCAGGTACTCCAAAACTTATCCTTTTTTCGCCAACAAGCAACCCATTGTAGCTTAATCCTCAAACTTTTTTTTTCTCTTTCTCTCTTAATTCCAACCTAAATAATGCTTTTAAGAATCAATAACAAACTAGAGCTTTCAAAAAGGAAAAAAAAAAAAGCTACTTCTTTACTCTAAATTGGAAACCTGCAATGCAATAATACTTCCAAAATTAGCAAGTAGATTCGAAATACCCAGAACCCATTTTATATTTATTAATAAAGGGCCTTAAATTATGAAGACCAACACCAACTCAAGTTTGAAAACCCAAAAAAAAAAAAATGAAAGACTTAGTTTTTTTAAAAATATTCAAACTTTTAACAACAGCAAAACCAAACAAAGAAAAAATAAATACATTGTAGCAATGATCACAATTAGATTCAAAAATCAAACCTTCTTCAAACCTCTCTCTCTTTATAACATAACATATAATAGAAGTGTTGTGTTAGAGTTTTCAGTTGTATGACCATTGGCATAAAGGAAGAAACAGCCTAGATAGCAACATGGTAAGAACATTGAATGTCTCAAACTTGATTTGGGTCATTTTCTCGCAAATGGCTTTTAAGTTGAGATGTGCCTTAGCTTGAAAATGGTTACAGATGAATAGCAGCAGATGAAAGGTAAATTGGAAAAAAAATGCTGGGCTTGCAGAGAAGAAAAGAAACCTAGGAAAAGAAAGGAAATTGGGAGCGAGTTTGAATTTTATAGGAAAATTAGTAGCATTTCCTTAAAAAATGCCATTAATATCTTTCTTTCAGTGGTGTTTACTTTTAAAAGCACCACTAATTTCTTCATAATAGTGGTGTTTCTTTATAAAATGCTATTTACTTTGTAATAGTAGTGTTTGTTATAAAAATGCTATAAAAAATTATATTTATATGTAATTAATTTTTATATTTTATTTTGTGGTATTTTAGTAGATAAACATCACTAATTTCTATTTTTAGTGGCGTTTATAAATACAAACATCATTATTTGAATATTTAGTAACGTTTTGATAAAAAACATCGTAAATTTTATAAAAAAACGAAAGCTAGCAACGTTTTTAAGTTAAACACCGCTAAAAAACTACCACTAAGTTTTCATTTTCTTATAGTGCACCCTTTTTAGATTAGTTTTCCCAAATAATGAATCCAATGACCTAGATTTACACTAAAAGCTTACGGGTTCAAACCATCAAAAACAACTTTACATATCTCCAACCACCATCACCTTTTAGTATGCCTTTCTCCTTTACCTAGTCCATCATTTCCTTAATTACTTAAACCCGAGACTCCAAGAACACCCAAAAAATCCATGAAGCCCAAATGCAAAAAACCTTTCATTTAATTTCCTTTTTGATTTTTGGTAGTTGTTTATAGTATTTCTCTTACTATGGTGTGATTGTTGGAAATTTTAGGGAATTAGAATTGCTCGAGATTGGGATCATGTTTCTATGTTTCTAGGCCATGGTTGGAAATTATGGCATTTTTGGGTTTTACACATTTCTTACTTCTAGGTTTTCTTCTATTTGATTGTAGCTGGTGTTTGCTTTCTATGTAACTATGGTCTTGACTTGGTTTTTTTTATTTTTGTTCCTAAGATTTTTCTATATTTATATAAGGATTAATTTCAATTGAGATAGAGTTCAAAATCAAAACTAATTCCTAGTTAAAAGGACTTGCTTCTTTTTATCTTTTCTTATTTATCTTTATCATTTAATCATTGAAATTTTATCTTCAACATAAGTTTGACTAAATCTTTTTTTTTTCAAAAATCAGATTGTTCATCTTGTTCAATGTATCTGAAGATTTAAAAAAAATAAAAAAAATAATGAAGAGCAAAATTTATGAAAGAAAAAAGCAAGTCAAACACTTGAGTTGGGTTTTAAATCTAACCAAGTTATAAACCCAAAAGTGAATAAATTAACCCATCACCTAAATAATAAATTTAAATTTAAATGGGTCAAATCACTTAAATTAGAGAATAAAAGTTCCAAATTAAATACCAAAATTTGAAATTATTTTGAATGATTTCGAATAAAATAGAATGTCTATAATAACATGAAGAAAAATGAATTAATCAAAGCGAAAGTGCATAATTTTGTGTGTTACTTTATTCACAAAAAAAAAATCCCATAGGGCAATAACTTAGAAGTCAATGCAACTAATATTTTATAGGATTAATAGCAAAGGTTTATTCTGTGCATTGCATAATTGAGCTTGAAAGATGCTAAAGCATTTTCTTGGAATATTACTTATTTTGTGAGACATGGGAGATGTGTTAATACAATATTTTATCTTTTTTCTTTAAAAAAAAAGTGTTTTTGATGAGTTAGAATTATGAAAAAAATATTATTTCCTTTTTAAAAGCATTTGTAGGTGACAAAGAAGCCTTCTTTGTCCTAAATAAAAAAGAAAAATGGGTAGTTTCTTTTGGCTTATTGAGAAAAATATTTGTAGGGAAAAGGATAACGGATTAGTTAAGAATCTAACATATAATCGCTAACTAATTTTTTTGTACATTCATGAACTCTTTTCCACCTTGAATCTTCCATTTTTTGTACAAATTTAGTCAATAATTAATGGGCCATATTTTAGTTTACATTTCACTTTCAATTTGACCTGATCATGCACTTCTCTATTATTGGTAACCAAACCTAAACTCTTCATTTTCTATTTGTTTCTTGCAATTGGTTTACAGTTTTTTCTCAAATGTAGTAAATGTACATAAAACATGACAATCAACTAAAATGACGCTAAATCACTAATCCATAGAAGAATGCTATGAAAAAACTCGTAGTTGGTTCATCAAATAAGTAAAGTTTTGGTAATTCATGTCATCTTGTTCACATGGTTTCACCATTATTAAATAATTAGATAATAATGTAAATAAGATATCAATATACAACCAAGTCTCTTGGTTATGACTATTGATTAATAACTAATTTTAAAAGCATAAATATATATATAGTTATGGATTACTAGTAATATTAATTATATATGCATGGTGCTTGAGACATGGTTATGTCATGATATCTTATTATAAATTAATTGGTTATGCTGATTCTATATACATATTTATAGTTTAATTGGTAAAGAAGTAAGGTTAAGCATATGTACGCTAATAAATAATCATAATTAGAGATAGTTAATGTTTATTTAATAAGAGTCTTAACTTGTTTATCTTTTATGAAAACTTCTTTACATCATCTTGATTTTTACCTTTTATATAAGTACCATTTAACTAGGTTAGTTCATCTATATAAGTGAATTTCAGTTTAATTAAGTAGGTTATGTTAGGAAAATGGGGTTCAGCCCTATGTAATTGGGTTTGGACTAAACAAAGGCCATAGCCCTTAGTTTTTCTTTTTATATAGAGCCCTAACTACTTAATAAAAAGAGGTGGGACTGTTTTAGGGTGGTGTCAGAAACCAAGAAAAGAAAGAAGAAAAGACAAAAAAAAAAAAGAAAGAAAAGAGAAAGGGAAAGTTGGTTGAACGAAAGTCGATTCGTGATCCGATTAAGCTAAAATTTTATCAGCGGGTAGAGTTCTACATTTTGAACGGTGAAGATTGGGTTTGAAGCTCTCTAGGAATAAATCTAAGGTGTATTTATTGAGTCAATTCTTTGATAAGATTTCTCTAATTGTCTATCTCTAGTTGTTGATTAGTTTTAATTTTAGTTAAAGAAGAACTTTGTATATCAATTATTTGATAGTAGAGATTTTTTTGGTGGTTCATGATTTTTCTCTTTACACTTAAGGGTTTTCATGTAAATCTTGGTGTGTTTTAGTTTTTCTATATTGTTGATTGTTGTATATTACTATGGGTTTATTACGATATATTACTTTTGCGTTATTTTTTTATTGCTTCAGGCCCAACAAGTGGTATCAAAGTGAATGTTACTTTGAGATTTCAATACAAAAGCAGTTCAAGATAAAAGTAAATTCTATTTGAGATCATGGAAGATATAAAATTAACAGCATCAAATTATTCGATTTGGAAACATATGATGAAAGATCATTTATATTGCAAAGATTTGTATAAGTCGATATTAGGTGATTCGATTAAACCAACAGATATGAAAGATGAAAGCTAAAAACTAAATAAAGTTAGGCAAAAAAATGCTAGCTATAATGAGAAAATGAGTTGATATCAACGTGTTCCATCACGTACGTAAGAGAGAGATGCCCACATTATTTGAGAAAAATTGGTAGCATTGAATGAGAAAAAATAGATATGAATAAAGTTATGCTTGTTAAAAAGCTTACAATTTTACAGTACAGGGATGGACGATCAATTACAAAGCACTTAAGTGATTTTCAATATATATTTAATCAGATTACTACTATAGAGCTTAAGATGGATGATGAAATGAAGACATTGTTTCTTTTGGGTTCATTGCTAGACAGCAGGAATACTCTAGTTGTGACTGTTCTTAATTTAGCTTTTGATTACAAGGTGATATTGGAAATGATAAAAGACAATATCTTAATGAAAAAGTAAGGCAAAAAGATGTAGACCCTAGGAATCAAGCTCTGGTAATAGAGAACAGAGGTAAAAATATCGACAGAGGTTAAAACTCAAAAGGTCATAGTAAGTCTAAACATAGATCCAAGTCTAGAGATAAAGTGAAGTGTTTTTATTGTAGTAAAGTAGGTCATATAAAATGACACTATAAAATCATGAAGTAAGAGCAGAAAGATAAGAAAGGCAGGAGTTCAGATGATGGCAATGTTGCAACAATGAATTTAGATAGTGATTCAGTTACTTTGATTTGTACATATGATGATTATAATTATGTCATAATCCCAGCATTGAGTGGATAGCTAACACGAGAGCGGCATATCATTGTATTTTGAAAAGAGAGTTGTTTACAACTTACAAAGTAAAAAACTTTGATTACACCAAGATAAAAAACAAAAGTGTGTCACAAATTGTTAGGATTAGTGATATTGTTGTATAAACTAGTATAAGCTGTATGTTGACTTTGAGAGATGTCGACATATTTCGAATATGAAAATGAACTTGCTTGCTATTGATGTCTGTAATAAAGAGGGATACGAGAATCGATAAATTAGTGATATTGTTGTATAAACTACTATAAGCTGTATGTTGACTTTGAGGGATGTCAGACATATTTCGAATATAAAATGAACTTGCTTTCTATTAATATCCTTGATAAAGAGGAATATGAGAGTCGATAAAAGAATGGGTAATGGAAGCTTCTCAAAGGATCTATGGTAGTTGCAAAGGGAAAACTATGCTACACAATATATAAGACATAGATGCAATTGAACAACAACCAGATAAATGTCATTAAGGATGATGCTTCAGAAACTTATGGCATAAAAGGCTGGCACACATGAGTGAGAAGGGATTACTTGTTTTGGCAATGTAGTTTTTTATTCCATTGACCAAAGGTATACTTCTTAATGCATATGATCATCATTTATTTGGTAAGCATCATAGAGTTTCTTTTTGTAAGAGCTCTTAGAAAAATGAAAATAGATTGAAATTGATGTATTTTGACGTATGTGGTCCTATTAAAGTTGAGTCATTAGGTGGTAGCAGGTATTTTGTTACTTTTATTAATGATGCTTTACATAAGACTTGAGTGTTTATGTTGAAAAACAAAAGCTAGGTATTACAGTATTTTCAAAAATTTTATGCCATGGTGGAAAGGATGACAGGGTTGCCTTGATGTGTATTTGGACTAATAATGGTAAGAAATATACATCCAAAGACTTTGAAGAGTACTATTCAAAATATGGGATCAGGCATAAGATGACAAAACCTAGAACACCACAGTATAATGGTATAGTTGAAAGGATGAATCGTACCAATGTAAAAAAAGTCAGATGTATATTGAGGATAGCAAAATTACCAAAGCCATTCTGGGGTGAAGTAGTCAACACAGCTTATTATTTACTTAACAGATCACCATCAGTTTCTTTGGGGTTTGACATTTCAAAAAAAATGTGGATAAGGAAAGATGCTTTATACTTTTATTTGAAAGTTTTTAGGTGTAAAATATTCATGCATGTGCGAAAAGAGCAGAGGTCAAAGCTTGACAGTAAAGTCACACTGTGTGTGTTTGTAAGATATGGTGATGGGAAATTTAGCTACAAAATATGGGATCCAGTGAAGAGAAAGACAATCAAAACAAAGATGTGGTCTTTCATGAAAAAGAAACTATAACAGACATTGAGAAAAATAAAAAGACTACACGGGTTATTATTGAGTGTGATGTTTCAGCATCGATAAGAGTTCCACAGAAAAAAGTCATAGATGGTGAAAATGAACAGAAAATAAAACTTAGAGATATGATTTAGCCAGCCACAGTTAGTGATAAACCAGATGTAATCAGTTTTAAGTAGAGGGAACAATCCTCTCTGCCAGAGAGTATTGAATAGAGAGAGCTACCTTTGACATTAGGTGGTGTAAATTTCAGCCTAGGAGTTTTACTAGAGAACACAGGCCATCTATCAGGTATCCAAGTTTAATTTTACATTAGTTATCAGTGAAAGAGAGCTAGAGAACTTTCAAGATGTGCTAGCTACTCCGGATAGAGAACATTGGTTAAAGCAATGAAAGAAAAAATGGAATCATTGCAAAAAAATGGTACTTATGATCTTGTTAAACTTCTAAAAGGGAAGAAGCCATTGAAAAATAAATAGATGCTCAAGATGAAAATCGATGGTGACAAGCTAGTGAGGTACAAAGCTTGATTGGTGGCAAAAGGTTTTTCTCAGAAATCAGGCATCAATTTTGATGAGATCTTCACTCTAGTTGTAAAGATGAGTTCCATTCAAGTGGTGCTGGGATTAATAGCTAGTTTGAATCTTGAGCTTGAGCAATTTGATGTTAAATTGCATTTTTACATAGTGACTTGTAGGAGGATATTTATATGAATTAGCTTAAGGGTTTTAAAATGAAAGGGAAAGAGCACTTAGTTTGTAAACTGAAGAAAAGCTTGTATGGCTTGAAACAAGCTCCGTGACAGTGGTACAAAAAGTTTGATTCTTTTATGGTGAACCACAGCTATAAAAAAATGGCAGTGGATCTTTATGTGTATGTCAAAAAATTTTCTGATGGTAACTTTATTATTCTCTTATTATATGTTGATAATATGTTGATTGTGGGACAAGATGTTGGTATGGTTCATAGGTTAAAAGAATAATTGTTTAAGTCCTTTGATATGAAGGATTTAGTCTCGTAAAGCAAATTCTCGGTATAGACATTATCCGAGATAGAAGAGCTAGAAAGTTGTGGTTGTCACAAGAAAAGTATGTTGAAGGGTGCTTAGTATATTCAACATGCAACATGCTAAATCAGTTAGCAATCCACTTACCAATCATTTTCATCTGAGTAAAAAATCTTGTCCGATGTCTAAGAAAGAGTAACTAGCTATGTCTAGTATTCTTTATTCTTTTGCAGTCGATTTTTTAATATATCTTATGATTTGTACATGGGTTGACATTGCTTATACAATTGGTGTAGTGAGTAGATATCTTTTTAATTCGAGAAAAGTTCACTGGGAAGCAATGAAATGGATTTTCAAATATTTAGTGGCACCTAAAAAATACGCTTGAGTTATGGAGTTTTACAACCATGCTAGAATAAAGCACATTGATGTTAGATAACACTGGTTACATTCAATGATTGAAGAATAACAGATGCTATTGAAGAAAGTCCATATTGATGATAATGTAACAGATATATTAACTAAGATACTTTTAAGGGAAAAGCTTGAGCTCTGTAGTAACTTTGTCAGAATGAGTTCTTTGGCCAAGGTAAGTTCCAAATGAAACTGCTATGATGATGAATCTCCTTCTAATGGGGCTAGAAGGGGATTATTAGGAAAATGGGGTCCAGCCTCATGTAATTAGGTTTGGACTAAACAAAGGCCATAGGCCTTAGTCTTTTTTTTACACAGAGCCCTAACTACTTAATAAAAAAAGGTGAGATTGTTTTAAGGTGGTGTCGTAAACTAAGAAAAAAAAAAAGAAAAGCAAAAAAAATAGAAAGAAAAGGGAAAAAAAGAGTTGGTTGAACGAAAGTCGATCCATGGTCTGATTGAGCTGAAATTTTGTCAGCAGATTTATGATTCAAAGTTCTACATTTTGAACAATGAAAATCAAGTCTAAAGCTCTCTAAGAACAAATCTAGGATGTATTTGCTTAGTCACCTATTCGGTGAGATTTTTTCAATTGTCTCTCTCTAGTTGTTGATTAGCTTTAGTTTTAGTTAGAAAAGAACTTTGTATATTTATTATTTGATAGTGGAGATTTTTCTGATGGTCCATGGTTTTTTTCTCTATACTGAAGGATTTTTCATGTAAATTTTAGTGTGCTTTATTTTTCCTACATTATTGATTGTTGTCTATTACTGTAAGTTTATTGTGATATATTACTTTTGCATTGTTATGTTTATTGCTTCAGGCCCAACAAGCATTGTTGGAGAGATAAACCACATTTGAGCCTATGAGAGCACACCAAAGTGCCCATACATATATGTTGGATACCATTTGAGCCCAAAAGCTTAAGTTATTAGGTTTTTGGGTCCTTCATGCATATATAGGACATCTCATTCAGATTTCCTAATGATGTGAGATTCTTTACTCACATGTGAACCATATTTCAATAATCTCCCCTGTTCACTTATGAGTTCTAATCAAGTCCTATCTTGGCTCCCCCGTGCAAGTAAGTCCTATCAAAACCTCATTTAGGCCAAGCAACCTCACATTCTAGTGTGCTTTTGGGCCAGGACACAGCACCTAACCTGGCTGCCTAGGTTATTTTAGTACTCTCTCAAGCTTATACTTTAGGTTGACTCAACACATTGTCTACTTAGGTGTTCCACTTCTACACATTATCATAGACTCGTTGATCCAAGTCGAATATTTTAATATCGATGTTCAAGAAAATGAGTTGATAGACGCGACCAACCTCTACTTTACCAATAATATCCCTTCAGCAACACCATTGGGACTCGAACCCTTTGCAACCTTGGCTCTGATACCACTTTTTATGGATTACCATAGCTTTGATATCACTTATTGAGAAGATAAGCCACACTTGAAGCCCATGTGAGCACACCAGAAAGCCTATACATACATGTTGGATACCACTTTAGCCCAAAAGCTTAAACTATTAGGTTTTTAAGTCCTTCATGCATATATAGGACATCTTATTCAATTTCCTAATGATGTAGGATTCTTTACTCACATGTGAACTATATCCCAACAGGTTAGTCCATCATTTTAAGTAATGATAGTATAGGCTACTTAGTTATTGAAAAAAAAAATTAAAAAAATACAGAGGTGAATTTCAGTTTATCTATGTAGTTTGTTAAATAGGAAAATGAGGAGAATTTAGGGCATGTATATATAATATTGTAATTACCGTAGTTAATTAATACTAGTTTGCATGATTTTATATGTTTTCTTTTCTTATTCTTGATCTAGGGTAATACTACTCTTTTTCATTAACGAGGAAGCCAAGTGTGAATAAATAATTTACAACCAACAAATAAATTATATGAAATGTTTATTTAGTCCCTGCAATATTTATGGTTCAAAACTTGCTAATCTTATGTGAACATACTATATAGTGTATCACCCTTTGTGACTTTGTAACTTGTATATGTGACAATATGTGCACTCTCAAAGCAACCACATAAGATATCCAAAGTCACAGTTTGTGATGGAATCAATGTCTTTTTCAGGATTTCCCACAACAAATTACCCAAATTTTTATGAATAAATGCCACCCCATGTTTCTTTAGGTAGGCAGCTGCAATTTATAGCAATCAAGAAACCATCGGTTGTCTATTAACTACATTTGCATTTACATTGAATAAAATAGTTGTTTCTTCCAGGCTTTTCATGGTTCTTGATTGGAACTTAATATAGTGAAACAGGACATGATTCAGCTAATGACACATTGCAAGGAAAACTATGGCTATGAAAGCCAAGTCAATATGATAAAACCCACCAACTTTTCTAAATTCCCCAAATTTTCAAAGCACATTTTCTAGAATAACAAAGACATTACTGATGGATAATTGTAATGCAACACACACTCGACTGCAGACTAGCAAAACAAATGAAGCCAAGTTTTTCTTAAGTTCTATTTTTCATATACACACACAAAGGAGAAAAAGAACTAACTAAATGAAAGAAAACAAAAATTAACTCCAAGTCCTAATAGTAATAATCAGTTTGTAGAAGAAAATTTTCATCCAAAGAAGTGTCACATGTCTAATAAATTTTTTAATTAGTTAATTAAAAAAATTTAAGTGAAAAATCGATTATGGTGATATGGATTAATGATATTATTTAATTTAATCATATAATTAATTAATTAATTTTATTATTAATTAAATATATCATTTGTCAATTGAAGATAAAACACTTGGTCTGACCAATCAAATTTCACCAAAGAGTCATCAATTTTCATTTATAATTAAACTGCAATTGTTTAAAAATGAAATTAAAGAGGTTGAGTTCTCCTAAAACTCTCTTATCTGTTAGGTTGGCACTATAAATACTATGCTTCCCCTACCATAATTCATAATTCATAATTCTAAAGAGAAAAAAAAGATTTTGAAGACACAAAGCCTCTCCAAAGTCTTAAAAAGCAAGCTCTAAAGAATTGAAGAAATTTTGAGGCATTGAAGAACAAGTCTACCTAACCTTTGAAGTGGATTTTGCATTTAAGATCAAGTTTACAAGACAAGCATTCAAGAACAAGTTTGCTTGACCCTTAAAGTAGATTTTGCATTCAAGATTAAGTCAACAAGACCCTTGAAACATTCAAGAACAAGTCGCAACGACCCTTGAAGCATTCAAGAACAAGTTTGCTTGACACTTAAAGTAGATTTTTGCCAAAGAAAAGAATCAGAGGATTTTCTTTGTAATAACAATTCCTAGATATTGTAATGTCCACAAGTCTGATAAATAAATTATTTGTCTCTAATTTTTTGTCATATTTTTTACACGAAATTTGTGTGTCCAAAATTTTAGCACACCTAGTGGGATAACCTCTGCTTCTCATCTCTTTTTTTCAAAGTTTAAGTGTTTAAGCCGCAATCACTCCTAAAAAGAACTCTACTAACAAGCCAACTTTCAAGCCTGCTCAAGCAAATCCTATAGTCTTCTTTAGCTTATCACCAAACAATAATGTTGCTACCCACTCATATGGCACTAGAAGCAAGACAAGAGCTTTTGAAGAAATCTATGCTCAAACTCTTTCAATGCTCAACCAAAACCCACTCTATGACACTTATTTCCAAGGATTAGACGAATCTTCTGCTAGGAAGCCTATTTCACCTCATGCAAGTAGTAGCTCTACTTCATCATCTTTTTCAAAAATAAAATCTAGAACAATAAATGTCATGACAATTGACACATCATTGGAAGAACAAGTTGTACTTCTTTTCAAAGCTATGGAAACTTTTACAACAAGCATTAGAGAAAAAGATAACTAGATTACCACCGTGATAAAAAAAACTAGCAATCTCACTGGAAAACAACTAGTAACTTCAGACCAAAATCATGCTTCAATCCTTCAAGAGAATAGTGAGAATTCTAACATGAAAGTTGCCAAGGATTCTCAACAAAAGCTCAATAAAGTTGTCATTGCTAGTTAACTCAAAGATCTTATCAAAGAAGCAATCAAAGATCAAGTTGACAGTGTCACACAACCTTTATATAGATATGCTAAGCCATATTTTCAAAGGATTGATTATTTGAAGATGCCTGAGAATTACCAGCCTCTAAAGTTTCAATAATTTGAGGGCAAAAGAAACCCACACCAACATATTGCTCACTATGTGGAAAATTACGATAATGCTAACACTGTGGAGATCTACTTATGAAGTAATTTGTCCACTTTTTGAACAATAATGCCTTTAATTGGTATACCGATCTTGAGCTTGGCAAAATTAATAGTTGGGAACAACTCAAACATGAATTTCTCAATCGATTCTATAACATTCACCGCATAGTCAACATGATCGAGCTTACAAGTTCATGGTAGTGGAAAAATGAACTTATAATTAATTATATTCATAGATAGAGAAACTTAAACCTTAATTACAAAAAGAGATTGTCTAAGTCTTTTGCTCTCGACATGCGCATACAATGCATGAATTAAGAATTACGCTTATATTCTTCAAGTTATCAAGCCTAAAACCTTCAAAGAATTGGCTACCAATGTATATGATATGGAGTTAAGTATGACAGATACTAAAACCAAAAACCTCTTGTGCAAAAGCCATAAAAAGGCAAAAAAAAGCATGATACTTATAAATAGGGCAAAACTTTCACTGATATGAGAGAAAGCAAATAGTCCATGACTGTAAATGTTAAATTTTTAAAGATAACCTCTATATTAAAGTAATTTTAAGAGGAAAAATCAACTTATTCTCAAGACAATGGCAGAAGAAGAAACTCATTAAGGGAAAGACAAGGGAAGAAGTATAATTTACCCTATTCAAATGTTTCAAGCATACTAGATGAATTTTGGATGTCCAAGTTAATCTAGTTGCTAAAAATAAAGTGACCTGAGAAAGCTTATAAAGTGGATAACCCCAACTACTACAAGTATCACCGTTTGATTTGTCATTTGTTGGGGCAATGCTTTGTTTTAAAAGACAAAATCATGCAACTTTATGATAATGGAAATTTTGAATTTAAAAGAGTTGTGACATCAAACTTAGCATCAATATTTACGATTTTTTAATCCAACTTTTTGGGCAGGACCATCAAATTTGGTTCTTTTGACCCCATTTTATTAGCTTTGAGTAGAAACATCAAATTTGGTTTTTTTGACCCTATCGTATTAGCTCCAAGCATAATTGATCTTCAAAAGAATTGGGGCAATGCTTAACCTCAAATCGAAGATCAAGACAATGATTGTTAAACCTTAGTTACAAGTAAAAAAGGTTGAAAGAAAAAAATCTATGATAGCCTATTCGAGTAACAATAAAATCTAAAATGGTCAAGCAACCAGTTAGAAAGCCAATACCAAAAGTGACCTAAACAAAAGTAATTTAACCCGAGCGTGAAAACTTGAAACCAAATAAGTTAAGAAAGCCAATCACTTTAAATGAATATATGCTAATTCAATTCAGAAGAGAAAATTTGGCTTCAATGACTTGTTACCATGTTGGGGAAGAAGTGGAAAACAACAACAACAATAAGATAGCATTTGAAGTTGGTCATTGTTGTGCCATAAAGATCAATTTTTCTAATGAAAACTTGTTGTTAGGAGATACTCCTCACAATTGACCATTATTTATTATTAGATATGTTCATGAGCAAATGATCAATAAGATACTAATAGATAATGGATCTACCATCAATATCCTTTCCTTAAAGATAATGAAGCAACTTGAAATTTCTTTGGATGAATTATCATAAAGTTGCTTGATGATTCAAGAATTCAAGGATTCAATAAAAAGGTAAAGGGCTCTTAGGAAGTTTAGACTTCAACTTTCTATTGGTGATATGGAATCAAATCCATTATTCCATATGATTGATGCTAAGACAACATACAATATGTTATTAGGGCAACCATGGATACATCAAAATGGTGTAGTTTCTTCAACTCTTCACCAACAATTGAAGTATTGTAGAAATGGTCAAGTAAAGAATAGTTGTAAATTTTAAGCCATTTTCTACTACAGAGGCTCATTTCATTGATGCTAAATTTTATTTGGAAAATGTTTTCATAAAAGAAGTATTTTTAGACCAATAGAATATCAATGTGCAAAAGTCAAAATAGAAAAGAAAAAGTCTATGTCCTTTTACTAACTATACAAATGATGAAATTACTTAAGGGTTTGAAGAATTTGACTATTCTTTTTACTTACTTAAAAGACTCAAAGGGTTTTAAACCTCCACTTAAAGGATTTGTAAGGCCATCAAAATGACATTTTATTAAACATGATGAATTACCCTCACATCGCACTAAGGGTTTTGATCTTAATACCTGCAGATTTGTTGTTAAAGTTGGATACAACTAAGAGGATATTTCAAAATTAGTTCACGAAATAGATGAGTCAATTGAAGAAATTGCTCAAAGTTCAATCAAGATCTAACAAGTTTGGTGAAAAAAGATTAATCATGTCAGCACTTCAAAAGTTGGGTTGAATCTTCACCATTAAAATTAAATATTCATAAAAAAGCTTCAAGATACATAAATGTGGAAAAAGTTTCTGATGAGCAAGAAAATTCAGTTGAGATACTTAGGTCATTGATTTTTTATCGTTTACAGCTAATGCTAGGTTCAGTCTTTGATCATTTAGGTATACATTTGACTCGCAAGTCAGTTTTTGAATGAATAGGAAAACATGACACTGAAACTTTTATAAAAGAACATGTTCTTGTCCATTCAAGACTTAAACATCCAAACTTCAAAAAGGTGGTACATAAATTGGAAAATAAAGCTCCAACAATGGATAAATCCAAGGATTTTCATAGCAAAATTCTTTCTCGAATGAAGAGACAAAGCAAATTAGCAGTAACTATCGATGAATCATTGAGATTAGAAAGCACACAGTGGTAACGACCAAGCAGTTTCCATCTATAAATGAAAGAGAGTTTAAAGATATAGAAATCTTTACTTATAACCATGTGTATATAAAAAAAGTTGATGAAAAATCTGAAGAGGAAGATGCTAAAAAAGCTCATTCCCCATTTGAAAAAAAAAATCAAGCTACGATTGATGAGCTAAAAGAAGTCAACATCCACACAAATAAAGATCCTTGTCTAATCTTCATTAATACTTGTATGTTTTTGAGGAGAAAAAGGCTTACCTTGATCTTTTAATGGAATATCAAGATGTTTTTGCTTGAACTTACAAGAAGATACCCGAACTTAATCTAAAAATTAATGTGCATCATCTAGCTATTAAGAAAGGTTTTCAACCTATCAACCAAGCTTAATGTTAATTTTATCCTAACTTGATTTCCTAAATTGAAGCTGAAATGAATAAACTCATTGAAACTGGCTTTATTAGATAAGTCAAGTACCTTACTTGGATATCAAATATTGTTCTAGTTAGAAAAAAGAATAGATAAATTCAAGTTTGCATGGACTTTCAAGATTTGAATAATGCTTGTCCGAAAGATGATTTTTCTTTACCTTTGACAGAAATAATAGTTAATGCAACAACTAGCCATTAAGCTTTATCTTTTATGGATGGGTCATCTAGCTATAATCTAATTTGTAAGGCTTCAAATGATGAAAAGCTTACTGCATTTTGAATGCCAAAAAGAATATATTGTTATAAGGTTATATCTTTTGGGTTAAAAAATATAGGTGCTACTTATCAAAAAGTAATGCAAAAGATTTTTTATGGCCTATTTCATAAGAATGTTGAATGCTATATAAATGACTTGGTTGTAAACTCAAAAAAAAGAGTCGATCATCTTACTGGTTTTTCTTCAAGTGTTTGAAAAGCTTATTAGGATCAATTAAAGATAAATCCTCTAAAATGTGCTTTTGGAGTATTTTCAAGGAAGTTTTTAGGATTCATTGTATGACATCGTAGGATTGAGATTGATCAATCAAAAATAGAAGCCATTATAAAGATGCCAAAACCATACAATCTTCATAAATTCAAAAGTTTGTAAGGGACATTAGCTTATAACCGACATTTCATATCAAATCTAGTATACTGATATCAACCATTCAATAGTTTAATAAAAAAGATGTTCTTTTTATTTGGGAGATAAGACTTGCAGTGACGCTTTTAAAAGCATTAAATCTTACTTGTGAAAACTGCCTATTTTGAAAGCCTCTATATTAGGATGACCTTTGATCCTTTATATTGTTGCATAAGAATCATCCTTAGAAGCACCCTTGGCATAATAAAGTGATGAAGGAAAAGAAATGGCACTCTACTACCTTAGTAGAACCCTCAATGGTGCAAAATTAAATTATTCTCCTATTGAGAAGACATGCTTCATATTAATGTTCGCAGTTAAAAAATTATGGCATTACTTGCAAGCTCATTCTACATACTTAATATCACAAGTTGATCCTTTTAAGTATTTGATATCCAAGCTAGTACTTAGTGGAAGATTGGCAAAGTAGGTTCTTTGGCTATAAGAGTTCGACATCACTTATGTTCCCAAAAAGATTGTTAAAGGACAAGCTCTTGCTGACTTTCTTACAAATCATCCAATCCCAAATGATTGAGAATTTTTTTAAGATATGCTAGATGAAGATGTTCTTTTCATTGAGATTCCTAAACCATGAAAATTATTCTTTGACAAAGCTGTACACTGAGATGGAGTTAGAGCGCATACATTATCTTTGTCACTCCAGAAAGAGAAGTCTAGCCTTATATATTCACTCTAACTAAAAATTGTTCAAATTATGTGGCTGAGTACCAAGCTTTGATCATTGGAATGGAAATGACAATGGACATGAAGATCACTAAATTGAAAGTGTTTGGAATCTCAAAATTTGCTATTAACCAAATCCTTTCATTTTATGAAGTAAAGAAGTCTGAACTTTTATCATATGTTAACCATGTGAAGAGGCTTTTAGAATCGTTTGACAATGTCAATTTAGAGCATACACCTAAAAGGGAAAATAGGCAAGCAGATTCTTTGATTAATCTATCATCATCACTTGCATTGCCAAGTACAGAAACGAAAATTGCAAGTGTTGGGTTTTACCACTATCACTATTGATGAAGATAATAATACCAATGTTGTATCAATCTTCAGAGTTGAAAAAAAAATTAGAGACAACCATTGATTGATTACTTAGAGCATGGAAAGTTACCCAATGATCTAAAGTATAGAACAAAACTGAGATGTTGAGCTTATCGATTTATCTATTTCAAGGGCACCTTTTATCAGCATGCATTTGATGAAGTCTTTCTTCACTATTTGGGAAAAGATAAAGCCTTTATGGCTTTACAAGAAAGTCATTCTAGAATTTATGGTACACATCAATTTAGAGCTAAGTTGCATTTTCAAATTAAAAATATGGGATACTATTAGCCAACAATGGTAAAAGATTGTATCGATTATGCCAAGAAATGTCAAGCTTGTCAATTCCATGCTAATTACATTTATTAACCTTTTGAGCCATTGTATCCAACAGTCACATCTTAGCCATTCGATGCTTGGAGACTTGATTTGGTGAGAGCATTACCTAAGAGTGCTATGGGATATTTACATATACTGGCTGTTGCAGATTATTTTTCAAAGTAGGTCAAAGCTACACCATAAGAAGTGAAAAAAGAAACTGTTATGACTTTCATTCGAATGAACATCATTTATTATTATGGAGTACTTTGTTACATCATAATTGATAATGGACAATAGTTCGATATGAGTAAATTATGTGCATAGTTTGATTTCAAATAGCATAATTTTTTAATGTATCATGCTCCAGCAAATGGGTTAGCAAAAACTTTTAACAAGACTTTATGCAATCTCTTTGAAAAAATGGCTAATCATTCAAAGAAAGATTAGCATGAAAGGATGGGAGAAGCATTATGGGCTTATTGAACTACATATCACACACCAACTCAAGCCACTCCATATTCACTGATTTATAGTGTAAAAGTGATCCTTTCACTTGAACATAAAATTCCATCATTGAGAATTGCAATCCAAAAAGGACTTTCTAGTAAAGATAATGTGTAACTTCATTTGGAAGAATTAGAAGCATTGGATAAGAAAAAGGTTAGAAGCTCAACAATGCTTGGAACGTTATTAGGCTCGATTATCTAAAGCTTTCAATAAAAAAAGTTAAGCCATTATCATTTCAAGTTGGAGACTTGGTCCTTTCTATAAAAACACCAATAAATAGTTCATATCGCATTGGTAATAAGTTCCTTTCAAAATAAGATGGACCATAAGTTATTTGAGAAGTTTGTAACAATGGTGTATATAAGATTGTTGATCAAGATGGTGTAAGAGTTGGGCCAATCAATGGTAAGCTACTGAAGAGTTATTACACTTGACAAAATATGTTGCTCCCAAGCAAGAGCCTAAGCTACTCATGTTGCACTAAGTACGAGTCTAATCTACTTATGCTGCTCCTAAGCATGAGTTTAAACTACACAAGAAAAAAAAATGTTGCTCCTAGACAAGAGCCTAAATTGTACTAAATAAAAAAGCTTGCTAAGTTGAAATCATGTAAAGGACGACTTAGGTACAACTTAGGGCCTAAAAAAAAAAAGAAAAAAAAGGGTCTATTAAGTTGAAAATCCTACAAATGATAACTTAGGTAAAAGTTAAGGCAAAATAAAAAATTGAACTACGTGATAACTTGATCTTTCTCTTTTGAAGGTATGTAGACAGCTTGGTTTCAATGCCAAGTTCAATTGAAACAAAATAAAAAATATTTTTTATTGATTTCTCATTATTTTTTTCCATAGATTGACTTGTGCAAAGTAATCCTTCACCATGCTCCTAAATGGATTAACTTGTGCAAAGTAATCTTCCATTATTTAATATCTCAATTTAAAAAATTAATATTTTGAACTCATTTGAGATATTCATATAATACCTTTTGTAAACTTCATTCTCTTTTTTTTTCCTTTTTTATGTATTTTTTATTAAATTAATTTTATTATAAAAAATTAAGGCAATGGAGATGTCTATGTAGTACTCTATTTGTCTTTTTTCCTCTTTCATTTTTTTTTTTATACTTTTAATTAAATAAATCTTATAAAAAATATGCCGCATGATAAAGATACCAGAGCAAACAATATCTATGATCCTTAAATTTTGGGTCAAATTCTATATTAGTCTCTAAATGTTAAAAAATTTTAATTAAGTTCTCAATTGCCTAAACAGTATTAATATAGTACCTCAATCTATTTGACCATTAAAATTGATAAAAAATCTAATGTGGCATGACACATAACCTTACAAAGTTTTATTATGTAGAATTTGTTAATTCTAGTAAGCAATTCATAAAAGCCAAAAGACTAAATACTTAAAAAAAGATTTTGAGTATTCAACCGTTTCGAACTGAAGCCTTTCTCTAAGTTAAAGGCATAATTCCTTACATTACATCTCGTCAATGGTAGAAGATAAGGTCGTTGATTCGATCCAACTACAATTACAGACAAAAAGGGTTAAAAAGATCATGAAACTTGAAAAAGACATTAACAAAGTAAACTCAAAGGCCTTATTCCTCATCTCGTGTTCTATCGATCTTTTCCTCTAATTTCTCATTGAAAGATCAACTAAAGTTGCCACCAAGAAAAAAGATGGTGAATCTTAATCACTTGAGAATCATCATTAAAAGGCATAGGCCAATTAGGATTTCTTTCTCGACTTACTCCCCATTCCAACCTAGTCTACACAATCGATTACTCACTCAGTGACCAATCAAGATTGTTCCTAGCCCGTTGCTGATAAACCCTCTCTAGCTAGAACTCACTGCATGGACCACTTCTATCGTAAGATAGGAAATGACGCTCCGATTTAGATAAGCAAGGCATAGCTCTTTTTGTTTATTATCAAATTTTGATAAAATGTTAGTTTGCTTTCGATAAATTTCCTTTTACTTGTTATTAGTTATTTAATTATTAGCACCAAAAGATCAAGAAATTGAAATATTTTCCATCTTATTTTTCATTGCAATGGCAATTGTTAACCTAAGAATTGGAACAAAAGGATAACAGATAAAACAGTTTTTTTTCTTTCAAATTGACTTAACAAACTAAATTTATTTTTTGCAAACATATATGTTTTTTTTTGCTTGTTCAAACTTACAATAGGCTTTTTCTAATTACCAATGCATTGAATTAGAATGGGATTTCATAATTTCAAAGTGACAAAGGCCCAGAAAATGTTGATACCACTGAAGCTATTTCATCTTTTAGCTAAGATGCAAAATTGGGTAGAGGAAATATCATTTTTCCTTACACATTTTGTCCTTCTTTTATCAAGGATTTCCCTTGAGTTGCTGAGTTTATGTTATTTGATCCTAATTGTTGAATACTCAGAAAAAGCTTTTAGTTTAAAGAGGTTGAATACTCAGAATCTTTTTTTTAGTCTTTAATCTTTTGTGTCTTATGATTTGCTTACTAGGCATTAAAAAATTTCATGTAATAAAATTTGGTAAGTTTATATATCATGCCACATTGAATTTTTGTCAATTTAGATAGTGTAGTAGACGGATGACTACATTAATATATATTTGGGCAATTAAGAACTCAATTAAAACTTTTTAAAATTTAAGAACCAATATAAAATTTGGCCCAAAATTTAGGAATCATGGATGCTATTTACTCAAGATACCAAAATAATATGTATCCAACATGTTTCATCCTATCTCAATTTGATAGGGGCAATTTTTTTAAATCATAATCGAGTTGGGACAAGTCGAATTTTTTGTACTATACTATATTTGGATGAAAATACGTTTAATGTATTTTGTCCAACTTAATTCAAGGCATATATAAAAATATATATTTTATATGTGTATTATATTAAGAGCTAAATACATATTTGGCCTCTGAACTTTATAATTTTAGTCACATTGGTACGTAAAGAATTTTTCTGTTATATTTTTACCTAAACTTTCAAATCGTTATCATATTGGTACCTCTAACTAACATCGTTAGTCAACTTTGCAAATGTAGTAAGAATATCTAATAAAATATTGATACCTATCAAAAATTCTAATTAGTGCCACATCATTACTGCCATGTCATGCTCACGTCAACTTTAAAAAAAATTCAACAAAAAATTCTAGAAAGTCTAAAAATAATTTAAAAATTCGAAAAAAATTTTAAAAATTATAAAAATTATAAAAATATCAAAACATTTTCAAAAGTTAAAAAACAATCTAAAAATTTTAAGAAATTCTAAAAATTTTGAAAAATACTAAACTAATTTTTTCTCAAATTTTAAAAATTCAAAAAAAATTTTAAAATTTTAAAATATATAAAAAATTCAAAAAAATAAAAAAATTTATGAAACAATTTAAAAATTCTAACAAATTTTCAAAATTGTAAAAAGTGAAATAATTTCAAAAAATTTAATAAAATTCTAAAAAATTCTAAAATTCTAAAACTTTTAAAAATTTTTAAACATTTACAATTTAGAAAAATAAAAAATTCTCAAAAAATTTAAAAATTTCTAAAAACTTTTAATTTTTAAAAAACTTTAAACATTCCATAAATTTTTAAAATTTCAAAAAGAATTAAGGAAACTTTAAATTTTTCAAAAAATTCCAAATTTTAAAAAATATCCAAAACATTTAATAGAATGCTTTTTATTTTTAATTATTTAATTTTCAAATTTTTTAATTTTAAAGAATGTTACATATTTTTGAAATTATTTAATTTTTCAAAAAACTTTAAAAGTTTTTAGATTTTTTCATACTTTCAGTTTTATAAGATTTTGTATTTTTGTAAACTTTAAATAAATTTAATTCTTATAAATATTTTTTTGAATTTTTTTGATTTTTTAAAAATTTTTAAAATTTTCTAAATTTCGATAAATTTTACAATTTATAAAAACATTTCATATTTTTAATTTTTTTATAAATTCTAAATTTTTTTATAAAAAAATTTATAATTTTTAAAAAAATTTTAGAAATTTTTACAATTGTTTAGAATTGTTTAGAATTTTTAAAGTTCTTGAGAAATTTTTTAAAAAAATTTGGCATATTCAAAAAATATTTTAAATTTCCTTTTGAAAAATTTTTTTAGTATTTAAATTTTTTAATAAATTTCAACAATTTTTAAATATTTTTAAAATTTTTAAAAAATTTAAAAAGTTTAGAATTATTATAATTTTTATAAGTTATTAAAATTTTTAGAGTAAAAAATTTTTAATTTTAGAATTTATTTTAAAATTTTTTAAATTTTTAAAAATTTATAATTCTTTTAGAATTGTTTAAAATTTTTATAATTTTTTTATTTTTTATAATTTTTTTAGATTTTTTTGAATTTTTCTTTTAAATATGATGTAGGCATAAGTGGCATTTATGATGTGGCGTTAACTGTACATTTTTTACATGTGTTAGTATCTTATTGGATATTTATGCTATATCAACAAAATTGATTAACGACATTAGTTAGAGATACCAATCTGATAACAATATGAAAGTTCAAGTAACAATGTGACAGAAAAATATTTTAAGTACAAATATGTTAAAAATTATAAAGTTAAGGGATCAAATATGTATTTAACATTTATATTAATAAAATTATTATTTAATACTTTAATTTAAAAAATTAATATTTTAAATTCAATTAGAGTGTCCATATGGCATACTCTAAGAACTCTTTTTTTTGTTTTTTATTTTTTTATTGTTTGTAATTTTTTTTTGTTTTAGATTTTTATTTTTTAATTATATATATTTTATGATATTAAAAAATCAGTTTAGGTATCAATGTATCATCTTTATTAGGGATTTTTTTTTTACTTTTTGTCTTTTTTTAATTATATAAAATTTGAAAAATAAATAGAGAATAGAAATGACAAAACAAGAAAATTTTAATTAACCTTTAACATCTTTGTTTGATAAAAAATTTAATATATGATATATTTTGATCCATCTCTATTCAATATGTTCTTTTTTGTAAAAATCAACATCGAATCAAGCTGGGTCTAGTTCTTATAAAAATGCAAGAACGAGTCAAAAGCTGATTTAAAATACTTTGCCTCAAATCACTCGATGATATTTATAAAAGTATATATTTTATTAACTATTTAATCTAAAATATAAATTTTTCTAATGTACTATCAACGATACATTATCCTTGGTTGCCATGTGTATTGTTATTTATTTTATTTATTTTGTTTTTTTTTATTTTTTACTTTTTCTTTTAAAATATTTAATGAATATTTTTTAAAATTATAAAATATATATTTAAATATTTAATTTTTATGTAAGGGCCCACTTATACCAAATTTTTTTTACTTTTTTATTCTTTTAAATTTTTTTAGAAAAATATTTAATAATATTATTTAAAATTATAAAATATTTACTTTTTAAAGATTTTATTTTTATGTGTGAGATCCACTTACACCAAATTATCTTTTTTGCTTTTCCTCTTTTACCTTTTTTAACTTTTTTCTTTTTTTTAATATTTAATAAAGATTTTTTTTATATTTTATTGTTTGTGAAACTCAATTGATATTAAAGGTATGTCATGAGCTTTTTTCGTTTTTATAAATTTAAAAAATAAATTTTTATATTTTAATTTTCAAACTCACTTAATATTAATAGTATGTTACATGTTAAGTCATTTGACTTTTTTTTATTTTTTTATTTTTTGCTATCTAAAATATAAATCATACTCATGTATGATAAATAGTGCCTATCATGCATGTGCCATATAGTGCTTCCTCTTAATTTTTTTTCCTTTTTTTTTCTTTGCTCTTTGAGATTTTTTTTAATTTTTTGGTAGAAAATTTTTTATTGAATTTAAAAAATTTTTCAAATAATTTTTTAAAGATTTAAAATTTTTTAAGGCTAGAACCATTTTACCAATTTTTTTTTATCATTTTTTAAATATTTCCATCAGAAAAATTTTGTTCATATATGGAGTATAACCCAAATGTCACATGGCATTCCTAAATTTTTTTTTTTTGCTTTTTTATTTTTATTAAATGTTTTACTTTTAAACTTTTTATTGCTTTTTTTATTTTTGTTTTTACTTTTTTTTATTTTTGATAAATTTGTAAAAAATTTAAAGGTGGGACCCACTTTATAACAATCTTTTTTTTTCTCTTTTTCTTTTTATAGTTTTTCTTTTTCTTTTTCCTTTTTAAAAGTTTTTATAAGTATTTTTTAAAGATTTTAATTTTCTTTTTGTATGAGACTTACTTGATACCAATAGTATACAACGTGTTTGCTTTTTTTTTTTTACTTTTTTTTTTATTATTCTTCTTTTTTATATATTTAGTAAATATTTTAAAATTTTTAAATAATTTTTGGTGACCCACTTGATGCCAAGGATATATCACATATCAAGTCATTTGCTTCATTTTTTTTCTCTTTTTCTTTTCTTTGATCTTTTTTTATTTACTTTTTCTTTATTTTTCCTTTTTTTTTTGTTTTTATGCCTTTTGAAATTAATTTAATTTTGTAAAAAATAGGAGGCCAATGAAAATGTCCACAAGACATCCCATTTGGCTTTTTTTTTCTTTCATATTTTTTATTTTTAATTAAATAAATTTTGTAACAACAAATATCAATTGATAAAAATGCTAAATCAATTTGTATTTCATAGATTTCGATTCATTTCAGTCTATAAGGGATAATTTCTTTTTTAAATTGAGATTGAGTTATGATTGGTCTATGTCTTTTTAGAAAAACTATTTTTCATTTTTTTTGATTGGATAAAAGTTGTAAGAAAAAAGAGGCCAATTGAAATATTCACATGTCGTCCTCATTTGTTTTTTTTTTTACTTTTTTCTATTTTTTAATTAGATAACTTTTGCGATAAAAAAAAAAAGCTCAATAAATAAAGATGACAAAACAAAAAAAATTTTAACTCTCAATAACAGTCGGGTATCATATTTGTATAATAAAACTATACTGGTTAGATACCATATAGATAAGTTAATAATATTAAAATTTGGATTAAAATGATAGAGTGTGTTGAAAGTTTGAGGTGTAAATTATATATTTTAGTTAATTAGGTACTAATTTGTATATTTTCCAAAGTTAAGGTATCAAAAATGTAATTAACTCATATGGAGGGAATTCCAAATACTTTTCCATTTCAAGCGCTTTGTTTTCCTTGTAAATAACACAGACTGGAATTGCACGGTTGCAGTAGGTAGGGAAAGGGGGGAGGGGGGGGGGCTTAGACAATATAAATGCTGAAAGGAGTTTTAAGAGACTTCAAGAAAAGCTCACCCCAGGTATTGTAAGCAGTTAATACTTTGTTTTACTTTATCCTAACTGTCTATACCTGAGTTTTGATCGTGCTGTTTCTCATCTTTTTTATGTTCTTCATTTCAGTTTCACTTACGGGAATCAGGGATTTAAGCCATTTCACTTTAATCAATTCTTGGAAAGAACTGCTTGGCACTTTTCTGTATGAGGAAAAGACATCAACATTGCAGTAAATTTGAATATAATTCAAACCAAACAAACTGACATAAAGGGTAGTTCTCAATCTTTTCTGACTTTATGCAATTCTCGGCCAATTATTTGGATAGAAATATAGAAAGAACTATGATGAACCAAGGCCTAAAGACTAAAGTATGTATTTTCATGATCTCACGCTTACCTTCGGTCTTTGGCTGTTAATTTTTCATCCCAAGACTGACAGAGAGGCTGCTTTCAATCATTGACCCCATCTCCTGATTGCCTGATTTGATCTTTCTTTTCCGGGTAGAAAATGTAAGAAAAGCAATGAAGAAACAAACAATAAATTTTACTATGAAACAAGAAAAACAACATCCAGAATCTTTCTTTATAAAAAAAATGCCAAGAGAACCAACTTGCTTATGCATAAATGGGTTATATCAAGGCAACAGGCAAGATATGACAGGTAAAGTTGAGGTAGCTCTTGCATGTGCATTGTTGCAAATGGCTTGAAGCTGCTGTCCTTGCAGTGAAGAGGTTACGTTCACATTGTCTATGGTGATGCCGATACGACCTTGATTACTGCAATCCAAATTAATCACTTCATCATCTGCACAAGTTCCATAAAATCCTCTGTATGTTACAGTTACACTGTTAACAGCTACTGCTTTTCCCTGTGTCATTTTTTTGGAAAAAAAATGAGAAAAGCATCCATCACTTTTGATTTGAATCAAGTAGCAACTGTTGCTACAGGATTGGTTCTGATGGGTGTGTATTGTACTTAAAAAAACTTAGCAGAAGCTATTGCTGTAAACAATATGTTATGAACCATACCGCATCCGGACAATGGTGATCGTTGCCATTGCAATAATGTTGGTCGATATCTATCGGGTTTCCAGATGCTATTAGTGTAATCTGTTCAAAAGAAATCTCCCTTGCAAACCCTGATCCTCCCTGTAAAATAAAGGTTCAAGGAAAGTGATTGTGTGTAATAATTTCCATACTAATATTTTTCTTATAAGCTTTATCAATTCTACATAAAATTTTGTTTCTTTTGACATATATTCCAATACGTTTACCGTTGTTGTCTTGATTCTTTGCTCCATTCTGAGTCGCATTGGAAGCACAATTTGTCACATGCACCTGCTCCACTTGGTCATCAGCTCCTTCTCCAAGACTTCCAATACTACAAGTATGTGCAGCAGTTAGAAAAGCACGTGGTTAGACCAGACATATCATCCAACCAACAATTTTTATTTTTAATTTTTTCTTCATTTTCCCCTAATCATTTGCATATCCTAAGTATATAAACTATATGAAACTTCATTCATAAACCAAAAACCAAACTCAAAAACCTGATCCCATGACCTGGTCCACATTTAACTTCAGTAACATTGATGCTAGGAGAGCCAGCTTTTAGAGCAATGCAGTCATCACCTGCAATCAATTTAAGAGAGTGCATGCAAACCAGTTAATTGATGTTAGATTGTAGTTTCTTTTTTTTTTTTTTTAAGCTTCAGTTGATTTGCAACATTATTTTTTGTTTTAGCAGTTTGTCCTAATAATTTGGATAAATAATTAATTGATTTTTTATGTTATTGCATTTGTTTATTAAATTTCATATAAGATTTCTTTTCATTTTAGTTGATTTTAAGTTTATTTTTTACATGATTACGTTTGGAAATGATGTGAATAAATTTTAAATATGTTATATTTTTCTTCTATTCTTTATTACAAAATCAAAATACAAACATATTTTTGTTTAATTATTTATTACAAAAAATAAAATACAAATATTGTTGTAACCAATTAAAAAGTACTTTCATTATGATATTTTAAGTATAATGTTATCTCATTTTATGAATTTGTTAATAGCATTTTTAAATCTATAATCGTTACTTTTAATTAATTTTTTTAATTTATAATTGAGTTTTTTTTAAATAATAATGATTTTTATATTATGTAATTATATCATATTATCATTACAATCATCTTTCTAGGATTGGAAGACATAACTTGAGATGCAAATAAAATATAAGAATATGAATTCGCACTGTATTCACACTTCTTTTCAATTTAAATCATAACGCATAATTTTACAACTCAAAATATATTATTAAAACTCTTTATCATTATTTCTTTTTAATTTTGATAATTTCATAGTTCTAATTTTTATATTTTAATCATACAATGGTTCAAAAATCTACTATCAAATGCAAATTAGTGTCAAAACATTCATTTTTAAATAAATTAATTGCATTAATTTTTTTAAAATATCTATTTACTTTACATTTTTTTACTATTTATTTTTTAAAAATATTAAATGTATAATTGAAATCGATTTATCCTAAAATCATGGTGATTTATTGAAAATATAACTCTTACCTTTTTTAAATATTAACTCCTTTCCAAACCAATTTTTAATTTTTAATTTAATTCAAAATATTTTTCCCTTTCCATTCATATCTCATTAAATAGTATGTTTCAATTTTTTTTAGTCACTTTGCCCATTACTTAAATTATAAAATTTTGGGTTTTTTATTTGATTCAAATTATATTTTTCTTAACTTTTACAATTTTTACCTAATCAATCAAAAGTTTTTGTTACCATTTTGCATTTTTATTTTGTTTTCCTTTTTCCATTTCATATCAATTTATTAACTGTTTTCACTAAATAGTTATATAATATGCTTTTTTGGCTTATATGAATTGACTTAACTTTCTAAGTACCGTCTACCAATTTATTAGCTTTTTTTTTTTAATACTATCTATATTTGAAATTTTGTAAAACATTTTAAAAAATTATATTTTAATGCAACATATCATATGAATTTATGTATTTGAGATATGTTATATATATTTTTAAAAAAATAATTTTGTCAAGAATAGTTATTTCATTTAAAATAAAAAATGTCAATTTATATGTATATTTTAAATATTTTTATCCTTATATAAGATTATTAATTATATTATATTTAAAATATATATATAATTATTACTCTTGGGTTTAAAACTTTTATATTAATTTACACAACTTAAATAAATAATAATAAAAAATTGACATTATCAAAATAAGCATCATAAACATATATAAGACTAATTAAACAATAAAAAATACAAATAGCACCAAAAGAAGTAAGTAAGAAACAAATGAAGCAAAAAATAAAATTAAAGAATTAAAGAGCTAGCAAACTTTCAAAGCCAATACTCTAATGCATCACAGCAAACTTATTTATAATGTTCAAGTAGGACATTCCAATTTAGATAAATTATGTCCAAAAATAAGAGTAATTGCTTTTGAAATTAAAGGTGATCTTTAAAAAGGGTGGAATAGCACATGATATTGTTGAATTCGCCAAGATCATATTGCCTGCAACTTTTTGCATGTGAGGAGTGGAGCACACTTTAGCACATAGTTTATCTAAATTGGAATGTTCATATACATGGTCCTAGAATTTTGTTGGATTCACTTTTAAACTTATTTATATTATCATAATGCCATATGATTCTAAATGTAATAGTCCTATTAAGATTGGAAGTAATTACTTAAGGTAAAACGTAAATTGAAATGGTTAACTCATAAATAAATTAGAACTAAGAGTTATTTAATATTATGTCCAAAACTTTAAAGAAAACAATAAAATTTTATTTATTTTATTATTTTTAAATTATAAAAGTTTTTGTTTGATTAATATATCATGCTAAGCAAATAGTGAATAGGTAATAATCTGTTTAAATACAATATTTTTATTTAATGACAATTGATATGTATCATTTAATAAGTTCACATATTCAAAAATTATGCATTTTTCTCATTTTTACATAGGTTCCAAAATGATTATGGAAAAATGATATTTGACTTAAAAAGAACCATTCAATTGGAAAAGTTTCCACGGGTGGGAGGAGTAGAAGTCTTGGTTCGTCCTAGAGTTTCATCCTAGGGTTTTATGTTCTCAATAGAATCTTTAGGTAGTTTTTTCATTTTTTTTATTATTTCATTCTTAATTGTTCTGAAAAGTTGTGTTTAGGCGGTTATAGTTTAAACGTAGAGAAGCAGTCAGTGAATGGCGGAAGAGTTTGATGATCTATTTCCTCCTAGAGTTTCCTCCTAGGGTTTTATGTTCTCAATAGAATCTTTAGGTAGTTTTTTCATTTTTTTCTTACTTCATTCTTAATTGTTCTGAAAAGTTGTGTTTAGGCGGTTATAGTTTAAACGTAGAGAAGTAGTCAGTGAATGGCGGACGAGTTAGATGATCTATGGAAGCGTCTCTCCTTTATGGAAGAAGAATTAGAATATATTCAGCCAGGGGAGAGCATTCTGGAGGGGGCAAGTGATGATGAAAATAGATAGATGGTAGGAAAACTGCTAACAATAAGATCTTTCAACAAAGAGGCCATGATGAGCACCCTAAAAGTTATCTGGAGGACTGCCAAAGAAGTTGAGATCTTGGCTTTAGAAGATAGCATATTTCTCTTCAAGTTCGCATTAGAAGCTAATAAAAACAAGGTGTTAGCTGGGGCCCCGTGGTCGTTTGATAAGAACCTATTATTAATGGAGAAGTATAAGACGAACTTATGCCCAACAGATTACAATTTTTATAAAGCCACCTTCTAGATTCGGACTTACAGCCTACCTTTAGGGATAAGAACTCAAGACATAGTTGCTTGCTTGGGAGGAAAAATAAGTGTTTTACACGAAGTAGATGCAGGTCTAGAGGGAGAGGGCTACTCAAGATTTATGAGATTTTGAGTCACCATTGATATCCGTAAGCCATTGCGAAGGGCGGTCATAATTAAGGGGAAAGAAGGATAAGACATCCTGGGTAGACTGGGGCAGGAACGTCTGCCTAACTTCTGTTACAATTGTAGTATAATTGGTCATCTAGATATAGAGTGTGATGAGGAGTCAAAAACTGATAAGGATGGTAAGACAAATACGCAGTATGGTGACTGGCTGCAAGCTTCCCCATTGAAAAGGAAACCAACCAAAGGAAGAGGACTATCTTTCCCGATCGTGAACCGATCTAGAGCAGGAGCGGTAAGTACACTGGGTAAGGGTTCCGCTGACATAAGCCGTGGGGCAAGGATGATAAGATCCATAATTGGTGGTATCTCTGAAATTCAAAAAGAAATTATAGGATCAGGATTCATGTTTGAAAACTTATCTAATGGCGGTTTGTCAGGTTAAAGAAATAGATGTAGTGATGGAAGCCAAGCCATGCAAAATCACGTGATTGAAATGGATAACAAGGTTTATCAATGTCAAGACCATGACATTGGCCCATTTGGATCGAAAATTTCAAATAGCAAAAAGCTAGAAGATGCATGGAATTACAAGCCTAGAAGTGATGTTAGAGGGGCAACCTAGATGAAGGCCCACCACAGTTGCATGAAGTAGAAATATTGAATATAGGAGTGGGGACCGTAGAAAGGGAAAAGGAAAGAACACAAGTTTATAAAGGGGATTTGCACCATATAACGCATGATGAATGAGGGAAAGGAGTAAAAAAAGTTTGCGTGGAGAACAAAGGCATGCAGGGGCTGAAAACAAAATGAAAGAAGCTTACGCGGTGCCCTATACTATGTAGAACCAGTACTGGCATAAAAATTGGTAAAAAGAGGGGACACGAAGAAGATGTTGAAGAAGACCTGATAGAGGTTGAATTTCAAAGGAAAAAACATAGGGTGGAGGAGGTTGGCAGTCACCCACATGATAATCAAATGACGGAGACTCGTTTCCACTCCTATCAAGAACAATGAAAATCTTAGCTTGGAACTACCGTGGGCTTAAGAACCTACGGACAGTTCAAGCTCTTCACGCAATGGTGAAGAAGGAAGGGCCCGAAATTGTATTTCTTAGTGAGATGCTAATAAAGACACAAGACCTAGATAGGATCCAAAGAAAATGCAATATGAAAGTTATTTTTGGAGTAGATGCCATTGGTATTAGCGAAGGCTTAGGGATGATGTGGAAAGACAAGATGGATCTTAACCTGCTAAGTTTCTCCAAATATCACATTGATATGGAAGTCTCCGAATATGGAGGTAATGAGTGGAGAGTGACCAATTTTTATGGAAAACCACAGACAACGAAAAAAAATCTTGCATAGAGGACGCTGGAAAACCTTGCTAACCAGTTGAAAAGACCTTAGCTTTGTGTGGACGATTTTAACGAGATTTTCTGGGGGCATGAGAAAAAGAGAGTCACCACTAGACCGGAGCGGCAAACGGACGCTTTTCAGCAGGCTTTAGAGGATGCTGGATTAGAGGATTTGGGTTTTAAGAGGATCTGGTATGCATGGGAACGTGGGATCGAGGCCTGCTTACTGATCAGAAAGTAGCTTGATAAAGCAACAGGAACTTCAAAACAGGTAGAGTTGTTTCCCAGATACACCGTGACAAATATGGATTCCTCTGTCTCAGACCATAACCCAATTTGTGCGGATACATATGGATGTAAGAACATGTAAAGGAATAGGAAAAAAAGATCAAGATTCTATTTTGAAGCGACCTGGGCTAAGGAAAGTGGAACCGGAGACATAGTGGGAAGTGCATAGAATGCATGGCATCCAAATGGGATAGTAGAAAAAATTAATAACGTGAGCCAAGCATTGAAAAAGTAAAGCCACTTAGCTTGTGGAAATTCCCAAAAAAAATAGTGGCAAACTTAAAGCGTGAGTATGAGGAGCTTAAATCCATGGACCCCACTAATGAAGTGCTGTAAATGACGAAGTTGGTTAGATTGAGATGAACAAGGCTATGGAAAAAAGCGAGATTTATTGGGCTCAGAGGTCCCAAATGAATTAGCTGTGTGAAGGAGATAAAAATACCACCTTTTTTCATGCACAAGCATCTAGTAGAACGAGAAATAATTTCATTCATAGACTGAAAGACAAGGATGGAGAGTGGACCGAGGATGAAAATAAGGTAAAGATTATTGCAGTTCAGTATTTTCAATCACTTTTTTCCATGCAAAGATTGAAATTCGTTAATGATATAGTGGAAGCAGTGGAGGCCAAAGTTACACTCGAAATGAATCATCAGCTTCTGACTAACTTTAAAGCTAAAAAAATTCATGAGGTTCTAGAACAAATACATCCTACTAAAGCACCGAAATCGAATAGTACGGTTACTTCTTTTCTTTCAAAAATATTGGAATGTTGTTGGGCATGAAGTTACAAAATTTTGTTTATCTGTTTTAAACGGCAATACCACTTTGGAGGATAAAAATAGTACTAACATAGTCCTTTAACATAGTCCCCATCCCAAAAATTAAGCAACCCAGGAAAATGATTAGTTTTTGCCCTATAAGTCTATGTAATGTGATATACAAACTCATTGCTAAAGTCCTTGCGAATCAGTTTAAACTCGTCTTGCCCCGTTGTGTTAGCAAAACCCAGAGTGCTTTCATGCCTAGAAGGTTGATATCTGATAATGTATTGATTACTTATGAGATAATTCATGCTCTTAAGGGCAGACGAGTAAAAAGGGTGTTGGGCTAAATAGCCTCAATCTAATTACATCAACAGAAGCGAATCCAATCACATCAACGGAAGTGAAATTAAACAATCAATCAAATACAAAAAAGATAATAATTTGATGTGATTCGATCTAACTGATCTACATTCACAGATGAAAAATAAGAGCCATTAGTTGTAGAGAATTATAAACATACATCAAAATATATCAATCACTCAATAATCAATACTCATAGACCTTCTCAATCTTCTCTAATCTTATGGAGTATTCTCAACCCAAATACACACATACCCATATGCACCCTTTCAATATAATCAAACATATACTCATATGCACTCATACATCGTATCTATATAGACCCTCCTAATCTCTTTCAGTCCATTCCTATACGCCAAACAAACCTACACACTCATAAAATGTAAGTTTCCAGTAGTCTTATGGGATGTCTACCCATAAAACCCTATAACTCTGTTACATTTTTTTTTCATACCTAACCTTACAGAGACTTCATATATTTATAATCATACAAACTTGCCTATTAAGAATCTCTCTCCTCGTAGAATTCTTATTTTGCATGTCAAACTTGCCTATTAAGAATCTCATTTCTCTTAAAATTTTTCTTTTGTAAGTCTTTTTGTCCATCAAGCAATATTTAACAAATCTCAAACAAATCTCTTATGAGATTTGAGTCATTATTTATAACAATCTCCACCTTGACTGAAATTTTATCAAATCATCCGTCTTCATGCTAAACATGTTTGGCTCTACCTACAATGAAAGTCTTATAATTAACATCTTTTGTGTGTCTACACTTTTTGCACAAACTAATCCTCAATCATCAAAACTTGAACTTGAACTCTTTTTTTAAATGAAGTACTTCTAGGTTTACCTATTCTCATGTCTCGAACCATACTCCGATACCACTTGTTGAGCTAAATAGCCCCAATCTAATTATACCAACAGAAGCGAATCCAATCATACCAGTGAAAGTAAAATCAAATAATCAATCAAATACAAAAGAGACAATAATTTAACGTGGTTCAGTCTAACTGATCTATATCCACGGATGAGAAATAAGATCCACTAGTTGTAAAAAATTACAAATATATATCAAAATATATCAACTACTTAACAATCAATACCTATAGACCCTCTCAATCTTCTCTAATCCCATGAAATATTTTCAACCCAAATAAACACATACCCATATGCACCCTTTCAATACAACCAAACACATACCTATATTTACCCATATATCATACCTATGTAGACCCTCTCAATATCTTCTAGTCTATTCCTATGCACAATATAAATCTATACACCCATAAGACATAAATCTTCAGTAGTCTTATGGGATGTCTACCCATAAAATCTTATAACTCTTTTACATCTTTTTCTCATACTTAACCCTACAGAGACTTCACTTATTTATAACCATACAAACTTGCTTATTAAGAATCTCTCTCCTTTTAAAATTCTTCTTTTACAAGTCAAATTTACCTATTAAGAATCTCTTTTCTCTTAAAATTCTTCTTTTCTAAGTCTTTTTCTCCATTAAGCAATATCTAACAAATCTTAAACAAATCTTTTATGAGATTTGAGTCATTATCTCTAACAAAGGGAAGGGTATGTAACCCTAAAATTATATATGACTAAGGCTTATGATAGAGTCAAATAGCCTTTCTTGAAATCTATGATGATTAAATTGGGGTTCCATACCAAATGGGTGTCTCTCGCAATGAAATGTGTTACCTATGTTTCTTATTAAATTATGCTTAATGGTGATATGACATACAGATTTTTTCATGAACGAGGATTATAGTAGGGAGATCTATTGTCACCCTACCTATTTTTTATTAAGCACTGAAGGTTTATCAACTCTTCTTACAAAGTCTTAGAGAGATGGATTGATAAATAGTTTCAATGCATGCAAGAATAGGCCTAGAATCACTCACCTCTTTTTTACAAATGATAGTCTACTCTTCTTAAAAGCAAACCAACTTGAATATGGAAGGGTGAAATACATACTACAAAGATATGAAGATGGTTCAGTCTAATATGTGAATCTAGAGAAGTCATTTTTTTCAGCAAAAATGTTAGAATGGAATGCAGAGATGGGGTAAAACAAATACTAGGGGTTAAAGAGACACTTATCTGGACAAGTACCTTGATTTACCTATTATGATAGGAAAAAATAGAAAAAAAAGAGTTTAGGAATATCATTGATAGAATTAGATCAAAAATTAGGCAATAAAGCAATTGTATGCTATACATGGGTATCATAACATTTAAGTTTGGAGAACTTACCCATTAGACATAAAAAATATGAAGTCGTTACCAATATTTTTTATTTATGTGTGATTGGTCACCTATGTGAATTTATACTTTTTAAGATTGTCCTAAGTGTAAACTAAAGATTCCTAAAAAAAATAGATTGGTCTACATTAATAGCACAAGGTTTGAGAGTCAGTTACATGCAATGAAGGTTTTAGTAGCCCATTACACCCAAAATTGATACCAAATTAATTATGTGTTATATTGCCTAAACCTTAATCAAATATGATTTTTATATCATGCAAATTATATAAAAATCAATTCCAATCCCTTTATTTTTTTATACAATATTGTCATACAAAGATTCTATCAAGAATATTATGTAATCATGCAAATAATTAAAACATGCAAATATCAAGCAAATATATTATAAATTATACCAAAAATCATGAAATAAATATAAAATCATGCAACAATCACATCAAAATATTCATGCAAATATTTAATAAATCATGCAAACAACAAATCATGTAAAATTTATAATGCAAAAATATCATGCAAATAAATATTTAATAAAATATGCAAATAACAAATCATGGAAATAAATTATGTAAATATATTAACAATAATGTAAATATTAATAACTGTACAAATATTAATAATCATGCAAAAATAAAATAATGCAAAAAAAACCACAAAATATGCAAAAAAAAAAAAAACATAAAAACAAAAAATAACATAAATTAAATAAAAATTAAAAAAACATAGCATAAATTTAAAATTTCAAACTGGGTGGGGTCACTATAGGCGTCACGCGGGTTGTATGGGTGAGAGTTAAGAAGGATCAGTTTCTTTCTTTACCCAAACGGTAGTATTTTGACATCCAGAAAAGTTTCTTTTGTTCTTTTTCTTTTTCAACTTTCTACCTTTAGCTTTCAAGCTCTTCTTCTTCTCTCTAAAGTTTCTTTCCCAAGAACAGACCTCTAAAATTTCATACTTTAACCGATCATCGAGCTCCCCGTTGGTCTCGCCTATCACCTCTACCACCGATCACCTTGCCTGTGCCACTTTGCCAGCAGTGCCTCCTTCCTCCCTTTCCTATTTTCTGCTCGAACCTTAGGCAAGAACAACCACTATTTAACCTAAAACCAGCCTCTTATTCCTTCCCTCTTCTATTCTTTGCCCAAACACTTAAGCCAAAAACCCATTGTCTGCTTCCTCTTTTTGTCACTTGCAACCAAAAATTCTTCTACTTATTATCTTTTAATCCAATATCAGTTAGAAAAGCACAAAGATCTCCAAAAGCCTTTAAGCCAAAAGCCCTACCAAAAATTCTTCCGGCTTTTTGATGCATGAACAGTTGCTTGATTGTTTGATTGTGGTTTTTTGGTTGCCAATTTGTGGGTTTATTGGGTGTGGGTTAATTTTATGGCTTGTTGGTTTTGTTTGAAATTCTGGGTTTGGTGGGTTTTCTAAGTTGTTGCTGGTTGATTTTGAGTTTGAATGCCAGGTATTGGGTATTTTGTAGGTTGATCGACTGGGTTTGGGTTTACTGGCTTGCGGTTTGGAAGTTAGTTGAATCTGTGTTGGCTGCTGGTAGCTGTATGTGATTTGCCCGAATTGCTTTCTACTTATTTTTTATTTGCTACTGTTGAGTATTTTCTCCTCTTAACTGCTTCTTCTTCCTTGTTAATTGATTGCCTGAATTGTCCGTGCTCTTTGCTAAATTCTCACTTATTGCTTGATGTCTCGTAACTACTTCTAAAATTGCTGATAGATTGCTTTTCCTTGATTGATCTCTTGTTCCTTGCTAATTGTTCGATCCTTTATTGCTTTCTGTGTGCTTCTTTAATTCTTGTTCAGTACTTGAGGCTAATTGCTCACTGCCTCTGTTGGCTGGCTTCGTATCTCCCCTTCCTTTTGAAGACTCAAAAACTTTGACCAAATCTCTTGCTTTTTGATGGCCTCTTATTGATCTTGATTTGCGAATGTCCGAACTCCCTTTGTGATCACAGATTCCAAGTTTTTTATAGGGATCAAATCCCAATTCAATTCAAAAAACTTTAATTTCACCAGATCTAGAAAAAATCTTCATGATTTGATTTTGTGTAATTTTTTTCTTTTTTCATGAATTAAGCCCTAAATTTTTCATAATTGATTAATCAATGAATTATCGAATCTGAGATTGAATATAACAGAATCAAATCCCAAAGTAATCTGCACAGATAAATCACATGTTTTTTTTTTCTTACTTTTTTTATACTTTGGTCAGTAAAATCAAATCAAAATTAAAATTAAAATTTTTGAGCTTTTAATTTTCGGATCTAAGATTTTTTGAATTAGGATCCAATATTTGAATCCCAATGAATTTTGAAAAATCTCTAGATAAAAATGGGAGGTAAGGAAATATTTATTAAATCAGTCTTGCTATGTGTTGCTTCTTACTGCCAAAGGTTGTCTGCCAGGAATTAAATGGTATTATTAGCAAATTTTGGTGGAGCTCAAAGAAGGACAAGAAAGGGCTACATTGGCTCAAATGGGAGAATTTGCGTGTGAATAGAAGGGAAGGGGGCATGGTTTTTAGGAATTTTGAATTGTTTAACAAGGCACTCTTGGCCAAACAGTGTTGGAGGTTATTACAGAACACAAACTCTCTGGTACATAGGGTGCTGAGTGATAATACTTCCCGAATGAAAATTTCATGCAGGTCACCTTGGGTCGAAACCCATCCATGACATGGAGAAGCCTATGGTCGGTTAGAGACGTGCTTAAAGCTGGGTTATGCTGGAGGGTGGGAAATGGAGACCATATACGGATCTTGAAGGATTGCTGGCTATTTCATAACAGGATGCTCTACTTTGAAAGAAATTCATAGATATGTCTCAATGAAATGCCAAAATGGCTAAACTTATGCGACCTCTTCCACGTGAATGGAATACAAAAATAATAAGGGCTCTATTTACTGACGAAGAATAAGAAGCAATAATGGGGCTGCCACAAAGCCATGAAAGCCATGCGGATGCACTATTCTGCAGTTTGGAAGCAAACGACCGTTTCTCAGTGAGGAGCATTTATCATTGGTTGGTGAATGATCAGATGAGGATGAGTGGAAATACCATTGTTGCACAAACAGATAGGGAAAGAAGTTTCTAGACAAGATTGTGGAACCTTAAAATCCCTAGTAAAATATTGGGGTGGAGACTAAATAAAGGTCTCCTACCAGTGTACACTCAGCTGAGGAGAAAAGAAATCGATGTAGATGTTGCATGCCTAAGGTGTGGACTGCAGGAAGAGACTATCGTACATGCACTGTTGGAATGCGCAAGTATTAAGGAAGTATGGAGCTTACAGAACATGGAAGCTAGATGGCGTGAGTTTGATCAAACTACTGAAAAGGGTTGGCTAACAGAAATAGCTGAACAACTGGATTCTAATAGTCTCGAATAGGGACTGGCTTTATGCTGGGCAACATGGCATCATAGGAACCTGGTTTTGAAAGATGAGGTCCACAGAACGCCAGCTCTTGTGGGACAGTTTGCCGGGTGTTATCTACAAGAGTATAGAAAGCTAAACAGGATGTAGGAGCAACGCCAAGTGAAGCAAGTGAAAAGTGGACACCGCCACCTCACGGATTGGTCAAAATCAATTTTGATGGAGCCCTTAATCGAGAAGCAAAAAGTGGAGGCGCTGAAGCTATCTCTAGGGACGGGAAAGGGGACTTCCTGGAGGCCATCACTTTAAAGATCGCCCAAGTTCAAAACCCAATCATCATTGAAGCTGTTGCTGTGGCAAAAGCAGTGGAGCTTGCAAAAAAAAACTGGGTCTAGAAGAAATATGCCTTGAAGGGGATGCCTTAAGAGTGATTAATAGATGCAAGACAGGTGCTAAGGATTTGTCCTGCGTGGGGCGAATATTGGGTGACGTGAGGAACATGGGAAGAACATTTAAGACCTTTACAGTAGGGCATGTGAAGAGATATGCTAACAAACTAGCTGATTTCCTGGCAAAACATGCTCTTAATGTGGTTTCGGAGGAGAAATGGATAGGGATATGCCCTTCCATCATTCATAGTTTGATTGTATAATATTACAATTTCTTTTGGCTCAAAAAAGAAAAAAAAACCATTCAATTGGATATGCAAATATGAAAAAAAGATATCTAAAATTAAACTGTTTTCCAATATAAATTTAAAATTTAAAATTTAAAATATAAATTAATTAAAGACATGTCATTTTTTTTAGAATGCTCACATGTCAAAATATTAAACTATCTATGTAGTACAATTGTCTTTTTCCTAAAAATTTTTATTTTTAAATATTTATATAAGATAAAACATATTATAACTATATAATATCTTAAAAATTATTTTTATCACAATATGCATCCGTGCATCGGGATTAAAACTAATTAAAAAGTAAACCTATAATTAAAAGCAGGCATACCTAAAAATGGACTGCTCAAACTCACTCTTATTCATCGCCTTTCTGGTCGAATAGTAAGTAAACATTGTTTGCTTCAAATACTAATTTATTCGACTATGTATTCCATTTATTATGGACATAAAAATGGATTAAGATTCACGATATGCAATTATCATTGATCTATATGAAATTAAAAGAAATCTAAACCCCGCTGGCTATTAACATGATTCTGAGCGGACAGAAGGAATTAACCAAAGATTTAAGCTGTAGCAGCTGTAAAACAAACGCGTTCGAAACTGATGGAAAATTAACAAAACCATTATCTTCTGAGTTTAACCTTATTACAAACATCCATACACTAAGTTTCGAAAAATAAAAATAAAAATTCAGTTTAGATGTCACGTGGCATCCCTTCAGCTCCCTTTTCACTTTTTTTTTTTTTTTTTTCTATTTTTCATTTTCCTACTTCTTCCTCCATCTTGAAATTATTCCCTCACTCTCTCACTACTCCCTTAAAAAGGAAAATGACAAGCATGTCGTGCCCCACTCATTGCCGACATCCACTTATCAGCGACAGATTTTTCTCATAAACTTCCCCAATCTCCTCTCGATTTCCTCTACACATCTTTTAGATTGGATTTTCTAAATTAAAAAAAAAAAAAAAAAACTAGATTGGAACCTGAAAGTCATGGCTTCAAATCGTAAAAACTTCACTTCCATTGCCTCAAACCGCCTGAAATTTGAATATGTTATTCCCCTTCACTTGCTCTTAGTTTTCATCGGTTTAGATTTCTTAAAACGCTCCTCCACTGAGAGTCATCTTTGTTTCCATCGACCACCGCCTGTGATTGACAAAAAATGCGCAAGAAGCATTCCTCTTTTTCTACCCTAACCTTCCTTCCCTTAATATTCTATTTTTGAAGTAAGAAACCACCGCCAAAATCTTTCACGAAGGTATCATCTAATCTCACAGTGAGTTGGTAAATGTTTAATGTTTGTAAAAAGACTGGGTTTGGTTTTAAATATCTTTGATCGAGTTGTGTTTTTTTAGTTTGTGCTATTGAAATTTCAAGTGTCCGTCATAATTTGATATTTGATCAAACTTTGACTAATTATACTAATTTTGATTGTTTTAAAACAATATATATATATATATATAATGATGGTTTAATAGTAATATGGTTGGGATTTTAGGACTTGAGCAATCTAAGATGAATAATTAAGTATTGTGCTGAAATTTTTAACCATGATTCAAAAAGCAGACGTTTTATATATTTTAAAGTGTTATAATTTTTTTATGCTTTTTGTTTTAGTTAAAGTGCGCATTTGTGCAATAGAAAAACAAATGGCAAATATGATTTTATCTTCTCTACACCTTTGCATATGAACTCAATTTTATAATTTTGCTTAACGATGTTTGAATATTTTATATTTAAATATAGCATAACGAAAATGACCTTACCTTATAACGTGATCATTAATTAAAATTATGTGCTCTATTTATGGTTAGATCAATTATGACATGTATTTAGGAAATATTTCTAGCATGATTAACAATATGATTTTGGACAATTGTAAAAATATTGGTTATAATCTATACCATTATATAAAAAACAGTCCCTTTATTGTGATATTACTGTCCACGTCAGCCACGTAATAAATACATGTAGAAAGGTTAATTTTGGTCATTTTATGGGTGAATGTTGGTTTTAAGCGGTCCGAGTGTTTTTCTTCTTTAGTTCCTGCTTTTCTTTTTCTCAACATTTTCATTGTATTTTCTCTCTTCTTTGTTTTGTTCGTCAAGGTAAGTTTCTGTTGTCTTTCTTTTTTTTTCCTTTTTTTTTGTTGGGTGGCATGTTTTTTGTTGGTGGTTTGTTGTTGTTGTTGTTTTGACATTGTTGTTTTTGTGTAGCGTTGTTGTTCGATTAATTGTTTTTGTTTTCATGCATTGCTTTATTTGCATGTATTCATCAAAATTTTTATATTTTTGAGGTGATAGGTTTTTCTTGATGTTAGTTCTGTGTTTCAATTGTGTTTTTTTTTTTTTTTTTTTTTTTTCATGCACGTTATTTTTAGGTAAGCTATATTTTTCTCATTATTGTCCTTAAAAATAATTTGAGTGATTTAAGACTAAAGGCATCTTAAACTGTTCTAGAAAGTTCTAGCCCGTTCACGCTATTGGGGATCCAATGTGGAGGGTATCACTATCCTCTTCCTCCTCAAAATAGTTACTGATTCTATTTGGCGAAAAGAAATCCAATGCGGAACCAGGGGTGCCACTCGCATCGGCTGCGGTGGCATCGAGGTCAGTTCCAACGCTACATTCAACAACGACCAAGTCGAGAAAGGGGGGAGTGATGGGGTTCCCCAGAAAGTTATAGATAGCGATGATCATGAGGTAAGTTCACTGAATAGGGAATCAGTAAGGGTTAGTTCGAAATCAAGCGTTTCAGGTGAAAAATTAGAAATTGACGATTACAATAATGATAATAAAATGGGAGATTTTCAATCTGCTGATGCCCATGAAAATGGTAAGGCTATTTTTTTAAAATTGTAAAATGCTGTAAATATTAACTCAAGGTTGAAATATCAGTGGACGAGGAAGGACAACAGAAAAACAACAGAGTTATATAAACCTTTTTTTTTAGTAACAGAGTTATATGAACTTGAGAAAGAGCGTTCTGTTGTTAAAGTTCTTTTCGATTGAATGAATAGGTTTGGGTACCTTTTGTATTCTGACTTTGTTAGCAATTTAGATACAAGAAAATCTAAATCAAGATATGATTCTGTTTCATTATTTTTTTAAAGCTTGAGTGAGTTGAATTCTTCAGGAAGATTGTTGGATTAAAATTTACAGATTTAAGCTCATACTAGAAATGTAATTGGAACTTGGATGAAAGCCCACCTCTTAACATAAAAAAGAGAAGAGCCTTAAAATATAACATTGTTAAGAATGCTTGCATTGTGTGTATGAATTGTGCTTTTAATTCTTTTGCATCGATTGACTGCTGTGCTTAATGGTAAAACTGTTCTGAAGACAAGGGTAATATCCTCTGCTTACATAACTTATAAAGGGTTCTCTATTCTTGGTAAATTTCATTGTGTTTCGATTATCGTTTCTAAGATTATGATTGGCTTCCCCATTCACATATAGAATTACCCATATTGTTTTGTGTCTGGACCAAATTATTTTACCCATGTTTAGTATTAGTTATTATTTTTTTGTTGTTTATAAGATTTTACTGTTGAAGTTGTTTTGCTGTTGTATAAATTGGGTTTGATATTTGCCGTTGTTTTCTTAAATAGAATATCACAAATAATTATTCCCCTCGATTTCACTAATTCTGCCAACTATGATTCTTATGAACAAAGGTAAACTCCTAAATTTTATTGCATTACAGTTTTTAGGTTTCAAGATTTATAGAAAATAATTGCTTATTTTCAGTGAGATTATTGTTAGGATTATTATTTTTGGTATAATTATTTGTAGCGAAAAGGAAAGCAGATTGTGGAATCATAGGAAGGAGCAAATGCTTGCTTCAATTTGATTGGAATTTCAATTCAACCCAACCCTAGGCAGATAAACAAATGGAATATAGATTGTGGACTTTTGACTTTCTAAATTAGATTAGGATTTTAGATTTGCATTATCTCTTTTCTCTTTTTTATTATTATTATTTTTATTTTGTTCTAATTAAGGTCAATTTAGAATAATAATATGTGATTGAGACCAACGGATCTGGAAGTCTTGGTCATCAGTTAATGTAGGATTACAAAGGAATAAGGTTCCAAGAATGAATGGATTGAAGTTTATCATTTCTTTGGCCTTAAAATAAACATTGATTATTATATCTATATATGATATCATCATTTAAATTGTAAACAGAAAGCTGCCTGTTTGGTAGGTGGGAGACTGGGGTGCAGGAGGAAGAATGGAGGGGGATTGTTTGCCAGCACATTTTCGACAGTGATTTATTTGATATTGGTTCAAGTTACTATATATATATATATATTAGATATAAATATATATATATATATATATATATTGTTTCAAGTGATTTATTTGATATTGGTTCAAGTTACTATATATATATATATATATAAATTTAAATTATTAAACCATGTGCCTGTGTTGTGAAGCACTAACATATTTATATGCAATAAATGTTGCACACCATGGAGAACTACGAATGTGTAATATTGTATGTCGTAAAATTGTTGATAAGTAAACTGCGAAGGCATTCAATGACTAGTTTTCTTGTTGCTGTTGTCTAATGTAGGTTGACTTTATGAAGATGCCATTTTCTGACAACGGCTTTGATGCAATTTATGCAATCAAAGCTACTTGCCATGCAACGGATGCTGTATGTCAATTTAAAATTTTTCCTATCTCAATCACGATTATTTTCATCATGGTTAGAATGGATTATGAAGTTTCTGTCATATATTGATTTTTTCTGGTTTGATTGGATTGTTATCTCTGTTGTGTAGTATGGATGCTACAAGGAGATTTATAAAGTACTAAAGTTAGGTCAGTGTTTTGCTATGTATGAGTTGTGCGTGACTGATTCTTTTGATCCACATAACCAAAAACATCAAAAAATTAAGGTGGGCATCTAAAGAGCATTAAAATGTTCCTTGGTTTGATGTGTATCCATTAGTTGATCTTACATGAAAGTATCACTTATACAAGCAGAAATTAAGATTGATGATGGTCTTCCAGATATCAGGTTGACTAGACAGTGCCTGGATGCTCTAAAAAAGGCTAATTTTGAGGTGAATTTTTACTTCTTTTCCCCTCCCTCCTCTTTTCCTTTTTAATTGGGAATGGAATATGACCGGTAATTATTTTCATTTTGTATTTCTAGATCATATGGGAGAAAGATTTTGTTGTTGACCACCCTATCCCTTGTTACCTGCCTTCAGATAGAAATCACTTCTCATTGAGTAGCTTATGTCTAACAACTATCGAATGCTTTATTACTAAAAATATGGTACAAGCTTTCAAAGGACCCTTCATTTTCATGATACTCTTTATGAAAAAGTGATGCTCTTGGATAAGATGGTCGTATTAAGTTCATAAGTGTTTACCTATAATTTTTCCTTGTTATAGGTCAAGGCTCTAGAATTTGTAGGATTTGCTCCAAAGGGAAGTCAAAGGGTTCAAGATTTTCTGGAGAAGGCTACAAAAGGGTTGGTTGAAGGTGGCAGATTAGTTGAAGTCCTATTTCTCCATAATTTCTTCTGCATGTTGGTTTACCCCTAACTTTGAAAAAATTGTAGTTTGAATGGATATGCACATAGAAAGCTTTTAAAGAAAAACAGAAGTTGGACACAATCTCCATTTTCAATAGGTCGACTAACGTGCTGACATAATCTGTAATTTTGGATTGTAGGAAAGAGATTTTTCCGCCTGTTTATTTCTTCTTTACTCGAAAACCACCTTTAAAGAGCCAGTGAAGGAATGGTGCACAAACAAATTAGCCTGCTACTTGCTTTAGTTATGGAAATTCTTCCTGTGAAGGTATATTTTGAAAGGGATAAACCATGGTAAACAACTTGCAATTTGGTGACCTGCGAGTCTATGTATTAGACATTGTTTTGTTGGTTTCTTTTTTTAGATATTATGAGCCTTAGCCTTTGTGATTTTAAAACCTTATCAAAAGATTGGTTGTCGTTAATGGATGATGGTGTTCTTAATGGGAAAATTAGTTTATAATTTATGTCTAAGTTTGAAAAAGTTGTTAAGTTATTTTAATTTGTTTTTGCTGTTGTGATGGATGATGGTGTTCTTAATGGGAAAGCTGGTTTATGATTTATGTCTAAGTTTGGAAAAGTAGTTAAGAGTCGTTTTCATTTTCCTTTTATATCTAAAGAGAAGAACTTGAGGGCTCTTGATTTCGATTAATACAAATTATATTTGGTTACCTGTTTATTTCTGTGTTTATGATTTTTCTTGGAGTCTATTCCATTAGTTACAATTACAAGCATCTTAACACTCGAAGTGGTAAGAACACTTTTCTAAAAGCTTGTATTTGAAGAAAGTGTCAAGTTCTTTTCTTTACTGAGATTGACACTTGTACAAAATGAAAAGCAGGAGTAGATGCATGTAGTATGGGGCGCGTTATTTATTTTTTAGATTATTATATCTGTAAACTTAAACTTATTTTGATGCCAATGTATTACATAATTGTTCAAATAGCTTATAATTCATGATCTTTTTTATGCTACTTCTCCTTTTATTGTTCCCATGTTGTTAAATGGAATTCCTTTCCTTATTACCTTGTTTTCCCCCAACTTCAACTAACTTTCTTTCTCAAGAGTTTTGGCACATTTATTTTGTTGTCCCGATATATCTCTTATAGTTGCTATAAATTTACAAGGTTATTGGTTTTATTCACTTGATGATTAAGAACCAATATGTATCTCAAGAAGTGTTTGTTGCTATGGTTGGATGATTTATCAGAATAAACTAAAGGCATCTTCTTTCTTTTTTCTCCACCTTACCTGTGCTCGCTTACCTTTCTTTGCATTTTTCTGTTCCACCTGTAAATGTTATGTAGGCATTACATATCATACTACTCTTGTTGCAATGTTTATGTGTTGCACACCTGCCATTTTTTTTGCTATTGGAAGTGCATGTCTGGAAATGCTTATTGTTATCTTCAATCAGTTAATCAGTTCTTACTCCAAAAACTTAACCCCCCGCTGCCCTGCACTAGCTCCAGTCATAATAAACTTATGTAGATAAATATCTATGTCATTTACTATCGACAAAACATCCAGGTTCATGTGTGCTTCAGTGGGTAAGCTGAATGTGGCCATTCTAGTGGGTTAAGGGGAGAAGCATATCACATTTTTATAGTAGAGGCAGGACTGTCAAAGATTTTCTTTTTCCCTTTTTCTTTGGCCCATGAATTTTGCTTTGCCTATCCATTGTTTGACTCTTATCATTGTTTGACTGAGATAAACTTTTAACTTTAAAAATTTTATGTTCATAGCTTAAACAATATTTTCTTCGTTATTAGGCTGTAAAGGTTATCTTTAACACTTATCATTTTAACAACTTTTCTTTCATATCCAAAAATTTTATACCCATAGTTTAAACAAGCTCACGACAAAGCATGGCCCTGCCACCTAGTACTCGTTAAATTGTTGGCCAGCGCCAAGTTCGATGGCACTCTAGTATCTATAAGGATAAATAAAAGCTATCCCATTCTCCAATTTGAAGGATAGATAAGCATAGTAAATAAAAAAAATTAAGGAATAATTTTGGAAAGGGCATTCTTTAGAAGCTTCTCCTAAGCTTTAAGTGAGAAGCTTCTTTGGGTTGGAGAAAAAAGGCTTTCTCCAGAAGACAATCAAAAAAAATTAAAAGAGAGAAACAGGGAGGAGGAAGAGAAAGGAAAATAGAAGAAGGAAGCTTGGTGTTTTTTTTTGCTTCCCATTCTGATGGCTTCCCTCTGGGTTTCTTCAAAAATGCTGTTTTAAGGTCCAAAATGGTATCTGCTATTTCTCTCCAGCGAGGAAGAGGCTGATGAGAGACTTCAAGAGGCTACAGCAGGATCCACTTGTTGGTATTGGTGGGGCTGCTCAAGCTAATAATATCATGCTTTGGAACGCTGTCATTTTTGGGTATTTCTCAATTTTCTTCCTTTCTTTTTCTTTTTGATTTGGTATTTTTTTAATTTTGGGAATTTTTTTGCAAGCCTGATGATACTCCTTAGAATGGATGTAAATTTTTTTATTTTTCTGTTTTTGTTTTCTTTCACTTGAATTTTATAAATTTTTAGTTTTCTTTGTTATGCTGTTGACATTTTCTTATGGGATTTTTGTATGAGTTGTGAAATTTAAGCTGTTAATTGTGTTACCTTTTTAGGTTTTAGGTGAAAATTAATGAATTGGTATCATTTTGTTGTTTCAGTTCTTGCTGATTTAGTCATTTTGCCTTGAAATTTGAACTGTTATGTATTTTTGGACATGCATGCTTAAATCAATATGCATTGATACATGATTCGAGCACACATGATTTTCTGAGTTGGTGAAAGGGGAGTACGGTTGAATTTTTGCGCAATCTTTTTATTTAATTAATTGAGTTAATTCTATTTTTCAGCTCTTCAAACGGTGAGTTGCAGATTTGGCTGACACTAAAGGCATCATTGTTCAAAGACTAGATAACTCTCAGTCTGTCTAGGCATTTTAATAATATAAAGACAGTTAGTATAGATGATGATGAAAATTACATTGGGTGCACTCAGGCTGCCACCACATTGAAGGCCTTTAGGCTGCCATCTGACTTGTCAGATCGAAGAATTAAGAACCTGTCATCCAAACATTGGAGAGTATCTCCAAATTTGAATGGTGGGGCTTCTTTTAGAAATGGTATATGCCCATCTATGGTTTTATTAATATTGGATTTTGCTCATGTAGTATGAATGTAGCTGTAGATGTCATGATATAGTCTATTGAATTCCCTGAAGTTTGCGACTAATAATAACTTCTTGCTCATGTTACTGAATATGGTAGGCATTCGTTTCTATATTTGTTTTTTTAGCATTATAAATCCACCTTCTTGATTAAATGCCATTTTCTGATTAACCGATGTTTCTAGATAGGGCGCGAAAAACAATTTTTCATAATGGAAGAACCAGTTATACACATCAAAGATCATAGAGGATCTCTCCTTTCAAGAGAAAGTAGTTCTTTAATCAATACCCATTCTCTGCACCTGATCAAGGCTTTCAGTTTGATGACAGATTTAATTCTGCTGATAAAAGAAGCAATGGTGACAACTATAGTGCAGGTGCAATAAAACAACACTGCTAGCTTTCATTTTTCTTTATTTTATAGTCTTAGGCGTTAGGGATATATTCAGTTTTTAGCTGAATATTCCAAGCTCTTACATGCAGCTGTTAGAGTGGCATCCTCACTTACAAGTCCAGGTCTACATCTTGGCTCCAGAGACCGTAATGGTATGAAGATCATTGGCACAATGCATTAGTATCTAATCTGATGCCAGTATTATCCAGGCATGCTCTAACTTTTTTTCCTTTTCTATTTAAGGTTTATTCAGTGAAGCTTTATTCAGTGAAGCTTCGTATCAAATCCTTCAAGGTTCCAGAGCTCTTTGTTGAGATTCCTACAACTGCAACTGTTGGTTCACTGAAAGTATGCAGTATTGCCTTCTTTTCTGTTGTTTTATAGTGTGCTTCTCTTCTTTGGCCAAAAAAAAAAAAAGATATCATGCTTCCCTTCTACTCCAACTTTTATGTACGAAGTTTTATACCATTGGAGAAAAAAAGTGAACTTAATTTACGAACTATGATTCTTTGGACAGGAGCATAACATCATAACAATATTCATGTCATTTGATAAAATACTTCTTATCAGACAAATGGTGCTTTGGTCTTTTTGGTATTTTAAGAAATAATGTATAGCCTTATCAAAAATGAAGGAGCCTCTTTTTCTTTATTTTCATGGATACGAGGTCAAGCATACTGGTTCTGTGTCTGCACATTGGTGATAACTAATGTCTAATGGTTTTTATAGACGATATTCATGAAGGCAGTGACTACCATACATGGAGATGAACATTATGTATCATATGTTACTCTATAACTATTTTTGGCAGGGCAAATGTTCAATTACAAAATATTTTCATGGCCAATCTACATACCTATTTTCTTCAATGCAATTGCTAGATAACCTCAACATTGAGACAACACTTTTATCACCCCTGGTCTTCTTTCTTTGCTGATCATTTTCTGATCTCGCTTATGATTGTAATAGGTTTGCATCATCTAACTAGGGCTTGGAGTTCATTCAGGTAGTGAAAGCTACTCAGAGGTGAATTTACCTAAACCAAAAATTCATTTTCCTGGTGAAAAAAGCTAGATTGAGGATACTATGCCTGATTTGGATCTGCAAAAACAAAAAGTGAATGTCTTGAAGATGAGGTTTTAGTTTTTGCAGATTTTTTTCTAAATATTACATAGCAGTTTTAAGATGATAATAGGTTATTAAAGAATGAAAATGTACAAAGTTCATAGAACTTATGTTTAGGAGTTTTTCAATGAAGGTTTGATAGCTAATTTTCAAAGAAAATGCACTGTTGTACTTTTTCCTTGATTTTAGAAAGCAAGATATGTATAATTTTCTACATGTTTGTAATGTGCACTACCTGTTTTTGATACATTCTATCTTATTTTCATTCCTAAATGATTCTATTTTAGTGTTAACCAAATACACTAAAGTAAACCTAGTAAAAAAGCCCAGGCATATTACTTTAATGTCATCTTCTGTGTGAATCTATTAATTTTGAAGGCAAATAAGTATTGTAGTTGCTAACGTTATTTAGATTTAATTCAAATAATACAAATATATTTTTATTAGTTTCAAGCTCCTTCTAGATGGGTGGCCAATGTGGTAGGAGCCACACTGATCACTTATCCAAATGGAGCATTAATTGTGGTGATTTAAGACACAATCACAACCTTTTTATAATATCTAATTTACCAGTTTTCTCATAATGGTTCTACCTGTGCCAGACACTGAGAATTAGATTTATTGCCTATATTTACTTCTGCAGTGGATCCAGCACTAGTCATTGAAGGAAGCTGGGATATTTTGGAGTCTATTGATGATAGTTTCTTTTTTGTTGCAAGCAGCTTATACTATGTTTAAGGTTGTTGGTTTTCTTACTGAAATTTAAGTAGCTAACCATTTCCAAGTTCTATATAATACATTCATGTAACATGTGATATTTAATAATTTGCAGGAAGTAATCTTATTGGATGCTGCACAGTGATTAAAAGTATGATGTTTACTGTTGGAAAGTTCCTATATTTTGTTGGTCAAATTGAACATAAAAAGTTGAGAAAAATTGTGTGAGTGCATGCATTGTATTAAAGAATATTTTCTTGCATTTGTTGCAGGGTGGTTCATTAGATCTATTTGTTGTAAATTCCTATGGTTCTACATTTCAAGTAAGTACTGTGTATTGAGTTACATTATTAGGTTGTGTGACAATTTTCACTTAAATCTATTTTGGATCTTGGTTGGATGTTAATGTGATTATACTATGTTTAGTGCAGGCATTATTCATTGGCCTACTTCTACCCTTTTTATCAAAACTTTGGGGCTTTCCATTTAGTCAGCTTCCAAACTATCTTGAACATTAGTGGTACTTTATCAAGTGGTAAGCTGTCATAATTGTTTCATTATCTTCTATCTATCATCATAAAGGTCAACCGATTCCATTATGAGCTGTGTAGGCAATGATTGCATTTCAAATGGAAGGCATAGTCTGCCATGAATATGCCTATAAATTGCACATGTCATACATCATGCAAGAAATACAGACAGTTTAGAAAATTACAAGTCATTTCATAATGAAAAGAAAGAGTTGTTTCATATCATTTTAATTGTTCAATACTTTTTTTTATTGTCATTTTAAATGTGCTCACATTTTACAAATTAATTTAATTAAATGTTAATAAAAATTCCAAACCAAAGCTCGGGCATCCTTCTAGTAACATAAATAAAAGTAATCCCCTAACTCCTAATTTTTTGTACAGGTCAACAAAGTAATTAAAAATGATTGATGGGTAAATTTGGTAAAATGCTCGGGAATGTGTTGCTTTTTGGGGAATCAAGAAAGGGTAGGAAGCTTCTGGAATGGGAGAAAGCTTTCTAAGCAAAAAAATTTATTGTCTTTCTTCCACAGGTGATCTTCATCTAAACACAACCCATTAAACCTACAAAAGCTGCTGGTGTTCCATCCACCAGATCATGCTGATTATGATTACGATGCCGATGTTGATGACCATAACCATTATTCTTTGTCTCCACATCTTCATCAGCATATAACTTCAAAACTGCCTAAGAAGCCGTGGAAGAAGAAGACGATGCGGTAGAAGCAGAAGAACATGCAATGACCTTGATAGGTGCCCGAGTTGACAAAGAAGATGAAGAAGAAGACATGCAAGGGAAATCAGGAAGGGAAATCACTATAGAAAATTGAAGCATCATTAACATTAAGAAAGTCATCTTGCAGCTCAGGGTCAAGCCAGATCTCTCTTTCTTTAGTACCCATCTCTCTTTCCATCTCAACAGCATCAAACCTTGAAGGTTTGCTTTTTTTCTAACCCCTGCATGCAGATTTTCACCTCACAACTGTTAACGATTGGTCGACAGTGAAGCTGGTGCTAGATATTGGATGTGGCATAGGGATTCTGCTCAATGCAATGGTGACTCAACTGAAGAAAGCTGGGAGTTTGGGTCAGGGTGTTGGGCTGGATCTCTCTAAACGAACTACTTTGTCTATGCTGCTAACTGCCAACGTGGAAGGTTTGCAATTGTTCTTTTTTCTTGAACACATTTCTTTTCAATTTAATTTCCAAATGACGAAATTTTTTGTTGTTGTTAGTGAACTCCTAATTTTTCTGACGGCAAGAAAAAATCTTTGTATGTGTGGGTTTTTACATGTATTCATTTATTTTGCTTGTACTTATTTAAATAAGAATGTGATGAAACTTATCTAATTCGTCGTTCCCTCTAGCAATTATATTGAAAGCAAGAATTGATAGGGAAATAGAGGTGAAAATATTATTACAAATTTCAATTCATAATAATTTATTCATCCTATGACAGTGAGCCTGCAAAATTTGTGCACTCTGCTGATGTTGGGATTGCTGCTGAGTTGCCCGATATTGCTGAGAAGGTAAGTTGGGATGAGTTTGATCGTTGGTTGCAGGTCTGGTTTTTTACTACTGTTTTACTTCCAAGATTTATGAGTATTTCACTTTTAAAGCTACACTTGAGATTCAATTTGCAGATTTATTTACGAAATTGGTTTCATGCATCTGATGTTATGAATTTGCCAAAGTTAACCCCTTTCCTATTAGATTGGATTTGTTTTGTTTTTCATTCTTTGTGACATTGTGATGGACACAATCTTTTGTTGTGTTGAAGTTAAAACTCTAACTTAGTGTTATTAAGATTATTATTTATTAATGTTATTGCACTATTGGTAAATGGTAATGTGATTGCCTCTTCTATTTTGCCGTCTTTCTCTCTTGCAACCAAAATACCTTTCCCATAGACTCACAGGTTCAGATCAATGTTGCAGAATGGAATTGACCTTAGCACAATTGATGTGAGCTATGTTAGTAGCTGTTCATGGTACTGCTTTAATTTTGCATGCAAAAAGCTTTTCATATGCGATCTTTTAATTGGTTTTTCTCGCTGAGCTCTTCAATTTTTTGAGAGACTTTCTTGGCTTAATACTACCAATTATTGACACATTCTTTCATTTCCAGGTATTCCTTAATTTGTTTAGTTCAGGTTTATTTAGTCTGATTCTAGGAGAGGAAAATGGTTAGTACTGGATCCTGAACTTCCTGCTATGTTTTATATTAGATTGCCATCTACACTTACTCCAGTTCTTGGATTTATCATCTCTTTGTAGGGTTTCATCATGTAAATTGTGATTTTTTTTTTGCAGCAACGGATGATACACAATGTATGATGCAGATAAATGGATTTGGCTTTGATCCAACAAAGCTATTAATTTAATTTGTTCTCCATTGAGTGTTGCAGGCTCAAAAAGTTTTGCAAGTTTAAGATGTCTAATATAATTTCACATGCTCTTATATTCCTCATAAACATGTTCTTTATCTCTTTAATGGAGATTATTTTCCTTAAGTAACATTTGTAGGATGCAAATTAACTTTAATTTATTTCATTTGAGACTTATGTTATTAACACTTTGGTCTTACGCTAATTGAAATCGTTTTGCAATTACTTAAAGTAGATTTCGTAGGATTTTCTCAGCTAATAAGTTTAGAATGACGCCTTAAATGGTACTGAGTGGGCAATATAGCACGTATAGGCAGCAACCACAGCTTGAGCGGTTTGCTTTCTAGAGAATCCTTGTTAGAATTTAATTGGGCTTACAGCCAACAAGTGGTTGCAGCCTTGTGTATACTCAGAGTCAATCATAGGACTTATCATCAAGATTTTCTTCCTTTTTTACGATCATATACATTACCTTGTCCCATACAATAGGTTAGGAAGCCAAAAATAAGCCTTCACTTCTTGAGATTTTTAAGGATGATGATCAGATCAGCCTCACTTAAACAGTTCTATTCATTTTTCACGTCCAACCAATAGGATATAAAGGAATAACCCAGCAAGAAATTTGTAGGGGTGGCAGAGAATATGGGGCTCATTTAACTTTAATTATACTTAATTAGCACAGTCTGAGTTATGACCCTTGATTGCAAAAAAAAGAAAAGATTCAACAGTACAATTCAATATGATTCAACAGCATCAAGCCATTTCAAAGTTCAAACAAACATCGATTTTTTCATGCAAACATGAAATGAGGAATTTAAATCCACTATAACTGCCAAAAACAAAGCGTCATTGGTGAACATTGTTGCGAAAGAAAGCATCAAGGGCTTCATTATTCTCTACTAATGAAAAGAAATCAAGAGAAAATAATGTTGTGAGAAAAGCCCCTAGGCGAAGCGAGGGCAAAAATCTAGCTTGCTTTAAAAAGAATGGTGTCGGCTATCAAAGTTATAGTAGTATTACTAATACTCAGGAACAAAATATCATGATAAGCATGTAACCTTACAGGGTAAAACGATAAACCACTCTTTGTTCTTTGAAATTAATGATTTAATTTTCTCTATATCTTTGCATTAAAAATTCAAATTGATAATTTGACTTTAAAATATTTGCATGTTTTATATTTAAACATAGCATAACAAATGATTACAACAAGATCAATCGATTAAGATTAGGACTAAAATTAAATGCTCTATGTATGATGAGATCAATTATCGAGATCAATCTATCAAGATTAAGACTAAAATTATATGCTCTATATATGATGAAATCAATTATGACAGAATATTTCTAACGATTAACAATGACTTCCGACAGTCAGCCCGAAGCCAGTGGCAGTGTAATGATAATAAAACTAGGGAATGGCACTCTAGTAATAATAAAACGAGGGAATATCAAGCTTTTAATTGTGATAATACCTCTTCTTACCACTTCAATCACAAGGAAATCCTTAATTGGAACCGACAATTTTAAATAACACGAAAATCATTAAAAAATATTTAAAAAATTTATGATTTAATATTTTAATAAAAATTATATATAAATTTAATAAAAACTAAAATATATATTTAATATGTATGATAATAATTTTTATATTTTAGACATATTTGATACAAAACAAACATGACAATAATATACGGACTGCCCAAATCTAAATTTAACTAAACCTCCACAGCTATAAGAAAATCCTTTCTTTTTTCAATCTAAATGGGAGGGGTGTAATTATATCCCTATTGTCAGATTGAAATGTCACAGAATGGGTTTTGTTTTCTAAATTCAATTTGATTAGATACTAAACATAAGTTTTGAATAGCTGCCCTATATATTTTGCATAGCAATTCTTCCATAATAAACTGAGTCCGAGACATTTCCCTACTTGGCTCAACATGATATAGAAGACCCACCGGAGAGAAAAAAAAAAAAAAAAAAAAAAACCCCACTGAATTAATAATTCTGTTTATAAAAATAAATAAATAACAGAGGGAGAGGATAATTTGCAAATAACGAAACCAAATTAATTTGAATTAATGTGCAAATAACTCTCTTGAATTATAATAAAATATTTAATATTTTATAATATTTAATATTAACTATATAATTAATTTTAGATAATGATACATAATAATTAAATTACTAAATTTATATTAATTAATAAATTTAGAATTCAAAAATACATCAAATAAAATTAAAAATTTTAAAACTTACACATTTATTATAATTTAAAAATCATCCTCAATATTATCGCATTTGAGTAGGCAAAAATAAAAAGCCTACTCCCTTATTACGACTACATAAAACGTGATACGGAATAGCTCCGAAAGATAACCACAAAATCAATTTACCCTAAACCTTAAAAGAGTAAATCGCTACTCAAATTATATCCAAAAATCAGATTAAGAGGTTAGGTTCCAAATTTTATATATTATATAAAAGATAATATAACATGCAACTCTATAGAAAGGGAAATTTTCCGTACAGATAGATAAATCCCCAATTGAGTTCTTAAAAAGGCTACAATACTCTTAAGCAGCAGTCCAAAACCACATGGTGGTACATCTGCCACTCCCCCAAGCAACTGATTTTAAATAAAGCATTCCACATTAGTTCAAGAACAAATACACGTGGCCTCTAGCAATCAGACAACCACACAAATCGATTCATGATTTGGGCCCGAAGACTGCTATTTGCTGAATGAACCTCCATTATGATGGCACTACAAAAAAACAAATTGCTAAGCATTAGAAATTGAAGCCAGCATACACAACAAAAAGTAGAGGAAAGGCACAAATCGAAGCCACATCTATTCTATCTAATTAGGCCAACCAAAAACTGATGGTGGCATCAAGTACAGCAAAACAAACAACCTTCCACAAAAATATTAAGCCAAGTAGAAATGGGAGCATTCTAACAATGCGTTGAAATCATTGACAAGAATATGAATGTTCTACTAGTTATATCAAAAGCAGATGGAAGACATCAAAAGAAACGTACTGTATGTGGATGTATCAATCTGCTCAGGAAGCTCCTTTATATCCACTTCAAACCTCTCTTGGACCTGCAATCGATTGAACAAAATTCGTAGGTGGACAGATAATGGTACAAAACAATGTCTGGAAGTTCCGAATCCAAACCTGATTAAGCACATCAGAATCTGAAGCAGATGAAACAAATGTAATTGCAAGACCCTTGGTGCCAAACCGACCAGCTCTTCCAACCTACCAATGGACAGAGGAACAATATCAGTCAGTTAGCTTATATGCATAAAAGCGAAGCAAGACTAGCATGCAGTTGAAACAAAATCTACCCGGTGCAAGTATGTATCAGCAGAATCTGGCATGTCATAGTTGATGACAATGTTAACGCGTTCAATGTCAATTCCCCTTCCAACCAAATCTGTGGCCACAAGAATTCTTTTATGCCCCTCCTTGAAACCCTTGTAGCGAGTCAGCCTATAAATCATTGATTGGCATTACAACAAAGGGTGAGACTGGTCACTTATTTATCAACCAAAGAAACCTGAACTTCTACAAGATAACAACTAAATAGTTTCTAATAAGTAGATATAACCCTAAAACAAGAGACCTAACTTTGGGATCACAGGAAAACAAATATTATTAAGTAAACTGAAAAGCCACAAAATAAGTAAAAATGGTATTATTTTCTCTTCACGTGTGTTTTGCATCATTCTTTTAAGAAGAAAAAACAAATAGAAAAGACAATAAATGACCATGTTGCATAACCCAACTCGAAGATATCATGTCAAAACAAATATTCAATAGGAGCGAGTGCATAAACTACAGCATCCACTGTAGCAGAATACACAAAATAAGCAACCAAACCACCATATTAGGTGCGTTAAGAAAACATGATAAAAGAGTGCCCCAAAAACCTTTGATAGGGATCCTTATACAAAAAAAGGTCCTTTAGACATTTATTTTACAAAAATATAAAGTACACTAAGTGTCTTTCTAAATTAAAAAAAGACAAAGTAACAAGAATGAATGATGCATGATAAGTACAAACCTTTCTTCCTGGGACATGCCAGAGTGGATGCATATAGAGGGAAAATTGCACTCCACAAGTAACTTGTTCAACTCAGCCGCTCGGTTCACACTTTTGACAAAGATAACAACTTGGTTGAAGTCCAATGCATCAAGAAGGTCATTCAACTTGCGGTTTTTCTCCAGCTCACTCAATTTGATGTAGTGCTGTCATTGGAATCATTTTGGTGATTAGATCTTAAATGATCTTTAAAACACGAGACAATTAAGGTATAAGCCAGCTTATTGGAACATACCTGCACAAGACCATGAAGGGTCAACTTGGCCTCATCGTCAACATAAATTTCCATCGGCTGAAAGGAACAAAGGTCACAGTAAATCATATTAGGTAGCTTCCTCATGGAAATGGAATCCAGTACGAAATGAATTAGGTATGCACATCCCTTGATTGAGATCCCGATCCATCTGCATTGCCTCCTTGCAGATTTGTTGCTTAGTCACAGCAAGCAAGTGCCATTCTCTCTCAAAAACAAAGATTCTATTACATGACTACACTGCACCCCAAATAAGGAAATATCCAACCCTTCTTTATTACCCCCATTCTATGCCCGCACCAATAGCCTAAATAGAAAGGAAAAAAACCCTAAAAAAATAAGCCAAAATAAAAATCAGCTCACACATATCATACTACAAAAGCCTAAACACTGTAAACCTAGGACTTCACCACTAGCCTTCCTCATTCGATCTGCATAACACATAAATAACTAGCTGAAGCCACTGCATCCAAGCAACACCAATGGCAAGTAGATGGACCCACCAGATGTAAAATTTTACAAAACTCTCGGAGAAAGCTGGGCATGAATTAAAAAGAAACTTCTAAATTCAAGTAGTATTGGCCATGAAACATTACATCTTGCATAAATTTCTTGCAAACTGGGCGAATTTCTTTGCTGAGTGTGGCAGAAAACATCATAACTTGCTTATCATGAGGGGTCATCTTGAAAATCTCTTGCACATCTCTCCTCATGTCTGCAGAAGATAAGTAGAATAAATACCAGAGGGAATAACAGAAGTAAATGAAACATTAAAAACTTATACGCTTATCCAGCTTCAGGTTAACAAAACCATACCAAGTGATTCAAGCATCTTGTCACACTCATCAAGTATGAAATGCCTCACATTTTTCAAAGAAAGGTCCTTGTCTCTTGCCAGAGCCAAAATCCTTCCTGGTGTCCCAACAACAATGTGGGGGCATTCATTTTTCAGTAGATCTTTGTGAACTCTGATGTTGACACCACCGTAGAAGACAGCAACCTTGATATCAGGCAGGTAAGTACTGAACCTCTCAAACTCATGACAAATCTACGAGGGGATAGCTAAATGAGATCACATCTATCATATAACTTCAAGAATCCAAAGGGAATTCCCATGACCAGAAAGATTCCAAAAAAAGAAGCAAAGCATGTTCTTACCTGGTAAGCTAACTCTCTCGTATGGCATAAAACTAGGGCAATAACTTGTCCTGGACTCGGTTCAATTTGCTGTAATGTTGATAGAACAAAAACCGCAGTCTTCCCCATTCCTGATTTAGCTTGGCAAATGACATCCATACCCAGTATAGCTTGGGGAATACATTCATGTTGCACTGATGAAGAACCAAAGAAAATTGTATGGAAGGAATCCGTGTTAAGTAAAATATAACCTCCGTGATCCTTTTAATTGAAACTTTATGATAGTGGCATATTACCTGCAAAAAGAATGCATCAAACAAAATTTTTAGACCGATCAAAAGTTCACATTAAACATGCAAAAAAAAGGGTATACGTCATCAAAATCGAACAGTTTGCACACAAGCCCCAAACATAGAAAATAATACATCACAAACTCCAAAGAACAAGCTATATTAAATTTAACTTAAAATTTAGGCTTTTAGGGATGGAACTGAATGTATAGGTTAAAAAAATATAAAAAGGAAAGGAGTGTCAGAAATTTGCCTTCGGAAGGGTGTTCAAATCCAGAGTCAACAATGGCCCGAAGAAGCTCTGGCTTCAAAAGGAAGTCTCTGAATCCTGAACTGTGAATCCCAACATAGCCCCTACAAAGACAAAGAAAAGACAAAATTAGAACCAAATCTTCCCCAAGGATCATTTACCATCATATACAAAAGCGAAATAAAATAATTTGAAACCCAAAAAAAAAAAAAAAAGAAAAGAAAAACAAAATTGATACAACTAATAATTATTCTAACAAAATTTATATCTTCTTATCCAAAGTTTCTTCTTCTCGTACAAGAGGGGAATTAACACTATTTCCTAAAATAAGAAATATTTGAATAAAAAATGAAAAGCGAATAATAGAAAGAAAGTCAAACTCACTTCTTCGCAGCCTCGCCATTGACTTTTGCAGTGACAGAGTCAGGGGCTTTCTCCTCTTCTTCCTCGTAGTCGAGAAGCTCTTCCTCGTAAGCATCGTTGTCCCTTGTTTCTCCCATTTTTTCTACAAAATCCCCAATAAACAACATACATTAGGATTTAATCGGAAAAAAAGATCGTAGATTAACTAAAACCAATTAGGGTTTTTCATTAAAAAAATTAGGTTTAGATTTGAGAGATTTACCTGAAAAATAATTAAAAGAGGAAGAAAATTGGGGGGTTCTAGGGTTAGGGTTTGGAGAGTGTCTGCAAAGCAAAAAGGTTAGCAATTGAAAAAGTAAAAAAGAGATTTAAAAGTGTAGAGAGAGAATGTTTCGACGAGAGACAGAGATAGGGATTGCAAGCGCGACGAGTGATCCTTATAAACGCAGGAAAATTAGTTCATTTCCCAAAGTACCCTAGCTTCTTCTCATTAATTACCGTCTTTAGCGGTTCTGAGCTCTATCCCTTCTGGCTGTTGAAAGAGAAATGACCGCCATGGTCCTGACCGCAGGCCATTTTGAGCTCAAAAGTTTTTTTGGTCAGTAGATAAGAAAATAGTAAAATCATAAATATTCAAAATTAAATTAATGCTCATAAGCATAATAAATATGCATCAAATATGAAATATAAAAATTTTGTTTCAAAAAATATATTATGCATAAGTAAATTCAAAAGCACATATCAATTGTCTGATAAATATTAAAAATTAAATTAAATTTAAAAAAAAACTAAAAATTGTATTTTTTAGTCTTTTAAAATGCTCTTAACTTTTTTTTACTAAACCCTACAATTGCATTTGCAGCACAGAGCTAGTGACCAATGCTTGTCTAGTCATAATAGAATTCCAATCTCTGTCCCATCGGCCTCTGCTTCATTCTCAGTAGCACATTTACTTGCCTTTATATTTGCTTAACTAAAACCACGTACTTTCCCTCTTAGTCTCTCTCATTTTTTGTTCAACACACTTCTAACTGATATTTGCTTAACATCTTTTGCTGTAACATGATTGCAGGGACAATGTTTAATGCTAGTAATACTTACAATCGAAAGGTTTTTTCTAACCATGGTGCGTTTCAAGACTGTTTCACTGCCAAACTTCACCCTGTGAAAAAAAAGGTCAAAATTTACTTTGCGTAAATGTATGCTTCCATGCATCTTATGACTGCTTTTCTATTTGCTAATAGGCTGCCCCATGGAACCGAAACACCAAACCAAATAGTTTTTCTTTTCTAACAAAGAAGGAAGAATTAAGTGTTGGTAGATCGGAGGTTAGTCATGTTCATCAATTTCATGTGCTCGAACGCCACTATTAAAAGGTTTGATTTGGATGCAGCGAGTATATGATAATATGTAAAAGTGAAACACCTAAGTGAACGATATGTTGAGTCAACATGGAGTGTAAGCTTAAGGGAGCATTGAGACAACCTGATGGCAAGGTTGAGTGCTGTAACCTAGCCCAAAATATGCACTAGAGATGTAAGGTTGCCTAGCTCAAAAGAGGTATTGATAGGAATTACTCGCATGAGGGAGTCAAGATGAAACTTGATCATAACTCACAAGTGAATGGAGGAGATTGTTGGGATATGGTTCACATATAAGTAAAAAATCTCACATCATTAGAAAATCTGAATGAGATATCCTATATATGCATGAAGGACCCAAGAACCTAATAGCTTAAGCTTTTGGGCTCAACTAGTATCCAATATGTATGTATGGACTCTTTAATGTGCTCTCATGAGCTTCAAGTGTGGCTTATCTACCCAATATTAAGAAAGGAGAATTTGTAATGCTAAGAATGAAACTTTAGCTTTGCTAGAATCCATCTCTTAAGAGAGGTGGACCAACTATTTAGACTAAGCCTTACGTTCCTAAACCAAATGGTTTGATATGCGCTGATTGTGATATAAATGGTGAGCTGACTATTGTAAAGACATTTAAGAGTTTAGGCCCTATTGACTTGAAAAGACTTTGGTTAAAGGTTCAAATTCTAATGGTTGGCTATAATTCTTTTCATCTAATCAAAACTCTAATAAGTAATGGCACAGAAACAGAGAGTTAATTATGTGAGAAAACCATCTAGGTAAGATGACAGTTTGGCCATGTAGGTACAGTAAGTCTTTTTCTCTTTTTGAAATAGCATCAGCGTAATGCGGTGAAAATGTATTTTTGTATTTAATTTGGTAGGTGCTTTCAATGTAATGGCAGTGGACTGAACTTTTGATTTCTTCAATGGACAATTCAAAACCGATGACTTTTCTTTCATTCAACAAATCCCAGCCAACCACATAAACCACCATTGCAAGAAACTCTCACCATTTAGCTATAAACACCCTTACTTTTCAATGTTATATATAAAATAATTACAATTGGAACAATTAGGTCTACTAAGCCAGTTGTACCATCAGTTGTCTCTCTCTCTAAATCTTTTTTTAATTGCCAAAGTAAGGAAGTATCAATAATAATCCTTTAATCTTGGCATGTAAAGTGTTTTTCCTTATTGTTTTAATGGCAACATGATGCACCATGGTCCCTCCAGCACTGTCTCTAGAGAGAAACACATGGGAAAAATCAGCTTGTTTGAACTATGGTTCACTAGTGACTTGGCTATAAAAATCAACTATAGGGAAAAAGTGTTATGGTGCCAAACATATGTCAATGGAAAAGATAATGAATTGCGAAGCAACAGAGAAATCTCAAAGGATGGTGGCCAAGCCATGTGGTTGAACAAATGCAAAACCCACCAGCCACCATCATGAAAGTAAACAAAAGGGTTAATATCATGAATGACCTCTAAATTATAGTAAAATATTCAATGTGTTATTTAAACTTTAAATTTTTTTAATGTGGTACCTGAATTGAACTATAAATCTGTTAATGTAGTACTCACCCTTAACATGCCTAACTTTAAATGATGATACTTTGTGAACAAATAATCCTTCAAATACCACATTGGTTAATAGATTCACAATTCATGAAAGAAAATTTTAAAGTTTAGATGCTATATTGAACATTTCACTATATATAGTTTAGGGGTTTATGACATTAACCCTAAATAAAAAATGGAAGCAAGGTGCAGGATCCTAGGATATTAGGAAGGAAAATTCTACCAATTGTTGGTTTTGTTGGATCGATGATCATATCTTTAGACTTGTATCCATCATATGATTCTTAAGAGTTTAGAGGAATGAGCTATTTCAGGTGCAAAGCATTTCACAGAACCATAAAAAAAGACTTGAAGGAAACTGGGTGCTTCTGTTACTAGAGGCATTTTCACTTGAAATGGAATAGTAGATGGAGGCCTTGGAATCAAGAGTTTGTATGGGGTTTTAAAGGTATTTGTCTATGTTAAAAAGTCACAAGCTTACAGTAAACCATACTATGTAAGGTAAAAATAGATTTTTAAATGTTAAGTCATTCATGTAAACTACATTGGATGGCTCTAGATCCTTTATTAGAGCTACCTTGTTCCTAAAAGAATTAGTAGATCACCATAAGGTGATTATAAGTAAAAAATCAAGAAAGAAAAATTCCATGAGGTATCTGGCTTTTGGGCTTTAAGGTTAGGTAGGGACTAAAGAGACAAGCAAGTAAGAAAGTAACTAGTGTTTATAAAACTTTCCTATCGTGCTAGGTAAGGATCCAACGTTCAACTTTCTATTTAAAAAATGGATGTTATATCCACTGAGCTACAGCTGCAGTGTCATAAGTCACACGTTTTTTAGACTTAAATCACATGTTTGTGCGACATCAAGACTACTCTTAGTTGATATCAGCCTTTTTCGAGTCCATTTCTCCATAGACAAATCGTTACGAAACTTTCAAGCCACATATTTATAAGCCTTTCTTGGCTTGAACCCCGTAAGGTCACACGCCATTCCTAAAATCAATAGAGAAGAACCCAACTTCCATCATCTCATCAATCCACGATTCTCAAGCATTGACCTACCTTTGCTCATAAGGGTACACAACTTCAGTTCTCGTAATATTAATTCATTCTAGCATGGTGAAAACCTAACACCATACCCGCACGTATCCTACACAAGCTCTCGTGTTAAGATCCTAAAGGTATAACATAAATTCTGGTCAGTAGCCAGCTCAAAGCCACATTAGGCTTATCTCATCTCACAAAACTCATATCTTAGGGCCTCAACCTTTTACCTCATTCTAGGCTGTTCGCACGCATGATTAACACTCAACATCATACCCATATCACCTCGAGAAACTCAGATGTGCTACTCGCCCGTAGCACACCTCTATCGATTGGCCATAAGGGTCTAACAGTATACCTACCACTAGCCTACTTATCTTTCAGGCTTAATAGTACTTTTTTATGTAAATACCATCTCATGATCCTTTCGACTCAATGAGAGAAAATTGAAAGCATAGCAAACGCTATCGTCTAACCTCATGATTCAACGCAAAGGTACAATAAGAGACTTGCCAACCCTAATTATCTTCAAGTTACCATGACTCAAGAAGACAATATGCCATATTCGTGACCCGACAATGCCCACCTACCTAGATACCATATGTGTCTAGGAGTAGCCCACTTCAGACTAGCCAAGCCTCTACCTATCTACTAGCTAAGAAGATGGTGAAAAGCTGACACCAGTCATCCCCCTATAAAGAATGTAAGAGCTTTTTAGCCCTCTAACCAAGAATCGTAAAAATGTTTGAAATAGGAACATTTTTCTCTTCAGCCATCTCAAGGCCTTTCTTTAGCTAACTTAAAGCCCCGTGACCTTTTTTTTAGTCACCAAGATTCTTTGATTTTGCTCATTGCTCCACTAACCTACTCAAAGGTGCTTGCACTGGTTTTAATCCTCAACCAATTCAAATTCGTCTGCCTCTGTTACATGGCTCCACGCTTAGACCCAAATACTCGGTTCGTATCTTGCTAGGGCACCTGTACCACACAATAAGTGCACATGTTAGTCACTAATCTTAATAAGCTCAACTCATGTCCCTCAAGATCACACGTATCTTGGCTCAAATGGCCTTGCTCAAACACCATTTCAAGGTGTGTGCCCCTTTCGCATTTCGATCTCATTTATTATCCACCACTCAATGAGCAGTATTCTCGCACGAGTTAATATAGGTCACTAGGTGAGGCTAAACTCTTATACCCTTTCACTTGGCATCTAAGAGTCTACTAAAAAGCCTTTCACCTAGGCTAATTCTTTTCACAGCATGCATCAATGGCTTTTTCTCGAGCCCACATAATCACATTATCACAATCAAACCTTAATAGCTCTTTTTAAGCTTCGCACCACCTTGATCTATCATTATCATACCCATTCCTAGGGCCACATTAGTCCCACTACTGAACCAAACATGGCTCTGATACCAAAATGTCATGAGCCGCATGTTCCTTTGATCGACAGCACCCAATTGGCTACCAAGCTTCGGGGTGTCCGTCCATTTGCTCACACTTACCTAGGCATCTTGGGGCTTAGGGCTCACACTTAGAGAGGTGACCTTGGAAGGGCCGAAAGGAACCAAGTTATGAGATGATTGAAGTGCTTGAATACCATCACGCTAGGGTCTTTTGTAGGTGGTGCCGCATGAGTGCAATTGACCTAAGCACTATATCCAGAAGGGTGCATCGAAGAGTCAATGCCATAGGCATGCGGTTGGTGTGATGGGTCACGTCTAGTAGGACGTACCAATGTGTGGCAAAACGGGTGGTCATTCATTCTATTGAGGGTCATGATTGACAAAGGTGTCTTAAGATCGCAACATTATGAATTATGGGGAAAGCTGTGTAGTGGCACATGTTGAGTAACTGATATCGAGTTTGATGGTCTAAGATGGAAATCGCACAAAGGTATAGTGGAGTAGGGTGAGACCTATCTACATCAGTAATGAACGAGTACTGTGGGTGGTGCCTCATATGACAGGATCTCGACCCAACCCTTGAAGGTACAAGTGATAGATATGAAAAAAGTCAATTGTATGTAATAAGAGAATTGGGTATGGTCTTGGCATCAATGAGGGCATCAACATAGTAAAAGGGGAGAGTGTCATGGTTAGGCCCCGATATGCCTCGATCTTGCCATGACTAACCCTAAGCTGAGCAGTGAATCAAGGCCTTGTCGAGACCGTGGTCTTGGAGCTGCACATGAGCATTTTAAGCATAGAAACATGTTGCTGATAAAAATGTACAAGCGATGTGAGCCCTAGGCCCCAAAATGCACAGAAAATATGAGCAAGTAGGCGAGTGCCTTAAAGCCTAGTAGCCAGTCATGTGCTATCAGTCGAAGGAACTTACGGCCCGTGACAAGTAGCATGTCCATGACACAACATTTTAGTTTTACATTTATGGCTTTATACTTTATAGTTTACTAGTTTGTGGCTTGTGATGGATTTTTATTTTTTTAAAACTATTTTAATTAATTAAATTTAATATGATAATATTATATGTTTTAAATTAAATCTATATGCTTTTATTGTATTATTTCAAACTGAAATTAAAATATAAAAAATTTTTCATAAAAAATTTCATTTAAAATTGGAATGCATATTTTATCTTTATTTTTCCAACAACCTATTTAATAGGTTTGGTCACTTCAAATTAAAAGAAGAGATTTGGATTTTAGTGTAAAATGTGTGATAAAAAAACATAAAAATATACCATTAATTCATGATTGAATAATAATTCATTATAAAGTAAATTATTTTTATTTTTATGAATTTGTCAATCAAATAAAAACATTAAGAGAATTTACAATGTAAAAAATATATGTTAAAATTAATTTTAAAATTTTATTTTTATATGTTAAAAAAATCTAATAATTTTATTACAGTTAATTTACCGATATATATCATTGTCAATTAACCATTAAATAATAAAATTAAAAGATTTTATTAGCAAACACATTTATTACATACCATTTTTTCCCATTGATATGTACATATATTTTAACATATATTTTAGGATTATTTTTGAGACTAGATTATAAATATAAAATATTAGAAAATATAAAAATCAAATCAAAAGTATGTAGTACTAATTTAATGTAGGATAAAATTTATCTAAATAAGGTAATGAAATTAATAAATTTTTTATAAAAAAATATAGTCATTAATGTAATAACTATATAGTTTTCAAATTTTATAAGTTTTTGTTCGAATGTCAAATAGTTGATAGATAATAATTTTTTAAAATACATTTTTTATATGAATTAATTAATTGGAAGCAACACAAAATCTTTTCTCATGAGATAGAAAATAAATCTTTCATTTAATGTAGTATTATTATATTAGAAAGATAATATATAAAATTGAAATTTGGCCTTTCGATAATAATTTAAATTTAAATTTTTTTTGGTATTGATTATTAAATGGTAATACATCAAAGCAAAATTCATATTCTTATGTAGTGTCAATGTTGAATATTAAAAATTAAGAATGGAATTTAATTTTGTTCAATTTAAGGTAAACAATAATGAAAAATTAAATTTTAATTGCAACTTATTAATAAAAGGCAAAAACATTGGTTATTTATAAGGAAATGATTGTAATATTTTATTTACTATATAAACCATTCAGATAAATTAATTCTAAATTTTTAATCTCTTAAGAGGTTTAAATCCTCATTTAACTTTGCTTTATCAATAACACTCGATTTGATCAATACTAACACCATCTAAAAATTTGATTTTTACTTTAATTTTTTTTAAAAAAAATTTACTCATAAAAACTTTGTATCTATTAACACAATATCTTATTATTGGATCCATTTTTCCAAACTATCAAGGCCTATTGAAATGTAAATAACAAATTTCTAGTAATGCAATAATTTATTATCTCTATTGTTCAATTTACACCAATGAATACCAACACATTTTTAACACATTTCTCAAACTTAAAAGATACCAATTAATTTAGTTAGAAGTAATTGATGGAGATTATATGTTAAGTGATTAATGTGACCTTCAATTTCGTTTTGAATTTTCTGAAGAAGTGGCCAAGCAAATCAATTAGCATAATTCTCATTACATATAATAATATTTTAAAAAATCAATACATTTATTATTTATTTAATGAATTAATTTTTTTTATTTATATGTATAAGATAATTGAATTTCATTTGGTATTGGAATAATTGAAATTTAGAAATTGTTAATCCTATACAAGACTCATTTGTGTGAGCCATCCATATTTGTTTAGACAATCCCTTGCATAACATATCCTATTTTATTCATGGCAAGAACCTTCACTATGGTATTTGAGATCTGATATGTTCCAAGTAACAATTTGTTAGCAATTAGAAAAACTAGTAAAACTTTGTAATCAATATTGATTACATAGCATACGTATATACATTTGCATATAAAATTTATAAATTACTTCATTATAAAATAAACTTAAAATTAAATATAAAGATAAAATAAAAGCAAGCCATTTTATATTATGTATGAAATCTTTAGATTAATTTCTAAGGCATATCAACATATTTGTATAATATAATAATATTGTTCCAAAATCTAAAAGCAAATTAGATTTTTTTTTTTTTTGCTAAAAGTGAATTGTAATATTAAAAAACAATAAAAGAAATCACACTTTGAAATAAAGAGGAATAAAACAAATGGAAGAAAAAAAAACATATCAATGGAACAAATAAAAAAGAAAAAAGAGAAACGAAACATAATAAAATTATAGAACAAATGTCCAATACTATTATCTCAAATAGACAAAAACATATTCTTATTTATAATGTTGAAGTTGGTGTGAAAAATTAAAATTAAAATTTAATTGAAAGTGATTTAAGGTAAAAAAAAATTAACTTTGATTACAAATTGAATTAAAACTTATTTATATAAGATAAGAGTAATGAATATTTAAAAGAGAATAAATGTAATAATCTAAATTAAATAAATTTACTTTTTTACATTATAAATGAATCAAACCAAATTAAGCATATTGTTTTTTTTTTTTAATTTAAAAATGCATCAAATAAAATAAAATAAAATATATTTATTAGATGGCACATGACTTTTATTCATGATTGTACACGTGTAAAAATAAAATATCTACATTGAATATTTTCCTTTTTGTTGAATGCTTTGATTTTTATATATTTATATAAGATAAGATACAAGATTAATAAGATGTTCAAGGTATCTAATATTTATTATAATAAGTTGACTAAAAACTCAAAATAGAAGTAATGAGAGTAATTTATAGAATGTATAAAAACTATCATTGAATAAAATTTTAATTTTATTGTCATTTTAAATTTTCCTTTTTCATTTCTATCAAGCGTATTGAATACACATTATATTTTACTATTCTAATTATTAAGCATAAATTACTCTTAATTTAATATACTATTACTCTTGATTTGGTTCTTAATTTATTGTAGTCAATTAATCATTTAAAAACTAATGTTAATAAGAATCTTTGAATGTGTTTTATAATAATGGAAATAAGATATTTTAAATTAAATTTATTTTATCATTCAATTCTAAATTTTAAATTTGAAATGTATAATTAATTTTGAATACATGCCAATTTTTAAGATTGTTCATATGTCAAAAATGTAGACTGTCCACATTAAATTATTTCTTTTTTTTGTTAAAAGATTTAGCTTTTATATATTTATATAATATAAGTTGACTGAAACCTAAAAATGAAAGTAATGAGAGTAATTTATGGAATGTATAAGAACCATCATTTAATAAAAATTAATTTTATTATCATTATTACCTTAATTTTAAATTTTTTTTAAATTTCTTTCAAGGTATTGAATACACATTATACTTGACTCTTTTAATTATCAAGCATAAATTACTATTAAATTAATACACTATTACCCTTAATTTGGTTTTTAATTTATTTTAGTCATTTAATCATTAAAAATAAATATTAATAAAAATCATTAAGTGTGTTTTATAATAATGAAAATAAGATATTTAAATTAAATTTATTTGATCATTAAATTCTAAATTTTAAATTTTAAATTTTAAACGCATAATTAATTTTGAACATATGTCAATTTTTTAGATTGTCTACACATTGAAAATATAAACTATTCATATCGGAATCTTTTTTGTTGGAAGTTTTGGCTTTTATATATTTACTAGTTTGTGACCCATGTGATACATGAGATTTTTATTTTTTTACAAAATTATTTTAATTAATTAAATTTAATATGATAATATATATTTCTTTTAACTAAATTGATATGTTGTTATTGTATTTATTTCAATCTGAAATCAAAATATAAAAAATTTTCCATACAAAATTTCATTTAAAATTGAAAAGCATATTTTGTCTTTATTTTTTCCAACAACATATATATTAGGTTTGGTAATTTAAAATTAAAAGAAGAGAATTCGATTTTAATGTAAAATGTGTGATAAAAAACATAAAAATATAACATTAATTCATGATTGGATAATCACTCATTTTAAAATAAGTTATGTTAATTTTTAAGAATTTATCAATCAAACAAAATATTAAGAGAATATATGTTAAAATTAATTTTAAAATTTTGTTTTTATATATAAAAAAATCTAATAATTTGATTGCAATCAATCCACTAATATTTATCTTTATCAATTAACCAATAAATAATAAAATTAAAAGATTTTATTAGCAAATACATTTATTTCATAATAAAATTACAGAACAAACGTCTAATACTATTATTTCAAATGGATAAAAACATATTCCTATTTATAATGTTGAAGTTGGTGTGAAAATTAAGAATAAAATTTAATTGAGAGTGATTTAAGGTAAAAAAAAAAAACTTTAATAACAAATTGAATGGAAACTTATTTATGTAAGATAAAAGTAATAAATATTTAAAAAAGAATAAATATAATAATATAAATTAAATAAATTTACTTTTTATACATTACAAATGAATCAAAACAAATTAATCATATTGATTCTTTGTAATTAAAAATGCATCAATCAAATCAAATCAAATATATTTATTAAATGATACATGGCGTTTATTCATGATTGTACACATGTAAAAAATAGAACATCCACATTAAATATATTTTTTTGTCGAAAGCTTTGATTTTTATATATTTGTATCACTATAAGAAATCGATATATAGTGACGCTAAAAAAAGTATAGGTAAAACCCCAAAATCTGTCAGTATAGCACCATAACCCTATACCGATGGTTAAAATATGTATTTCGATCAAATTTTAACCATTGGTATATTTCTCGTTGGTATAGACCTATACTGATGATTTTTTAGATGTCAGTTAGCTTATAGAGATATACTTACGATTCAAGACTATTAGTAAAGGTATATTTGTTGGTATAGCATATGATGTGTGTTCCACTATTATACATTTTATCGACGGTCAACACCCATCAGTATAGACTTATATGTTTTAATTTTTCTTACATATACCGATGGTTAGTGCCCGTTAGTATAGCCTTTACCTATACTGACACTTAAAGCCCATCAGTGTAGGTAAAAAATGTTTTAATTTTCTCACCTACACCGATGGCTAGTACCCGTCAGTATAGCTTATATGTTTTAATTTTTCTAACTTATACCCACGGTTAATGCCTAGTAGTATAGACTTTTAATTTTTCTTACTTATACCAACGGTTAACATTCGTCAGTATAGACTTGTATTTTTTAATTTTCTTACCTATATCGATGGTTAGAGATTGTCAATATAGATTTATATATTTTAATTTTTTATTATATTTTGATAATTGTGAATATCGTCTGAAATATTTCAATGATCAAATGTGTCAGTATAAATATTAAGACGTTGGTAAAATTTTTTAAAAATTATATTTTCAATTATTAATATTAATTTATTTATAATCATAATATGATATGTTTTCATATAAATAAAAAAAAAAACACGATAAAGTAAAAGATATTTAATAACATTAAAACTACAAGTAAATTATTTATAATCCACAAATTTAGTATAAGTAAAAAACTAAAGTCATTGTACCAAGTCTGATAAAACAAACATAGATAAAAAGTTACACTACCTCACCCTAAAAAATAAAATCATAAGTTTACATCACTAGACACCTAAAGACCTTTTGATCACCTTAAAAGTTCAATAATACTTTGAACAAGATAATCTTAAAAAATTTGTAAACGAACAAACAATTGCAAAATCACCTCATTAAGAAAAAACATGCATGCACCTATTACAAGCCTTTTCCAAAACCAAAATATTTTAATTCATACAATATATGACAAGTCTTGAAAAAGTCAACAAGTGTAGCTATATCATATAAATAACAAGCTCAATGAACCCAGCTCATTAACAGTATTAAATATATCAATCAAGCATCACAAAACACAATAGCCTTATTTCAACAAAGTGCAAAACATCCAAAACAAAACCAAATCCCCCTACAAATATAATGCTCTGACTAAATAAATAACTTCCTAAAATAAATGATCTCATCATAGATTTCTACAAAGAATCATCTGCATAGCATAAAAAAATCAAATTAGAATTCTTGTAAATTATTTTATATATACAAAAGGTAAAAAGGTAATCATCCATTCATATATCAGTAGAAATAATTTTATAAACATCTTATTCATTCATATATACAGAACATAATCATCCATTTATATACCAGCAAAAATAATATTATAAACATCCTATTCCTTAGTGTAATGCATGAATGAACAATAAATAACCTAATTTGCATATGTAATCTCCTCATTCTTTTAGTTTAATTTCAAATAATAACTTAATGAAACCAACCTAAGATTATTTTAGTCAACATAACTATCATTAAACAAATATTTTCACTATAACATTCAAGTCTACAACTACAAAGCATGCTTATATCATAAGAAAACCTTTTTAAAGAAAAAAAAATGTAAGAAAGCCTTTGTCAAGGGAAACAAAGCAGGCTTTAAATCATATTGTAATTTAATGATTATAGGAAAGATGGTGGGTAATGTTTCAAGAACACAATTACATTATTCAAAACCTAGATTCAAAATTGATTTTGGCATTCTATCTAAGAAACAAGTATCAAGCAAAGCATTTTCACATATATATCATGTGATGACGAGTTTACCATTTTCATTTTCATTAGGTTGATGACTTGAATTTGAAGAATGATAATTTTCACATGCGATTTCTAGAGTACTACTAGTATCAGAAACCTAAAAATAATTCAAAAAAAATTTCATAATGTTCAAGATTCATGAGCAATAGGACAGTTTATATATATATAAACTAAAATAGATGTTATATATACCTCTCTATTCACCATGTGAGTAACAGTAGTCAAGATATCCATATTCTCTTTAAAAAATTATCTTTTAAGTAACGATAAGATAGTCTTTAAAATTTCTTTCAAGTTTTTAATTTTAGCCTTCAATTCTTATACCTCTTTCTTATGCTGATCCAATTCAGAAAATGAAAGATCATATTTTTTAGATGAAGTAGATACAGTGCCCATGTAATAAACACGCCATTTTTTCTCTGATCTTTTAACTTTTAAATAAACATAATCTTTCTATGAAATCCCTTTAGAATTCTGAGCATTAGTTTCACTCAAACCTTGTTTCATGATTTCTAAAATTGCAAACAAACATTTTAGTATAAAAAAACAAAACATAAGTAAAAGCAAGTAAAAACTAAATTAAATCTAACAATTTCAGTTGTCTTGTCATTCACAACACTTTCATCTTTACGTGCATGAGAAAGAATATACACCATAGCACGTGATGGTGGAATTCCATTAGTTTTTTTTTTTACAAAGGTAAAACATTAATTATTGTAATGATAAAATTGCATATATAAAAAGCAAACTTCATGTTCATTTAACTGAGTGCGATAAGAAAAATTGATATATGTACCAAGGTTTGAATGATTCTCGAGAATGATTTTGTTCTTGTGCAATGAGGCTCAACTAATTATGAATGGTTTGTTTTGTTTCTCACTTTGTTCTTTTACATAAATGAATAAGAAACGATATATTATAATAACTGTTGTACTTATTATCATAGTGTTAAAACAAAGTAAATAGTATATTTTGTAAACATTTACCTTTGCTTTATTAGTCAATCAATGTGCAACAACAAACAGGAATTAAAAAATTGCCCTTCCCATTGTGTTCATCTATGGGATCTTCTTCTACATGCTCAGGTGTGACCTCCATTCCTTCATCATCAACTTCACTTCTAACCCAAATTGAAGTACCATGTGTGCCATCAAATTCAACATAGATTTCTCTATTCTTTTTCTCTTTATATAAGGATGATTTATCATCCATATCAAATACATCTCTAAGTTTTGCATGCTTGACAAGAACCTAACCATTATGTCTTTCATCCTTCATATAAAAAACTTTCTTAGCTTGTGATGCCAAAATAAAAAGATCATGAACCAAATTAATTCCACTATGAGCTAGATATGAAAAATTCACAAGAGTGAAACCAAATTAATCCTTCTTGTAACCTCTATTTATATCAATCTAATCACATTTAAATAACACAACTTTCATTCTACTAGTATAATTTAATTAAATGATGTCTTTTAAAATCTCATAATAGTTAACTTCTCCCTCAATAGGTTGTGCATCTCTTACATTTGCATAACTCATCATCTTGGTTGTTACAACAACCCCATTGTTTTAAGTTTTCAAGTATCTCTTACGTGCCTTGGTATGAAATCTGAAACCATTAATGATATAACTAGTATATTTCTTAATAGTATCAGTTAGACCATGAGCAAGCTATCTAAGTTGATCTGTGATGTTTGCATCTCCTTGTTGATCCAAATTGGTAACCTATCCAATTTCATATATGGTTAAAATAATAATCTAACTATAAAAACTTTAATTACATATTCCAAACCATGATATGCGACTTACATGATCAAGAAACCAATCATGAAAATTTTCACTTTGTAACTTTTATATCTTATATGACGTAAGCCGAGAAGATCGATTACACCTCTTAATAAATTGCTTATATTTTTTACATGAAAAAAATTCTTAGAAGACTATACAATATACTACAAAAGAAAATTATCAAGTATAATATGCATGTAGATAAGTGATTTTACTTTATCAAAGAAGTAACCTCAACAGAATTAAATAACACATATTGATGTGTTTGAACTAAAGTTATAGTATCAAGTACAATTCGTGAGTTTTGATATTCCCAATAGTCTTCCTATAGTAGAAAGAATGGATATTTCTTTCTTTACAAATGGATTCTTATCTTCACTTCAGATAGATCGATTAAAAATAGTTTTCATCCTTTCAAAGTATCTTAAACAAAAAGTTATGCATTCATTTGCTAAGTACCCTTTTGCAATTGAACCTTCAAGACAAGTTTTATTGCGCACATATGATTTAAGAGTAAGAAGAAACCTATATAAATGGAAGTTCAACAGAAAAGATCATTAGTAAACATCCTAGTTGAAATTTAAGTAAAAAAATCTATACCACTTTAAGATATATCTCTCAATAGGATACATCATTTGATAAATGACTAGACCGATAATTTTTGCTTCATTTGTCAAATGGATAACTAAATGTACCATTATTGTGAAAAAAGATGAAAAAAAAATCTTTTCCATTTCACATAAAATTGATGCAGCTTGAGACTTAAGTAATTCAAGCTTATGTTCTTTGAGAACTTTAGAACAAAGGTCTTTAAAAAAGGTACACAAATCAATAAAAACCAAGTACACCTTATCAAGTAAAGACCATCATATTGCTATAAAAAAAAAACTCTTACATTAAGAGATAACAATCATAACTTTTGAGCCCTATTAGCTTTCATTGTTTATGTTACACACAACGTGAGATATTTGAAGAATATTTATTTAGAGTTTTCATTTCCTTAAGAATCTTTAAAAAAGAAATTTTTTTCAGTTAAGGTCATTTGATATGAAGCTTAAGGTAAGTATTAGGTGTTAATGCCAGGATGAGTCTTTAGATGAAAAACACTATTTATACCCATTTCTAAAAGGTCAAGTCGCATTTTGTAGTTATCCTTTGACTTTTTTTCTTGCCCAATCAATGTACCAAGAATGTTATCATAAACATTCTTTCTATATGCATCATATCAAGATTGTGATGCCATAAAAGATGTTTTTAATAAAATAATGTGCATAAAATACTCTTTTCTTTCATGATCTATCTTCATTACCATTCCATAGTTCCAATTGTCTCAACACTTCATTCTCGAATGATGGTGAAAGAGCCCTTCTAAATTCTTGAGTCCTATCAAATGAGTTTTTATCATTCCAAAGCCTATGATTAGATTGCAACTACCTACGATGGCACATATAATAATACTTTCTACCATGTTGTAACTACTTAGATGCAGTATCAAATCCATGGTAAAGACATGCATACTATCCCCTAGTACTCCACCTAGACAAATTGGTATATGCAGAAAAGTCATTAATGGTCCAAATTAATGCTTTATACAGTTGAAAGTTTTGATTTTTTGAGGTATTAGAAGTCTGAACACCAACTTCCCAAAGTTTCTGCAACTATTCTACCAAAGGTTGTAGGTATATATCTATATTATTTTTAAGACCTTTTGGATTAGGAATAAGTAAGAAAATAATTAAGTTTAGCTATTTCATGCACATCCATAAAGGTAAGTTATAAGGTATTAATAAAATAGGCCATGTGCTATGTGTCACACTCATAGTTTTGAAATGGTTAAAGCCATCAGAAGCCAATCCCAAACAAATATTAGAAGGATCGAAAGAAAACTTAGGATATCAAGAATCTAATTCTTTTCAAGCTAAAAAATTTGTAGGATGTCTTACACGTCCATCCTTAGTACATCCATATTCATGCCAAGTCATCAAGGGAACAGTTTTGAAGACATGAATAACTTTTATAGTCTTGGAATTAAAAGAAACCAACATAAAATCTTAGAAGTTTTTTTTTTTTGACACTATATCTTGAGGATCACTTTCTACATCATTCAAGCTCTCTTTCCACCTAGAAGTGCCACATTTTGAACATATTTTTTCATTTGCCATATCCTTCCAAAACAACATGCAATCATTGGGACAAGCATGGATTTTTTCATATCTCAAACTTAAGGTAAAAATTATTTTTTTCAATTTCTGATAAGACCCTGGTAATGTATTACCCTATAGCAGAGCAAGTTTCAAAATCTCTAACAATGTATTAAAAGATTTATTTGTCCAACCATTAAAACACCTAACGTGGAACAAATAGATTACAAAAGAAAACTTTATGAAATTTTTGCAATTTGGATATAATTTTTCCTCTATATCTTTAAGTAAACCATAAAACCATTACTATCAATTCTATGACCATAGTGTTGCTCTCCACTAGTATCTCCAGCTTGTATGTTACCCATATCAACATTTATAGCTCTTTCAGCCTTCATATCATATAATAAATCATGAATGTCAGGACCTTACCCTCTTTTTTCGTCATTAGTTGTTTCAGTGAGTAAACATGTAACCAAGACCTCATCGTGAAATACCCATTGAACATATCCTTTGAGAAAATTATGACATATTATGAGATCAAATGCATCTCTCCTACAAACTCTAAATATGTTGACACATTTAACACAAGGACACCAAAATTTTCATCTTTAGATGCATTACAAAGGCAAAGTCTAAAAAACTAGTGACTTATTTCTTGTATTCTTCACTGGCCCTTGACATTATAGAATGTAAGATGATTAGCCTTAGTACTAAAATTACATTTAATTTAAAAACTAAATAAAATTTGACTATGTAAGCATAATGTAACATTTTCATTAAGAGTAATATTTCAAATGTACCTTTATAATTAAACTTATGTATTTTCAGGAGAAGCACAACCAAGATTAGTTTCGATTGAATAAGCAAAAGAGAGGCAAAGAATAGAAGGAAAGTAACTCACAATTGTAAAAGGACAAAATCTGGGCAACTTGTAAAAATTGTGTAGAAATGAGGGATTTTTACAAGGAAAACAAAGTTTTAAAGCTTGAAAATTTAAACAAGGATTTTAGCTACAAAGTTAAAAAGATCAAAGGGAGAGAAAGTGAGATGAGATAAGCTTCAGGCGAGGTAAGGACTGAAAGGCAAGGTAAGACGGTGGGAACAAAATTTTCACTACTTTTGTTTTAACAAGTTAGATTTTTTAAAAATGTTTTCATTCCCAAAATGTGGGAGCATAAGATAAGAACAATGGATTATTGAAAGCGTTTTTGGCTAGAAAATGCATTGAATAATCTCTAAATAGGGGATTATTCCTTTTAATTTTTTATGAGGGATTATTCGAGATATTTTCTACAAAAAAATGCCTTTAATAATCCTTTTTATTTTTTAGGCAGGGATTAAAAAAGGCATTTTAGCCTAGAAAATACCTTGAATAATCCTTTATAAAAAATTGAATAAGGTTATTGAAGATATTTTTAGCCAGAAACGCTTTGAATAATCCCTTTAGATTTTTTATGAGTGGATTATTGAGGTATTTTTGGCAAAAAATACATTCAATAATCCCCTTCATTTTTTTTAGGTGAGATTATTAAAAGCATTTTTTACCAAAAATACATTCAATAATCCCCTTACAAAATATTGAATGGGATTATTGAAGGTATTTTTAGCCATAAAATGTATTGAATAATCCCTCACATAATATTGAATGGGGTTATTGAAAGCATTTTCCAGCTAAAAATACCTTGAATAATTCATGAAATTTCAAGGTATTTTTGATCAAAAACGCCTTACATAACCCACAAATCATTTATTCATTGGGGATTATTGAAGGAATTTTCTGTTAAAAACACCTTCATTAGTCTTAGGGTTTTTTTGGAAATATTCAAGGTATTTTTGCCCAAAAAATGCCTTGAAAAATCTCTTTCAATTTTTATGATGGGATTATTAAAGATGTTTTTAGCTAGAAAACACATTGAGTAATCTCTTACAAAATATTGACTGAGATTATTGAATGTGTTTCTGGCTAAAAATATCTTGAATAATTCATGGATTATTGAAGGCGCTTTGGCCAAAAACGTTTTCTATAACCCACGAATTATTCATTCAAAGGGGATTATTAAAGGTAATTTTTGTTAAAAATACCTTTAATAATCCCAACATTTTTTTTTATATTCAAGGCATTTTGCCCAACAATCGCCTTGAATAATCCCTTTTAATTTTTATGATGGGATTATTGAAGGTGGTTTTTAGCCAAAAAATACCTTAAATAATCTCTTACAAAATATTGAATAGGGTTATTGAAAGTGTTTCTAGCTAAAAACACCTTAAATAATTCGTGGATTATTTTTCAATAATCCCATCATTTTTTTTGGAATATTCAAGGCATTTTTGCCTAGAAAAATGCCTTGAATAGTCTCTTTTAATTTTTATGATGAGATTATTAAATACGTTTTTAGCTAGAAAATAACTTAAATAATTTCTTACAAAATATTAAATAGAGTTATTGAAAGCGTTTCTAGCTAAAAATGCCTTAAATAATTTGTGAATTACTCAGGGTGTTTATCGCCAAAAACGTCTTTAATAACCCATGAATTATTCATTTAGAGGGGATTATTCAAGCCATTTATGGCTAAAAACGCCTTGAATAATCCTTTTCAATTTTTATCAAGAGATTATTAAAGGCGTTTTTGCCTAGAAAATGACTTAAATAATCCATAACAAAATATTGAATGAGGTTATTAAAGGCATTTCTGATAAAAAAATACGTCTAATAATCTCTTCAATAAATTTTTATAAAGGATAATTGAAGGCATTTTTTTGCCAAAATGCCTTCAATAATTCCTTCCAAATTTTTTCAGGAGATTATTAATGCGTTTCACCAAAAACGCTTTCAATAATCTTTTTCACAATTTATTGAAGGGATTATTGAATGTGTTTTTGGACAAAAACGCCTTTAATAATCCCTTCTAAAATTTTTTGAATGAATTATAGAATGTGTTTTTGGTCAAAAACGCATTCAATAATCCTATTCAATTTTTGTAAGCTAATAGTTTTTTTTTTAGCCTATATTGATGGTTATGTTAATAACCGTCAGTATATAATATATTTATACTGACAGATAGTCATATACCATTAGAAAAAGTTTATTTATACCGATGGTTAAATAAAGTGTTAATATAAGTATAGTATATTCTAATCGTATTAAAAATTCATTAGTAAAAATTTTTTTACTGATGAAATTTAACCGTTAGTATAACAAAGCATCAGTATATGAAAAATATTTTGTAGTGTATAAGATAAGATATAAGATTAATAAGGTATTCAAGGTATTTAATATTTATTATAATAAGTTGACTAAAAATTAAAAATTAAAGTAATGAGAGTAATTTATGATCATTTAATAAAAATTTAAATTTATTATCATTATTACATTAATTTTAAAATCTCTTTTTTTTTATATATTATTCTCAAGCATATTGAATGAACATTATACTTTCTAATTATCAAATATAAATTACTCTCAATTTAAGATACTATTACTATTGATTTGGTTCTTAATTTGTTTTAGTCAATTAATCATTTAAAAATAAATGTTAATAAGAATCATTGAAAGTATTTTGTAATAATGGAAATAAGATATTTTAAATTAAATTTATTCTACCATTAAATTCTAAAATTTAAATTTTAAATGCAAAATTAATTTTGAACACGTATCAATTTTTTAAATTGTTCAATTGTTGAAAATATAAATTATCCACATTAGATTGTTTTCTTTTTTATTAAAGGCTCTGGCTTTTATATATTTCCTTGTTTGTTTCCCGTGCAGTACACGGATTAATGTTTTCATATATATATAATTATACACACAAATACTATTCTTAATAAAAAAAATAAAAATTTTACATATGCATATATTTATGTGACATCTTAAAAATATATAAAACTTTTAAAATATTCAATGAGTAATATTATTAAAGAAAAGAAAGTGAATATATCTTATAAAAAAGTCTTGGATTAACTCAAGATGCTTCATTAATTTTGCATTATTTATGTTATTCTTATTTAAGATAAGTTAATATTCTTTAAAAAAATACTTTTATTCTAATTTTGCATTATTTATGTTTATTTCAATTTGGATATTTTTGGTATAATTAGTTCTAATTTTTGTTAATAGTCAACCTTTATTTTTTTTCCCACAATTATGAATAAAAAATTATTTTTATTATTTATCTTAAATTACTCTCAATTAAAATTCATCTCAAAGATAATAAAACTTTCATTACCATCATTAATAACAACTTTTTTTTTTCATAACAGTAAATTCTTCGTTGTAAATGCAAATTTGTATGTTATAAAAATAATGATAAAGATAGTTTATATCATGAAGAGTTGATTTTGGTTTTTAATACCTCTTTCAAATATTAATGAATAATACCAATTTAGATAATAAAAGACTTTATCACATAATGTTTTATATAGTAATAAATACAATAATTAATAAAAAAAGATAAATATAAAATCTTCCCTTTCTTCCTTTTTTTTTTTTGGTTACATGGAAATAAGACACCCAAGTTTTTTAATAGAGAAATTTATGAATTAAAATATAATCTTATTGAATTAAAAAACATTATATAAAAAATATTCCATATTGAAATAGTATTTCATCTATAATAATGCTTTTTGGCTTAATTAAAGAAATTACAAAAAATAAAATAAAATAAATATAAAAATGTACAATTAAATATGCATGTGTATTTATTTTCAATTTGAAAAAAAAAAATCCACTCTTAAAAAATGCACATTTTTTAAAAGTATTATTCTCTCTCAAAATACAACTTTTCTTATATATAGGAGATCATAGATATTATTTATAAATATTTATTCATAAAAAAAAATATTAAGAAAATAAGATAATAAAGTTTAAAAAATAAAATCAATTACCATGCCACTAATATAGAGATATTAATAACAAAACAAACTTAGTAAGTACTAAAATAAGTTAATGAAAAAGTATGATATGCCAAATTCACCTTAAAAAAAATTGTACAGTATCCAAAATAATATAAATAATCTAATAACTTGATAAATCAAATTATTGTAAAAACTAATAATAAAAAACTCAATAAAGCATAATGAATATAAAACCAAGGAAACATACTATAAAATATACTACAAATCAATAAATTAAGGTAGCACAAAGATTAAATTATGTTAAAAAAGAATATAAAAGAAAATTGTTTTAACAACTATTGATAATTACATAAAAAATTAAAAAAAAAATGAAAGGTGAGTTGGTAAAGTTTAAAACCCTTATCTACATTCACTTTCATAGGATGGTATTTATAGGCAACATAAACTATTTATAGCAAAGGGAAAATCCCTATGATTTTGGGTGAAAATCAAAATTTACTTAATTTAATTGTTTCTATATCAAGAAAAGCAAATAAATGTTAGCCTTCATTGTCAGATTCCTTTCACAAAAAATTTACATATTACTATATATATATATATTTATATATATATATGGTGTACTTTAAATTGTCCTAATTTGTAACCAATTAAAAAACTTATAGAATAAAAGAAAACTTTTTCTTGTCTAATTAATTTAATTTAATTTGATTGGTAGTGATTTAATATATTTAATAGTAATTTATTTATTGAAAGCAAGAATATTAATTATTTGAAAGTGAATAATTGTAATGAATTTTTTCAAAAAATTATTTGTTAAATTAAGAATGTATATTTATTAAATGTAGAACATGTGACAATTGTCTAAAATTATCCACATGTCAAATTTCTTTTCTTAAATCATTAAACAAAATCTTTTATGACCATAATTATATTGCTTATTACTTTGAATAATTTACAAACTAAATAAGAATTTAATTTAGTGATTTTATATATTTATATTGATTGATTTAATTTGTTAAATTATAAAAAAAATATATTTATTTTGACCAATTGGTTGAGATTTAAATATTAATAATGGAAAATTAATTATATATATTAGTTGACTTCTATATTTGATTATAGTGTATCATTGATTTACTTGTGATCTATATTATTAATTGAATTAATTTGAGCAATTAATGTATATGGGATGCATGACTTATTGATTATAACTCGAATATATAAAATCTAACATTATAATGTATTATTAATCATATATAAAATCATTATATCATATGTATAAATATATACACACACATATACATGAATAACATCTATTACTCAATTGAATATAATATTTAATCAAATATGAATGTTAAATAATTGATTAAAGAGTCAACTCTTGACCATAATTACAATAGTTATTAATATTTTTATAATATTTCTGATTAGATTTCAATCAAAATTCTTTAAATCATTAAAAAAATATTTAATGACCATAATAATAATATTTATTAACCCTTTGAATCATTAAGAAATTTTTTTATTATAATGCATCATTAATTTAGATTTGATCTATAATTTTGGATATGTTATCTTATATATAAGGTAAGTCAATTAAAAAAACTTTGCCCTAAAAAAATTCAATTAAAAATTTAAAAGAAAATAATTATAATTAATGTATTGAAATATTTAAAAATTTTGTTGAAATCAAACGAATTTATATCAATTTAAAGAGAAATAAGTATGAATAAATATAATTAATACATAGCATATGGTGATTGATAAATATGTACACACACACATATACATGAATAACATCTATTACTCAATTGAATATAATATTTAATCAAATATGAATGTTAAATAATTGATTAAAGAGTCAACTCTTGACCATAATTACAATAGTTATTAATATTTTTATAATATTTCTGATAGATTTCAATCAAAATTATTTAAATCATTAAAAAAATATTTAATGACCATAATCATAATATTTATTAACTCTTTGAATCATTAAGAAATTTTTTTTATTATAATGCATCATTAATTTAGATTTGATCTATAATTTTGGATATGTTATCTTATATATAAGGTAAGTCAATTAAAAAAAATTTGCCCTAAAAAAATTCAATTAAAAATTTAAAAGAAAATAATTATAATTAATGTATTGAAATATTTAAAAATTTTGTTGAAATCAAACGAATTTATATCAATTTAAAGAGAAATAAGTATGAATAAATATAATTAATACATAGCATATGGTGATTGATAAAAATTGTCCATATGTCAAATATTATAGATCATCCACATTGGATTTTTTTTTACCAAAAGTTTTGACTTTTTATATATTTATATAAGTTAAATTTCTTACAGAACATTTATACCGTACTGATGTCTTCTCTACCTCACGACAAACAGATCCTTGAATGAATTCTGCAGATGGATGTAGGAACGCAAAACCATGTTGATATTGCCTCTCTTAACAACACCTACAGATGATGAAATGATGATGCCATGAGGAGAAAAGTTGAGGCAATGACCTTAAAGAACACCCAAGCATCCGAAGATTCTAAACATATCTCTCTGATGAAATCAAACAATTTACATATATACATAAATTGATAATTCAGGTGTGAAGCTTGTGCAATCATAGTAAAAGTCATCATTTTAGAAAATTTAACAACCAACTTGGAAACATGTTAGAAATCAGAATAACTAAAAGTCAAGCAACCCAAGTACATAGTTGCGAAGGTCCCTAACAAGAAGAGTATATACATGGTAACGTGCAAAGAGTTGATAAATGAGGAACTTAAAGTGATTTAAAGTATTAACTGTAACCAAACATGTTTGGCACTAAAATATGATCAGTATACAAGAAAGATCAAAACCAAATGTTCCAGTATTTAAAATTTTCGAGAGGAAATGGTCATACAAGTTCCAAAAGCTTGGTTGGTACCTAGCAGCAATATATGGATAAAATACAAGAAAAAAAGTGCACTAAACTGATGAGGAAAAGAAAACGAGGGAGAAATAATGTTCCACATCCAACTTCCATAGTGACAAGGTGAAAACCTATTTGGCTGCCTGCTCTAACACAGGAATTTTCTTCCAATCCTCTAATGCATGATGCAAAGGTGGCAGTGAGAACATGCTCACAGTTGAGCTTCCACTCCGGATCTCTTTCAAGACATGTAGTGCTGACAACGTTAGCTTCATATACATGTTCTCCATATTCTTAATTTCTGCAAGTTCTTTCGGAACTTTGAGAAGCCTTTCATTACTTCTGCTAGAAGTTTGGGATTCACATTCTTTCTCTTCAGGTGATGTTGATGGTTCATTCATGGAGAAAAGATGATTGAGGACCATCTCACACTCTTTCACAAGCTTGTTAAGAACATTGGTACTGTAGAATGGTTGTTGCAAGACCTTTTGAATGAAGGGCAAGCGAACAAGAGCACCACTTCGCTTGTCATATTTCTTTATTATCTTCACTAGTCCTGTGTACATCATATAGGTTCAAAATTTTTCACACAACCCAAAGGAAAGCAGTCTACTGACAACTTTGCCACATCACCTCTCTCCTCTTGTTTGTTAAATATTGTTAAGGAACTTGCAAAACTGAGTAGTATAATTATACTAATATGCCAGATCTTCAAAAGGTTAAAACAAGACATAAACATTCAAATTGAATTGAATAAACTGAAATTCATTCAGAGTTCGTTTAAACAGAACTTTCCACTTTCCAATTCAAGTAATCTTTTCATCATATGAACATTTAAGATGTTAAGTCACCCAATAGAGAAATGAACTGAACACAAAGAGAGCTATTATATCAACCTACCTACAAGAACATTATATGTTCCATTAGACCACATAACCAATCGAGTCTGTCAATTTGTAAAACCACATAGCTAGCATTAGCATAGCACGAAAACTGTTAATTGCTGAGAAGACTTTGGCAATGCCACGAATAACATTCTCAAAATTTGTGAAAATCACTGAGCTCAGAACATAAATTAGTTCTGGCCATGCTATTTTCACTCGTTGATTAATAAAATGGGCTTACAAAAAACCATGGAAAACAGATTAGTACCTGTATAGTTAAGGGCACTATAATTCTCCAACAAAACCATCTCTCCATGAAAATCTACAATCTCCCTTCCCACTTCCATTAACTCCTCGTTTGATACTTTGGCCTTTGCTGCTCTATCTTGCAGCTCCTGCATACCAGCCACAAGGAAAAAGCATATCAATTCAGAGCAATAAACATATTGAACAAAAAATAAAGAAAAAGGGAGAAAAAACCCAAAGAAGATAGTTCAAAACTTCCAAAAGAACATGCCACATATCCCAAAAGGCAAAATGCCGAAATAGTGTGGACCTCAGAGACTCAAACATCAATGAACTCCAGAGTGTGATGGAATCTTAAATGGTTAGAGACTCAAAAACAACATCCCAAAAGAACCAAAAATAGATTTGTCTTTCAACCCTTTTTTTTCTTTTGGCATTAAGAAAACTGCTATCTTTTTTGAATGGCAGATATCACCATGAAACAGGAAGCAGCTCAACAGAGAATTCCATAAATAAAGCCCTCTGAATTCGGAATAAAGGAAATAGCAGCACAAATGTGGGAAAAATAATTCATTTTTTGCTTCATGAACTTCAAAACTTCAACAAACCCATCACAGAATTCACCCCAAAGTTTCAATATGATCCTCAATAAACAGCATAACAATTGAAAAGCCAAATCCTTTCGTTAACCAACAATTTAATCCCATAATAAGTTAATAAATCAAGAAAATTTCCAAAATTCAACAAAAAAAAGAGCTTGTGCATATAATAAAAATTAAGGGAAAAATTAGAAAATACCCTCCATTTGATAACATAATCCTCTTCCTTTTCTACAAAAAAAGCATTAAACTTCTCTATCTCAACTTCCAACAACGAAATGAAATCCATCACCTCCTTAGAAACCTCGCTCTCCTCCTTACAGCCACCATCCCCACCGTCCGTTGAATCCAATCTCGGCCGTTTATTAGGCTGCTTCTTGCTCCCATCTTTGGGGTATATCAACTTCAACTGCTTCTTCAAATCCTTGTACGACAAAAACTTATCCTTCCAATCAGGCAAGGCTTCTTCGATCAATATGCTTAAACTCTTCGAAAACTTCATGCTCCTCCACTCACCTGATCAAGATCACGATTTCCCTTTTCCTTTTTCTCTGTATACAGATATATTCTGGTGACTGATACTATCATAGAAATAATAAAGAAAAAGGAAAACGATGATAGTATTTTTTTCTTTCTTTTTTAGAATATACTCTGTTTTTTTAGCATAAATTGTGAACACAAAAACATTTTCTTTGATTCTGTGCAAGGAAATGAAATATATATTTTCTTTGATTCTTTATAACTTTCTATTGTGTAATGGTAAATGTAGGAAACATATGGAAAAGGTCATCCACCATGGGTTTTTTTATTCTAGATGGTTTCTTTGTTTAATCATCACATCGTTGTGCTTCTATAATAAAGTTAATTACCCACTTTGGCTTTTGGGGAGCAATGCCTTTTAGATTATACTTATCCACATAATTGGTGACAAATTGCTTGTCCTTTATCATGGTTTCATGAAATTTGCGTTTAAAACTTAAATTTTAATATTTATAATTTTTTTTAATTTCTTTTAGTTTTTACATATTGCAATTTTCTTTGTACAAAAAATTATGACATTTAAAAATATAAATAAATAAAATATTTGACAAATAATTCGAAAACATATTTAATTTATATTTATTAGTTAATAAATAATTACAAATAATATTTTAAAATTTATTAAATAAATAAATCACGAACATAATAAAATTTATTTATATTCGACTCATTTATAATATAAAAATATAAACGAAGAAAATATACAATGAATAGTTCATGAATAGATTTAATTTTATTTATTTATATTTGTTTATTAAATTTAATAAATAATTATAGACAAAATTTTAAAATTCATTAATTAAAAAAATATATCACAAACCTAACAAAATTTATTTATATTCAAGTCGCTTATTTCTAATAATATTAAATTTTGCAAAATGCATACGCCTATATCATATATGATTTATATTTATTTGAACTTACTATTAGAAACAATAGTTGCATGCCAACCATATTAGCTCATTAGAAAGGAAATTATATAAATTAAGCATTTTAAAATCATTTTAAAATTAGAGGAGATGGAAATTGTAAACTCCGGAGTCTCTTACTTTTAGGTTTTTCAATCCATTAATCGATTAATTGAATTCTTAAATTTTAATCATACTTGACCATAATCCATTTAAATTTTGAATTGGTTATTTGGTTTGGATAATTTTTTTGGGCCACATTTGGTTCAGGTCAACTCTTTTAAGCCATAGTTAGGCTTAGTTAACCCAATAGTGGTTTTTTTTTTTTTCATTTTATTATTTTCTTTTATTATCCTTTTATTATTTATTTTTGTTAAAACTCAAAAAAATAATAAAAAATCAATGAACTTTGAAAAAAATGAGAATTGAATTATAATTTTGGAAAATGATTTGAAGGTTGAAAGATTGTGGGAATAAAAAATAGTGACAATCATTGTTTGAGATTCATAAAAATTAAATTGACAAATTCTTTTAAGGAGAAAGGGAAGAAAATCAGAAAAGAAATGAAAAGTTGAAGAAATCAAATTGTTTTTAAAGAAATCAAAATATACAAAGAAAGAAAATAAAAAAGCTCAGATTTAATCTCTTCAATTTATTAACAATTCCTAAAAATTTTTGGCATTAAACCCCTATAAATTCACAACCAATTTATCCACAAAGGGGAACAATCAAGACACAATGATTAGAAAAACCACAGAGAAATTAGCAATTAAAAAATAAGCATTGCAAAACAAAAAAAAAATGTCTTTTGCTTAACGTGAGGTGGGTTCGGGCTGATTAGTTTTTCAAGGTTTCTTTGATGTTGAAGGTTGGTCGGACTAGAAAAAGAGTGAAGAAGTCTTCTAGTATTTTTTTTGGTGTTTCGAACAATGGCCAAAAGAAAAAAAGGCAATAAGGTATTTAGGGGGTTTTGATGTTAGATCTAGGAAAATCTAGAAATATTTGGAAAAAACAAACTTGAAAAAAAAAGGAAAGAGAAGACCGTAAACTACTTGAAATAGTTTCTTTTTCATTGGGTTTTTGTTACCAACAATGGCAATCATTGGCAACGAACGAGGGAAACGTTAACGATCTGCCGAATTCTGGAAACTTTGAAGTTTCTAATGGGTTTCTTCAACTAGTAGAGAGAAGGCAAAGAAACTTGAAGTTACTGGGACAATGGAAAAATGGAAAATTAGAGTTTTGGTTTGAAAGAAGGATTTTATACCTAAACTGGAACGATGACATTTTGTGCTAGGCAACCCAAACTTGACCCACGACGATTTGCTTGCCGTTCCAAGATCATATCTGACTGGGTGGGCAAAATCACCCGAACCCGTCGGGTTTCGACCCGACCCGACCCCTTAGGGTCGATTTTTTTTTTTTGAAAATCGGGTATCCGGTCGGGTAGAGTAAAAAAAATTTTCGGGTTCGGGTCGGGGTCGGGTTTTGAGCAAACCCGACCCGATATATATAAAAAAATTATTTTTTTAATTTTATATTTAATTATATATTTTTTTTATATATTTAATTTTATATTTATATTTAAAATAATATTTTATTAATTTCTGGTCGGGTCGGGTCGGATTTGATTTTATACAATGTCGGGTTCGGGTATTAAAAATGAAAAAATTATCGGGTCGGGTACGGGTTCGGGTATTACATATTTAAAATCGGGTCGGGTTCGGGGCGAGCAAAAACCCGCCCCGCCCCGACCCGTTGCCATCACTATATCTGACCAGTTTGTCGTGCTTTAGGGTTTTTTTTTATGTTTAATTATTGTTTTTTTATTATTTCTATGTTTGTGTTTTTATTTTATGTATTTTTTATTCATTTCATTCTTCTTGTTTTATTTTTATTTATTTATTTATTTTAAATACATGTTTATTTATAAAAATTAAAAAAATGATATTTTAATATCAAAATATTAGATAATTTTTTTTCATTTAATTATTTGTAATAATTAATAAATTTTAAACAGTAAATGAAAATTCTTCCAATGATGAAATTATAACAAAATTAAGAATGGGTTTTTTTTAGGAAATTTTTAAGTTAGAATTTTTTTCTAAATTTTTTCAAAATGATGGAAAATTTAGATAAAATTTCAAAAGTCAAGAATTTACATTTATTTCCAAACATAAATAAAGTTGAATTAGAATACACTTAAAATGAAAAAAGTCATTTAGAAAAATTTCCAAAATGGCAACAAAAGCTTAAATTTCTTTCTAATACTTTAAATAATGAAATTTAAAATAATAATAGACCCTTTTAACCGATATTATTTTACGATAATATAAGATTAATTAGTATCATCTTTGGATGAATATTGTGGGAGTTTTAATACCTTAGTTCTATTTAATAGACAAAAACCTATTCTTTTAAAAAAATCTTCGTTAAACATATGAATTTTTTAAGGAGAATAGATTTACATAGGTGGTGGCCAATTTCACCTAATAAAAATTATTAATGGCAACTCCATTGTTTTGTATCTAGAGATCGAGTTTTTTCATTTTGAACATTATGACAATTTGACAACTTTGTTGGGAATATTTGAGAGTCGAGTCAATAATTAATTTTAGATTATCCTAAATCTTGGTTGAATGGTTTTGAATTTTTATATATCATTTTGTTGTTTTTCTTTCTTTCATTATTTATTTATTTTTGTGGAGCATTTTAAAAGTTTTCCCTTTCACACACACACACACTACACATACATGTGCATGACATAAGCCTTATACCTAGACTCTATCCCTTTAGAAGAAAGTAAAGTAACCATGCTTTGGTAAGATGATAATCTCCATAATGGCTAGTGAAATACTCCCACTCATATTGAACCATTTTTGTTTGTAACCTATGATGGATAAGAATTGAGGTGCCTTACTAATTAACTGTGGATGATAGTGATGAACAATTTGAAATCTTTTAACTTATGAAAATACAAACCAAACATATAGTGAGCCATAAGAAACCAGCTTTAAAGTGGAGCCATGACTTACTCATTATGTAGAAAATCCTAAGAGTTAAAACACATGAAAGAACCATATTATTAAATTTGGTAAATTTTCAAAAATAAAAACAAAAAAAAGGTTTTTTTTGTTCTTTTTTGTTAACACTTTAATCTTGTCTTGTTTACTTCTTCTATTGTTTACATGCATCATCATATAAAAGTAGTTTGTTGAATAGTAGTTTTGATAAAACAAACTGTCAAAATCAAATCTTTGCTTTAAAATTGTTTGGCATGCATACATTTTTCTCCAAAAAGTTGATATATAGTAACATGGTTCTTAATGTGGTAATAAAGGTTCAAGGATAGCACCACCATTAGAAATTCTAAAGTAATCCATTCATCACTTATACAATACCCATTTTTAAGTAAAGATTATGGAAAAAGAACAAGCAATTCACATGGAAAAGATGAAGAATGAACATAAGGAAATTAGAAGGCACCTAGCACTTATAAGAAAGTTGCTAAAAAATCTAAGTAGAAGGAAAATGGGTGGCAAGGGAAGTTATAACTCAAGAGAGACACCAAATGCACATGGCTGAAGATCATTTATATCATCCTAGTTTTGATTAGTCTCAAGCCTAAGCATTTTAAATAGAGTAGTCACAAAACGCACCACTTACTAGAAGGTACCATTATACATACTAGAGTATGCCATAACAACTACTTAAATTAACTTTCAGGGGCATATTATTCTTACTTTAGGCATGAAGGTATTATATCCAACTTATGTTCCTAATTTGGATGATCCCAAAAACCATGAAAAGTTGAAAGCAATAAATTAGAAGACTTAACTTTTTAACAAAAGATAAACCTTATGGAAAAAATATTCTTTTGGGTTATTAAAATGTTGGATTTTTATGCTTCTATGGATCAATTGAGCTTACCTTGGTGCTTGGTGGGGTCATTCTACCTAAGTTTAAAGTTCTCAAATCTGAGAAATATAATGGCACTAAATGTCCAATCACCCATGTAACAATGTATTATAAAAAATAGTTACTCATGCTCATGATGACAAGTTGCTACTTCATGTTTGCCAAAATAGTCTTACAGACTCTACTGTTAGGTGGTATATCCAATTACATAGGAGTTTTATTCATTCATGAAAAGAACTATTTGGGGCATTTATAACTCAATATAAGTATACAATAGATTTGGTGTCATAATGTTTATCCTTGTAAAGTATATAGAATAAAACTACTGAGAGCTTCAAATAATATGTTCAAGGTGGAAAGATATTGCTACCTAAGTACAACCACTTCTTATAGATAAAGAAACCACTTTTTCATTTGTTAATACTTTTAAGGGTTAAATATAAACATAGTCCATGCACTATATATTTTTTGTCAGTTTGGTACTTAAAGAAATAAAATTGCCAGTTTAATACTTGAATTTTCATTTTATCATCCATTTTGGTATTTCAAACTAACGTTGTTACTAATGTGGCATGAACATCTAATGCCAAAAAATCCAATCAACACCACACCATAAATTTGCTATGTCAACATTAAAAATTAAAAAAAAATTCTAAAAAATTAAAAAAATATGAAATATTTTTAGAAATTATAAAAATTTAAAAACTTAAAAATTTTAAAAAATCTTAAAATTTTAATAACAAACCAAAAAAATTAAAAAATATATATGAAAAATTAAAAAAACTGAAAATTTTAATAAAAATAAAATTTTCTTGAATTTTAAAAAATTCACAAAAACATAAAAATTGAAAATAAAAAAACTTAAAATTTTTATTGAAATCCAAAAAAAATAAAAAATCTAAAATAATTCCTAAAATATATAAAAAAATTGAAAGACTAAAAAATGAAAATTTTTCATAATTTGTAAAATTTTTAAAGTTTTTAGATTTTGTTTTTAAAAATTAGATTGTTTTATTTTGAATTTTTTTTAGTTTTATGAATTTTATTAATTTTAAGAAAACTTTATTTTTATTAAATTTTCATTTATTTTTTGAATCTTTTAGATTCGTTTGAATTTATTTGTATTTTTTATTAAAATTTAAGTATTATAAAAATTTTAAGTTTTCTTAATTTTTAAAATTTTTTTGAATATTTTAGTTTTTAATTTTTTTTATACTTTTTAAAAATATTTGAAATATTTTAAAATTTTTTTTAATTTTTGTTAATTTTTCTTTCAATGCTAACATGGTAATTGATAATGTGATACTTATTAAACTTTTTGACACATGTTAGTATCTTATTGGATATCCATGCCACGTCAATAAGTTGACTGATAGTATTAATCTTAAGTACCAAAGTAGATGATGGAATGAAAATTGAAGTACTAAATTAAAATTTTTATTTTTTTAAGTATCAAGTTGACAAAAAATGTATAATATAGGAGCTATTTTTATATTTAACTGTACTTTTAAAGCTCCGTAATATAAAAGAATGATTAGGAATGCTATCAAGAATTTTATCAACATTGTCTTATATGGAGAAATAATAGAAAATCCCATCAAAATAGGAAACTTGAAGGAGATGATACTATTAAGAAAGGTGAAGTACCAAAGAAAAAAGAAATCGATGCCCAAGCTATATCTTATAAAGGTCAACAATTTGGGGGCTATTTCCCAATCATCACTATCGAATGTACTAGACTCACTACCATGGTATAAATAATTTGTTGCCAAATCCTTATCCTTATAAACTTTTATCGTAACCTATTTTTCAACCAAATTTTGAGCCTTAAATGTCAATTCCTGTGCATGGCTCTACACCCATAACTACAGTTCAACTAACTACTCAAAAAGATAGTTCGAGTATACCAAAAGAAATTAAGAAAGAGCTCGTATTGACCAGATCTTTATAATTTACATTGAGTTATTCATTCATCTTATCAAGAATCACCTTATTGCACTAATTCATCTAGAACCCTTTTAAAACCTTTCTATCCTAAATTGTATGATGTTAATGTCACATATGCTTATCACTATGGGAATGTGGGCCATTCAATAGAAAGTTTCCACACTTTTAAATGCAAGATGCAAAGTTTAATCAAGGTTAATTTGTTGAACTTCGATACAAGAGCAAGGCCAAGTGTTAGTGGGAATCTTATATGTGATTATAAAGGGCATGATAATATGGAAAGATAGAGTTGTTTATCTCTTTTGGGCTTCTTACAAAGTGACGTGATTCCTTAAAAGCTTATGTTTGCCATCATTAAGGATGTCTTTTATGTGTCAAGCTTTCATTTATGTTTTATCATTTTAGTACAATGGTAGATGCATTTTCATTACATTTTTTTTATTCAAATTATTACTTTTGTACATCTTTACATAATTCATGTATTCCCAATTAGTACTATATCCTAAGTAATGGATGTTTACTCAATTATGACAATAATTCATAATTTAATTTTGAAAACTCATTCATATTAATAAACCTAATCTATTGAGATTTATGAAATGAAAAGAAGACAAAATGTAAAAGGGAGTTAATGCTAGCATGCAATTTTCACCCATTGAAATGCAAAAATAGAGTTGCTTTATAAAGCGTGTGATTTATTGGCAAAATTTATCCATAGATCTATTTTTGATTAGTAGATGTTATTTAAATAAAGTATTCGCATTGAAATGAAAAATGATCATTTTTTCTTTCATATGAATAAAATTTTTCATTTGCTATCCCTTTAAGCCTTTAAAATTCTTTTTAAATCGAACCAAGGATCACCATTTACACTAGAAGGTAAATTTTAGAAAATGACCTATTTGTAAAAAATTATAGGAAGTAAAGGTCATAAAAGATCTTAAGGCAAAGGAAAATCCCTTTTGTATTTAAACTTTTTTTGAAAAAAATGAGAAAAATATGAAGCAAAGAAAGAAAAAAAATGAGAAAATGAAATGCAAAAAAAAAAAAGATAAAAAGAAAAAAATTTGAAAGAAAAAATTAATGAAAAATGAGGCAAAATGCTAAGATGTTTTATTTTTTGAGTAATGATCCTTGGTTTGAAACACTTTTAACACATTTTTTTGAATCTATTTTATCTATTTTTTTTTCATAACCACTAACTTTAGCCTACGTTATGTATCTTTAAAGCCCATTTTGATCAAATGTGAGAATTTCAATTGAAGAGTCTTATATTGAAATAAGGTAGGTTTATGGTATCTTTAAAGGATAATGAGATTATGATCCTTTTGTGTTTTAGATTGTGGGAAATGTTTGTGATGAATGAAAAAAAAAAGAAAGAAAAGAAAAAGATGAAAAAAAAAGGAAAAAAAAAAGAAAATGAAAAATGAGTAAAAGGAAAACTTAAATTGAAAATCCAAAATGACTATTTAAATAAAAAAGGGATAAATGAGTTGAAGGCATGAAACGATAGCTCTACTATAGAATAATATCATTTAAAGAGCACACATGATAGGGAAAAGTCTTAGAAAGATTAAGAATTTCTATGGAATGAGTTTTTGAGAAAGAATTTTGGATTAATGTTTTGAATTGTGTGAATATTCATTATTCCAATCAAACATTTATCCTAATTTATTTAGAAATTTTCATTTGCCTATTTGATCTTTGCTAGATTTATTTGTTGCCTTTAGTAATAAATATCCTTTTATCCAATTTATCTTGTTATCCATTAGTTTTGCATAAAAGAATATGTTGGTGCATTGCATGTATCATAAAATTGGAATAATGATAAATAAATGATATGTTCATAGAAGACCTTTGCGTGGCTTTAAGAAGAAACTTGAAGACGTCAAGGGGCAAAAAAAAATGAAAGCAATGAAAAAAGCTTAGAAAGATATTCAAGGCATTTAAAAGAGAAAAGAGATATTTTGAAAAAAAGTACTAATGTTATGATCAAATGATAAAGATGGAAAAGAATCAATGTGGTTCGTAAATTCAGTTGATAGAACCTGTGACCTAATTCTAAATCTCTTAGTGTTGGGAAGCTTAAAAAGAAAGTGAAAAAAAGTAGGAAAAAGAGTTTTAAAAACCTTTTATCACAATTAGAGGCACATTAATTTTGTTAACATTAAATGATATGTTCACAAAAGACCTTTACATGGCTTTGAGAAGAAACTTGAAGATGTCAATAGGCAACAAAAAATGAGAGCAATGAAAGAGGCTTAGAAAGATATTCAAGGCATTTAAAAGAGAAAATAGATATTTTCAAAAAAAAAAAGTACTAATGTTATGATTGAATGATGAAGATGGAAAAGAATCAATGTGGTTCATAAATTCAGTTGACAGAACCAGTGAGTCAATTCTAAATCTCTTAAAGGCACATTAATTTTGTTGACATTGGCATTACATACATTGCATTCATGACATTCATTGTATACATTTAACAAACAAGAAAAATGGAAATTTTAACTTTGGAATTGAAATTAGTAAAAAGGTAAAGACTTTTCATGAAAGGAGACTTTTGAACTTGTTAACTCTCAATTGAGAAAAACATTTGTTTAAGATACGATTTTGATACTTGATTAAGGAAAACATTTTTAGAAGATAAGATTTTGATCCTTACTTGAAAAAAAAATTTCAAACATAAAATTTTAGACTTAGATTGAGTAATATTTTTAGAAGATAAGATTTTGATTCTTGATTGAGAAGAATCTTCAAAGATAAGATTTTAGTCCACTATTGAAAAAAATTTTGTATTTTAAATCTTGAACAAGGAGGAAATTTCAAGATAAAATGATAAATTTTGGTTAGGAAACATTTTTCATAATGACAATTTTCAAGGTATTAAGTTTTCATTGAAGAAAACTTTACAAGATAATATGTTCAAAAATTAATATTTTTTTCTAATGTAAATTTCTAAATTATAATATGAATATTTAAATTTTGGATGAAAATTTTGGAATTTTAATTTTAATTATGAATCTTTGAATATTACATGTGAATTGCTAAAATTTTCAAATTTGAACCTTTGAACTTTAGATTTGAATATCTAAAATTTTCAAATGCAAACATTTGAATCAGATGAGAATTTCTAAAACTTTTCATATGCAAATCTTTGAATTTTAGCAATTTTAAATTTCATATGTGAATTCTCTAGATTTTGGCAACTTTGAATTTTAGCATATTTTAAAATTAAAATCTTTGATTTTTAGATATGAATCTTTGAATGTTAGCATTTTTCAAATGAATAATCCACGAATTTCAAATGCGAACCTTTACTTTTTAACACTGTCTATAGATGTGATCTTTGAATTTTAAAATTTTTCAAATGAGAATCTTTTCATGTCAAATGTAAATCTCTACATTTTAACATTTTTCAGCTTGTGAATTTCTACATTTTAACACTTTCGAGTTGTGAATCTCTAAGTTTTAATTCAAATAAGAATCATTGAATTAGACATATGAATTTATGAAATTTTCAAATGCAAATCTTCAAATTTTTAGCATTTATAGATGTGAATCTCTACATTTCATTTGCAAATCTCTAAATTTCAATTCAAATGTAAATATTTGAATTCTTTGCAATTTTAGATGTCAATCTCTAAAACTGAAAAATTTTCAAATATGAATTTTTGACTTTTTAAATGTGAATCTCTAAATCATTAAATTTTTAAATGAGACTCTCCAAATTTCAGTTGCAAATCTTTAAAATTTTTAAATATGAAAATTTAAATTTTCAAATGCGAATATTTGAATTTTATATGTAAATCTCTAAAATTTCTCAAATATGAATATTTGAATATTAGATAAGAATTTCTAAAATTTTCAAATGTAAAATTTTAAATTTTTATGTGAATCTCTAAATTTTCAACTGTTAATATTTAAATTTTAAATGTATATCTTTAAAATTTTTAAATGAAAATGTTTAAATTTTAGATGTAAATTTTTGAATTTTAACATCTATTCAAAGGAGAAATTTTGAAGTTTAGATATGAATATTTAAGTTATAATCTTTCATACATAATTTTTGAATTTTAATTCAAATGTGAATATGTGAACTTGAGAACTTTTAGCATTTTTAAATTTCCACATTTTTGTTGTGAACTTTGAAATTTTAATTTAAATATAAATTTTTTAATTTTTTTAAAAATATGAATATTTGAATTTTAAACATAAAATCTTCTTCTAAGTTTTTTTTTTTAAGCTAAACTTATATTTTTGCATTATTATAGTTTCACAATAATTTGTAAAGATAAACAATTATAAATACCTTATATTGTTTTATTTTTAGGCTTTTCAAAACATTAATAGGTTAGTTAAATTTTTTAAATTTTAATCATACTTTAAACTAATCCATTTAAAATTTAAATTGGATATATTAAAATTTAGATTAGTTCGGATCAACTTTTTTGCACCATAATTTGTTTAGGTCAACTCTCTTAGGCCATAATTTGGCCCGACTATGCCTTCAACCCAATAGTGGTATTTTTTTTTCATTTTTTCATTTCTTTTTTATTAACCCTTTATCGTTTATTTTTGGTTAAAATTCAGAAAAATAAAAAATGAAAAAAAACCAAAAAAATTAGAAAACTTTGAAAAATGAAAAGTGGATTAAAATTTTGAAAAAGGATATGAAGGTTGAAAATTTGTTGGAATATAAAATATTGAAAATTATTGTTTGAGATTCATAAAAATTAAATTGATATATTCTTTTAAGGACAAAGAGAAGAAAATAAAAAAAGAAATGGAAAGCTGAAAAAATCAAATTGTTTTTAAAGAAATCAAAATATATAAAGAAAGAAAATTCAAAAGGATTTGATTCAATCTTTTTAACTGATTTACAATTCCCAAAATTGTTGATAAAAAAACCCATATAATTTCGCAACCAATTCATCAACAAGAGATCAATAAAGACATAATCATCATTGAAACCATAGAGAAATTAGCAATTACATAATAAACATCGCAAATAAAAAAAAAATTTTTTGAACTCAGTGTGAGATGGGTTCAAGTTGATTAGTTTTTGGAGGCTCATTTGGTGTTTAATGTTGGTTGGACTAGGGATAGAGTGAAGAAGTCTTTTAGTACTTTTTCGGTGTTTCAGACGGTGGTGGAAAAAGTGAAGACAATGGGTATTTAGGGGGTTTTAATGCTAGATCTAGGAAATCTAGTAATATTTGGGAAAAAAACAAACTTGAAAAAAAAATGAAAAAAGAGATTAGAAGCTACTTGAAAAAGTTCTTTTCTGGGTTTCTGTCACAGGCAACTTTGAAGTTTTCTATGGGTTTCTTTAACTGGTAGAGAGAAAGCAAAGAATCTTAAATTAGAGTGAGAATGTGAAAAAATGAAATTGAGAGTTTTCGTTTGAAGAAAAGGTTTTATACCCAAATTAAAATGGTGTCGTTTTACACTAGGTGACCCAAACTTGACTTGCAGCGACTAGCACGTCGTTCCAGGGTAAGATCTAACCTACTTGTCGTCTTTCAATTTTTTAATTTTATATGTTTAATTATGCTTTTTTATTTATTATTTATTATTTTGTATTATTTATTTTATGTATTTTTATTCATTTCATTCTTTCTGTTTTATTTTTATCTATTATGTTTTTATTTATTTTAATACATGTTTTATTTATGAAAATTATAAAGATGATTTTTAATATAATAATATTAGATAAAATTTTCTTTCATTTTTATTATTTTGTAATAATTAATAAATTTTAGGGAGTAAATGAAAATTCTTTCAATGATTAAATTCTAAGAAAATCAACAATGTGTGATTTTTTAGGTGAAAAAATTTTTCTAAATGTTTTGAAATGATAGGAATACTACAGGGGTTTATGTTTTTAGTGACGTTTTTTTTAACATTTAGATGTGTTTATAAACGTCACTAAAAGATTTACGGCATTTGCAAAAAATATCAGTCAAAGTGCAGGCTATACACGTATCGCAAAAAATAATGACATTTTCTATAAAATACCTCTATATTAGTGGCGTTTGTATATGAAATATCGCTATATTAGTAGCGTTTGAATCTAGAAAATACGCTAATATAATGCTATTTTTATCTAAAAAACATGACTATATTAGCAGTGTTTGTATTTAAAAAATGTCGTTATTTTAGTGATATTTTTATCTTTGAGGTGTCACTAATTTAAAGACATTTTTATCAGATAAACACCATTACTTTGGTGGCGTTTATATAAAAAAAAGTCACTAATTTAGCGAATTTTCTACTAAGAGTGCCACTACTTTTCATGGCATTTTATGGTACAAATGTCACTAAATTATTCATTTAGCGACATTCTTGAACGTAATCGCTGCGAAATTAAGAAATATATTTTTTTAAATAAAAAAATTATGTTAATATTTATTATTTTCATAAATGAGCTTAAATTCAGAAACTGAAATTAATATAAACTTAATTCAAGTTCAAATATGCATTTAATTAACATAAAGTTTAATAATTAGTATAATAACATTCAATTTTTTTTAATACATTAACAAAATAAAAATTAAAATGTATGAAATTGATGACTGAATAGATTTTAAAGGCTGCTAATTGATGAAAGAATTTTTTCACCTTGGTCACTAGCATGCTTAAGAACCTATTGAATAATAGCATACAATTTTTAACACTTCATTGTAAGCTTTTTTTATATTAAAAAATATAAATATTTACTAAATATAATACCTGAGTTGGTGGACCATCAAGATCAGTTCCTAAAAATTGTTGTTGCATAAAATTCATAAGATGATCGAATTAATCATGCAACTGCTGAAATTTTGTACGTTTTTGCTCTATTTTAGCACGTTTTTCCTCAATTTTGGCACGCTTCTATTCTCTTTTTGCTTCCAATTGCTGAAAATATTATTGCATAATTTGCAACTCCTATCTCAATATCAAAATGTCTTATGAAGACTAATTTGTTGAGAATGTAAATTACTGAAAGCTATGTCCATAGTAAGTAAATAGTGTTGGACCCAATCCAAGGCTTTGAACCTGTCCATGCCTTTCTTTTCTAGCAACTTCTATGAATATCCGACTTTTCAATTCTTACATGTTGAGAGAACCATCAGATGCTAGTTCAATCTTAACAGCCATTTTCTCTTTTGCTTTTTCTTGTAAATTAGTTATATACAACTATCAAGTTTAATGATTAATTGATAATATGTTAAAAATAGTAAATATTTACTTTCTGTTAAAATAGATGTTATAAATTATCACAATTTCTTGTGTTTTGGTATTCATGTAAGATCCATTTTTTTATGTGTGTTCAATGAAAAAGTTTCACACGTTCAATTTTACCGCCCATCTCAATCTCTTATACAAAACATATGTTATTTGATTCGATACATATCAACCGTAACTTATTCATGCATATCATGCCTATCAATTAAGTTCAAAAAATTTGAATAATTTTAATATCATGTATTTATATTTTACCCCATTCACAACACAATAGTCTTAAACAGACGCAAACAATAAAAGCATTTTGGCTTTTCACACATATCGATCATGGCAACCAAATTCAATTATTTGGATCAGTTTAATATCGTGGATTGAAGCCATTTAAACTGTTGAAAGACATCGAAAAGTTTAATTTGTTATTTTGCCTTTTAAAGGTAAAAATAATCCAAAATAGACATAAACGATAACTTTTTCACCTATATCAACTGTTGAAACCAAGTTCAATCAATCAGACAGGTTTGATATCAAGTGTTAAAGCTATCCAAACTGTTTAAATAGAATAATAACAACAAATTTGTATTTTTACCTAAATAGATGTAAATAATAACTTTTTCATACATATCATCCATGTCAACTAAGTTTGAAACTGTCGATAAGTTTAATATCATGTATTGAAATTATCAAACCTATTAAAACAGAACAATAACTTCTTATTTGCATATTTTCCTTTTAACGACACAAAAAGTTCATTCATTGGAATAAGTTTAAAATCATAAACTTACTATTTCTTTTTTCTTTCTTGCAAAACTTTTTGATCCACTTGTGTGGCTATATTTCTGTTACTTTCTGTTATCAATTTCAATCTGTTATCTTTCCTGTCATAAAAAATAATTGCGTATATGGTAGAAATACAAATATTACCAACTTAAAGCATAAAACACTTTCATTATTTAATTATACTATACAAAGTTATAAATTAGTACCTCTTATTTCCTTAAGAACCAAAATCTAACAATTGTTCATATTGCCACCTTATCACATTGCGGGGTAGATTTTTCATCGTCACCTCTATAGTAGTATTTCGGTTGAAATACTTTTCTTCAAATTATGCTTATAATCTTTCCATTTCTTTCCCAATGACTTAAGCACAAATGAAGTTGGTATTTCAAGTACAAATCTTAACTATAATAATAAAAAAAGAAAAGTTTTAATCAATAAACCAAATTTAAAATAATTAATTTTTTTATATGTAATTAATTATACTAATACCTTAATAAAGTTTAAAGCATCGACCTTAACTTCTGCTGGAACTTTATGCCATGTTTCATAATGAATAGGCAATTTCATTCAATTACGAGCAAGCATGCCTAGAAATTCAACTAACAATTAAGCCTTTTCACCAATTGGTTGCTTATCAAAGTTTGCAGACACTATAATCGCTCATGTAGAGGTAGTGAAAATAATTCTTTCAAAGTTTTCAGCCTCTGGTCCTTCGTTGACCATTGTTATCAATTACAAAAAATAAAAAATAAATTTGTAAAATGGTAATACTTTTATCATTATAATCAAATTCTAATATGGGGTATATGATACCTGCATTCAAATTTAAAGCATAATCAATTGCTGGGATATTGTCTAAACCTGAACCTCCCGTATTGCCAAATCCAATATCAATTGAATTGTTAGAAGTGACTAAGTTAGATCCGATAGTACGTTTATTCCCCTTCAAAAGATTCAGTCTATAGCCAATATCAACAGGTGCCACAGACGATTCTGAACTAATATTTTTTATATGTATTCCTTTTAATATACTCATTCGTATTGTAGCTTACCTACATCATAAAAGAAAATATATAAAAGATATTAGTTTAGAACATATATAAAGACATTGAGAAGTTAAGAAATCATAACTTATGATATATAAAGAACATATCGATTTAATTAAATCAAAAGATAATGTATGATTTACAATATAATAAATATACAATAGCGAATGCGACATTAATTACATATAATCATTTACTACATTTTGTCTTAAACACTCGAATTACAAAATATAGATGATCTATCATGGTTCATAAATGTCTTCATTAACATCTTCGTAGACCCATTAAGTATAGGTACTGGAGATATTTTCATCCAAATTTTATTCAGCAAAAGGATAACATTTAGTTCCATGTTTAATATCATTTATTGTATCTAACCCTATACCAAATAAGTCTCTAAATGTGTTTCAAAGAATAACAAATCAACCCAATTCTTTGAGATCTTCAAAATAAAAAACTTGTTTGACTTGAGATGGAAAAATATAAGATTCATCGATGAGTTATTATCCAGTGTGAATTAATCGAGAAAAATTCACAAGTGTAAATCCATACTGATTTTTCTAAATATCTCTTGGACTATTCACATCAGCCTAATCATATCGAAATACGATAACTTTTCACTTGCCATAATAATCTAACTCAATGATGTCATTAATCATGCTATAATAGTCAACATTTCCCTCTAAAAGGTTTGTGTCCCTAGCACTAGCATAGCTAGTAGTTAACAAAGTAACAACAACTCCTAAATTTTGTGTACTTCTAAATCTCTCAGAAGATTTAGTGTGAAATCTAAATCCATTGATGATGAAACCTTTGTATCATTTAACAATCCTATTTGGACTTTGTGAAAGACACTTCACCTCTTCGCTAATAAGCCTTCCACTCCAAACCTATAAAAAGTGGAATAAATATATATGTTAATAATGTTAGTTATATCGTAAGCATTCTATGTAGATTTCTCATAATGGAAAGTATGGCATTACTTACAGTTGCTCCTAACCATTCATGAAAGTTTTTTATGAATAACTTATCAAGCTCCTGAGGGTTTGATCATCGATAATGTGCAAAAGCTCTCAAATTATTTCTATACTTACTACATAGCATCATGATAAAGTATTAACAATAAAAAAATACAATAAATTATGCTTAATATAATGAATAATTTTCTTGCTAAAAAACTTACGTGCGAAACGATTTAATAGTCATGATGGAAAAAAACATATCGATGTGCTTGTGCCCAAGATTTATCATTTAACTCTACTATTTTAGCTTTACTTATTGGTTATCCCAAACTTTAAAAAAGATAACTGTAGGCAGAGTCAGTATACTATATACTAACATTTCTCAATGGTTTATTAAATCTCATTTCAACATTTTCCAAATAACGAGAACAAAACGTCATACATTTTTTTGCTAAATATCTTTCAGTAATAGAACATTTTGGACATCGTTTATTGCAACAATAAGACTTTAACCTCCCCAAAAACCTATCATATAAAACATTAGTCATATATCTTTTTAACTAGAGTGGCATGATCATTAACAAAAACCTAATCAATTTACTAAACAATAATACCTTTTGATAAGATACATCTATTGATAATAAATCGACACATCGACTTTTGCTTCATATGAAAGGTGGATAACCAAATGTATCATAATAGTGAAAAAGTTTGGAGGAAATCTTCTTTAAATGGATAAAGTAATTGCAGCTTGATCTTGAAATTTGTCAAGCTCTTTCACATTCATACATTTTTCACATAGAGATTTAAATATGTTACTCAATTCAATTACCACAGAAGTGACTTACTTTGACATTGATAAACGTAAAACAATTGGAAGTAAGTTTTGCATCAAAATGTGATAATCATGCGACCTCAATGAAAAAAGTTTTTGCTCTTTCAGATTCACACATCTTGATATATTTGATGCATAGCCATTCAAAACTTTGACATTTTTCAAAACCTTACAAAACACATCTTTTTCAGCTTTAGAAATCCTAAAACAAGCAGTAAGCAATCGATATTTGCCATTAGGAAGCAACTTCGGATGAAGGTCAAAGGGAATCCCCATATCAACTAGGTCAAGCCAACTTTTTAAGTCATCTTTTGATCTTCTATTTGCATTGAGAATTATCTTGATAAAATTTTTTCAAACATTATTCTTTATGTGCATCAAATCAAGATTATGACATAATAAATTATATTCTTAATAAGACAACTCAAAAAAGATAACTCAAACTCATTGGGTCATCTTTTTCATCATCTTCTTCATTGCTTTGAACATCAAGATCACCAACTACAGTATCAGTATCACCAACTTACGTAATATGAGGCCAAATATCTTCAAAGATGTCCTTCACTTTTTTTTTGATGGAGTCATTTTTTCATAAGTGAAATTGATATCTTTTAACTTTAACAAGATATTAGACCCACTAATGGGTAAAGGCAATCTCCTCAACTCTTTAGTTTCATCAAAGAGATGTTTTTGAAATCTAAATCGATGATTATCATCTAACCATTAATGATGTCCCGATAATAAAACTTCCCATCATTAGGTAACCACTTCGAATATGTCTGTACAGCACAACATGGATAAGCATAACGATCTTTTGTACTTCAACCAGATAAATTCACATAAGCAAAAAAATTATTGATAACCCATAATAAAGCAGTACACATATTGAAGTTCTCTTTTTTATGCATTATATGTCTCAACTTTTTTTCATAATTACTTTAACTCTTTAATAAGAGGTTATAAGTAGATGTCTATATCATTACCCGAACCTTTCTTCTCGAGAATTATCATAGATAATATAAATGACTATTGCTTCATAACAATTCATGGTGATAAATTATAAAAAATCAATATAACTGACTAAGTACTATAAGAAGTACTCATCATTTTGAATGGGTTGAATCCATCAGATGCTAGTTCAAGCATAACATTTTGAGGATCAAATGTAAGTTTGAAAACTTAAAATGAAATGATTTTTATGCCAAAAACTCTACAAGATGCCTCAATGATCTATCATCTGTCCACTTCTCATGATGTCACTTCATTGAATCTACAGTTTTAGAAGACATGAAAAGTCGTTGAAGTCTTTGTATTAATGAAAAATAGCGTAAAACCTTAACAAGTTTTTTTTTTTACACAGACCTCATCACTATCCTCATTCAACCTTTCATCAGTGTTTTGTCCATCCAACGAGAAATAACACACAAATAACAAGATTATTGATTTTTTCTATCACCCCAATATAACATGCAATCATTAAAAAACTATAAATTTTCTCATATCCAAGACCTAAATCCTTGATCATATTTTTTTTATTCCTTACAAGATTCAGGAATTTTTACAAAATGAAATATTTCTTTCATAAACTCTAATAATAAAGTCAGAGAGTTTTTCATCCATCCACATAAGCATTTCAAGTGAAAAAGGTGAACACATAAAGATAACCTTGAATGCTTTGATCCCTCATAAAGTTCTTCATTCATATCCTTAAGTAACCTATAAAACTTTGATGCTTCTCTTCTAGGTTGTTGGGCACGTGCACCTATCTTAGGTTCACCAAATTCATTCATTTTAATGTTGGATTGATTAAATCCATCATTTTAGGGAAAAAGATTACAAAAATATTGGTTATGAATGTTAAAAGTATCTCACAACATGCCTTTAATGTCATTTGCTATAAAAGGATCATGTTGGTATTAGGGAGCCCTTGAAGTTGAAAAAACTCTAGTAGAAGACCTTGACGATACAGACTCTTCATAAAAATACCAATTAACATATCTCGAGAGAAATTCAATACAAATTAAATGTTTAAAAACAACTTGACGCATTTGTCAATCGATATTAGCACACTTCACACATGGGCATAATATCATATTATCTTCACTTGTATTCTCAAATGCAAAATTAAGAAAAATTTTCATTCCATCTCTGTACTCTTTACTTAATCTTGACTTTTACATCCAACTCATATCCATTTAGTACTTGCTACATTATCCAACCAAATGTATATAAATAATATATATGAAAACGAACATGTAAAATACTTAAGTATACTATATTTTAAACAAAAGATAATAACAAGACCAGTACTTATAAAAAATCAAAACTCCTTATTGTGAAGTATTTTATCAACTACATGATATTATGAATGTTAAAATTCTGCTACTAACGTAGACAGTACCTAAGGAAATTTATAGTTGGGGTTGAAATATAGTAAAACAGGTACAAAAGAAACCCAAAAAAAAAGAAAAAAAAGAAAAGGAAAGGAAAATGGATGATGGGTTACAAATGGGTATTTGAGGAAGGTGGGTTTTGGAGAAAATTATTTAAACCAAAAAGAAAATCACGAATTACAAAAGCTGAAAGAATAGTCGAATGAAGTGAAAACTAAAGTAAATAACTAATAAATAGTCGAAATAGGGTTCTAAAAGACAATGCTCGAATACTAAAAGTTTAAGGAAAAGGAAAGTAAATTATAGTTGGTCTAAAAAGAGAAATAGTAAAATAATGAAGATGAAACCTAAAATTGGTGATTGGATGCACTAAGTTTAAGGACAAATTTATTGGACTGGATAATTAAAGGCATTTACTAAGAAAAATGCTTTCAATAATTTTCTCCTAAATATTTTTTGAATATATTATAGGCACCTTTAATAAAGTCGTAATAGAATTGTTTAGGATTATTAAAGGTGTTTACGCCCCCAAAACGCCTTCACTAATTTCATCTAATTTTTATGGCGTATTTATTAAATGTATTTTTTACATAATACAGCTTCAATAATTCTCTCATTTTTATCTGTGAATATCAATGAAGGTAATTTTTTACTAAAAACGCCTTCAATAATTTCTTTTTAAAAATTATTCGGGATTATTAAAGTCCTTTTCTGTATAAAACACCTTTAATATTACACAAATAAAATTTTAATAGGTTATTGAAGGCATTTATTCCAAAAAAAAATGCCTTGACTAATTTGTTTTATTTTTTGAAGAAATTTATTGAAGGCATCTTTTAGTGCAAAACGCTTTTAATATTTTACTACTCAAATTTTAAAACGGTTAGTGAAGGCATTTATTCTAGAAAATGCCTTCACTGATTTCATTTAATTTATGTACATAATTATTGAAGGCATTTTTTTAGAATAAATACCTTCAATAATTTTTTTTAAAAATTTTTTAGATTATTAAAGATGTCTTCTAGCAAAAAATGCCTTTAATATACCAACACTTAAATTTTAAAATGGTTAGTGAAGGTGTTTATTTTAGAAAAATACCTTCAATAATTTTTTTAAAATTTTGTACATAATAATTGAATGTATTTTTTTAGAACAAACGCCTTTAGTAATTTTTTTTTAAAAATATTTAAGATTATTAAAGGCATCTTCCAATGAAAAACGCCTTCAATATTTTACTACCTAAATTTTAAGACGATTAGTGAAGTTGTTTATTCTAGAAAAATGCTTTCACCAATTCCATTTAATTTATGTAGATAATTATTGAATGCATTTTTTTAGAACAAACGCCTTCAATAATTTTTTTTTAAAATTTTTTCGAATTATTAAAGGCATCTTCTAGTGAAAAACGCTTTCAATATACCAACATTCAAATTTTAAGATGGCTAGTGAAGGTGTTTATTCCAAAAAATACCTTTAATAATTTTTTTAAAATTTTGTACATAATTATTGAAGGTATTTTTTCAGAATAAATGCCTTCAATAATTTTTTTAAAAAAATATTTGAGATTATTAAAGGTGTCTTCAAGTAAAAATCGCTTTCAATATTCCATTACTAAAATTTTAAGATGGTTAGTGAAAGCATTTATTCTAGAAAAATACCTTCACTATTTTATTTTAATTTTTTTACATAATTATTGAAAGTTTTTTTTGAGAACAAACACCTTCAATAATTTTCTTTTACAAATATTTAAGATTATTAAAAGCGTTTTTAGTATAAAACGCCTTTAATAATGTTAAGGGGATTTTTTAAGGCATTTTTTCTAAAAAAACACCTTCAGTAATTTGTTATAATTTTTTCAAAGAATTTATTAAAGGTATTTTTTGCATAATATACCTTCAATAATTCCCTCCATTCCTATCACAGGAACGGTTAGTGAAGGTGATTTTCTATTAAAAATACCTTTAATAATTTTTGTTCAGAATTATTAAAAGCATTTTTTGAGGAAAAACGCCTTTAGTAATTTCCTATTAAAATTATTTTTTGGATTACTAAAGGCATCTTTTAGTAGAAAATGCCTTTAATAATTTTCAACTAAAATTTTAAGAAAATTATTGAAGGTATTTTTTTCAGGAAAATGCCTTTAATAATAATTTTTATATTTATTCCCCTATCTTGAACATTGAAATCACGAACTATTAGTAAAGAGAATGATTAAAAGCTGCATTAATCAACCAAACCAAACCCATAAACACATTTTTATCATACTTTTGGTTTCTTTATCCTATCATCACCATCGACTTTTAATAAATCAATGACACTCACCTCTTTGTTTACTGGTATGTCTTTTTTTTGTTTACTGTATTATTTATATTATTCGATAGAGCTATTTTTTCAGTTCCTTACTATTTACATATGCATATATATATTTTTATTAATTTCACCGTAAGCATAGTCGTCCAAGCACCTTTTATTGTATGTATGCTATTTCTGTGTACTTTTCCTTAAATATTGTGGTTTGCTAAACCTTATTGTGTGATATTGTTTTGCTGAATGCTATTGTATGATATTGGTATGTTGAATCATATGCTGAATGGTTTGTTGAATTATGTTTCTAAATGATTTGCTGAAGAGTGTTTGATCACATTGCTGATTGGTTTGCTAAATGGTATTGTATGATATTGGTATGCTAAATCGTATGCTGAATGGTTTGTTGAAGGGTTTGTCTGAGCACATTACTAATTGGTTTACTGAATGGTGTTTCTGTATGTAGTATGGTATTGGTTGTATTTAATTATGTACAGTGTTAAATTTAGACGATTATTTTGTGTAATTCATATAATTATAATCAAAATCACAGGTATTATGGACTCTGAATAACATTATTCTCCTTCTATTGAATATACACAAGACACACCAATAGGCTAAAAAAGAAAGGGAAAGGGCCTAAATAAACAAATTAAAATGAGTGACACAAAAATTCACATTAACTTCAATCAAAGTAGGCAACCTGTGTCTGAAAGAGCTGCCAAGTTAGCTACTATCCGTAATAAGATTTCAATTACGTACACTAATTGGTAATGAGTTCTTGATGATCTAAAGGATGATATATGGCGATCGATTGTGGTATATTTGTTCAACTATTTCGTAAAATTTATTAAATGATCATTACATTAAAATTCAATGTGTTCATACTAATTGTATTAAATTACTTAGGAACAGTTTGACGTCCCAATTGATTGTAAAAATATTGTGTTGTAATCTACTAGAAAAGTATTCAGAGACTTTAAAAGTAGATTTATAACCTAATATATTTTATCGCTGGCTGATCAAGGTGATGTATTGGCTGTTTCATCTACTCATATGTAGATGTAGTAAGTGTTGAAGATTGGGTAGTGTTTGTTCGATATTGACTTTTAAAAGATTTCTCAGTATGTAAACCCATTACTAAAAAAATTGTTTATAAGTTTTTATGCAATATATCCTTTGATCTTCATATGTGATTCACCTAATTTCTTTTTTTGTAGAAAATCAAAGAAAACCAACGGAACATTAAGGCCAAACAACAATATCACCATTGGACAATGAGAAAATGATATGCAAATATGAAGTATGAGCTTATATGTATTCGCACACTTGTTTTATACTCATTAATGAATATTTATGAATAATCATTTATTACATTCTAATTTTTATATTATGATAATTTAATAAGAATCAGTGAACTCTGGCATCAAAGTTTCCAGATGAGATGTCTAGAAATAAGGACATCTATGAAAGAATGGATCATTTGCAGATGAAGCAACTGAAAAAATGTCAAAAAAGATTATATGTATAACTAATTTTTTAATATCATATATGATTGACATTGTGGTTGTATGCATGACCGTATACTAGCTTGTATAGATTTGTTGTTACAACCCATATTATTATTATCTTTCAAGATGATTATACTGCTAATGTCAAATCTGGTGAACTGGCAACCCAGTATGGTGAAGATCCATTGTCTTTAGCATTAGGCATTAAAGAAAGGCCTAGTTGGGTTCGTAGGGTTGTTAAATTTATCTTGCCATTAAAGTTGTTTAGTAATCAACCCAAAACCTTGTGAATGAGAAATGTACAATATAAAGCAATCATTGAACAACAACAACAACTAATTGATGACCAATAGCAATGCCTCAATAAGCAACAGTAAAGACTCACTACTTTGAAGGCCATGTTGGTAGTAATACAACATAGCATGCCAATAGGCCAGTCTGATAGCATCATTCACATAGGACAAGCTTTTGTTGCAAGTTAGGTAGTGAACCTATCCTTTGTTACCACCCATGAAGTATGATTTTGCTTATAAGTTTACTATTAATTTGTTTATTATATTTATTGATTTGGTTTTAATACTTATATTTCTTTAAATATTGTAGCAAGATGTTGGGACTCATAGTATGACCCTTACTCAAGCTACCATGGATGTGTTATCTAATTATTTGCTGAAGCATTTATTCGAAGAAAACTTCATAACCATTGAGTCTAAGGAAGGGTTATTTGATAAACCATCATTTTTTTTCATTGGTGTGGAGGAGGTTAAAGAATTTTGTGAACTAAATGAATTATCAGCTATTGATATTATTGCTTATATGCGGTTAGCTTATAAATACAAATATGCACATTCAATATATATTAATCTATATTATGGTGTAATACTAACTGGTATTATTAATTGTTATCATGCAGCTTTCTATACAGAGAGCTCAAAGGGAGACAGTTGATCAACATATTTAGATTCATTGATCCCAACTTCATTAGTAAGCAGAGTGACACAGTCACCTATCATGCTAATCATGTGATTGAATGCATGAAAAGACTGACTGATTATTATTTGTTCTCGTATAATGCGTAGTAAGTTATATTCCAACCTTAATTATTCAACCTTACCTAAATCTGATCTAATGTGTAATCTAAGTATATCATTGTTATTATTTTACAGTTATCATTGGGTGCTTATTATGATTGATAACAAATCTTTAACGTCATACTTACTTAATTCAGTTAATTTAACAACAATGCCTAACCCCGATATTCAAACTTTTACAAAGACGTATTACACTTTATTATATTATATATCTTCTGTTTCTTCGTAAGCAATTTTATTTATGTATTAAGTAATTTTTTCTTTTCAATTTAGGATAATATCTGCATTCGATAAGAAAAAAAAGAAACCAAAATGGTGTCATTACCAGTAAATGTAAAATTTATTCTTTTATGTCTAGTTTGTGTAGATAAATATGTTTCCTAAACCCACTCAATTTAATTTTCAGGTATCTTGTCAACCTGGTAATATTGAATGTGGATATTATGTCCTTCGTTTTATGTGAGAGATAGTTTTATATGATTTTATGACCACACCTTTCAAGGTTAGTATAAATTTCATAAACTCGTTATATCTTCAAAAAAATAAAAAGCTAAATTATATTATCATTTATTAACATTTACTTATGATTTTTTTTAGTGGAGGGTAAAGAAAGCTTCACAGTAGAGGAACTGAATGAAGTTTGTAAAGAATGGTGTGAGTATGTATTATCATTTATCAATGTTGATAAACCTTGAGGTTAGACATTGTTGGTTGAATGTAAATATATGAAAAACAAATTGTTGTGATGTTTTTAACATGCCATGTTGAATGGAAAATTTAAGTTTGTAGATTGGGATATTAGTTTAATATTATTGGTATACTTAATATGAATACACTATATGTACTTAATATATTATTGAGTACGATTATTTCAGAAAAGTATATTAATATGGCAACATTATCAATTTTAAATTCAAATGTGTGGTCAATTATTGAAATACAACAATGTTCATTATGTAAATTCCAAAATGTAATTCGTAGTATCACATATATAAACCAAATGTTTTCTAGGTATAAATATACAATTGACTTCAAATATTTTTTGGACATAAACCTACAACTGACTTGACATATATAATATTAAAATATTTTTTTGATGGGATTAATGAAGACATTTTTAATAAGAAATTGCCTTGAATCATTCATAACAAAATGTTATTGAAGGCGATTTTAACCAAAACCACCTTTAATAATCCCACCTAAAAATATATTGTGTGGAATATTAAAGGCGTTTGGACAAAATACGCCTTCAAGAATCTGTTTTAACTTTTTTGTATGGATTATTGAAGGTATTTTTAAAAAAATCGCCTTCAATAATACGAACTAAAAATTAATTGAATGGATTATTAAAGGCATTTTTAGCTAAAAATACCTTCAATAATCCATTCCATATTTTTTGTATAGATTATTAAGGGTATTTTTCTACTGAAAACACCTTGAATAGTCTCTACAAAATGTTATTAAAAGTGTTTTTGAAAAAAATCACCTTTAATAATCTGACAATTCAAATTTATCGTGTGGAATATTAAAGGCATTTTGAGTTAAAAACGCCTTCAAGAATCCATTTCAACTTTTGCGTATGGATTATTGAAGGCATTTTTGACAAAAATCGCCTTTAATAATCCAAAATAAAAATTTATTGATTGGATTATTGAAGGCAAGTTCGGCTAAAAATGCCTTCAAGAATCGGTTTCATATTTTTCCTATGAATTATTAAGAGCGTTTCTCTACCAAAAATGCTTTCAATATCCTCTTTAAAACTTTTTAAAGTAATTGGTGAATGGAGTTTTGCTCAAAAAACACCTAGAATAATCAATTACAAATAATCTCTGTAAAAACACAAAAAAGGCTAAAGGGAGGGATTGAACCTACTACCTTATGATTAACAGCTGTAAGATCCTAAATTTTTTATATGATATTTATTGAAGCGTTTTTGACTAAAAACACCTTCAATAAGCCTATGAAATTTTTTGGTGAAATTATTAAAAGCGTTTCTTGTATAAAATACTTTCAATAATCTCATATATTTTTTTATAAGAGGATTATTGAAAGTGTTGTCTACCAAAAATACCTTCAGTAATTCCCTAATCAAATTTTTTAATGGAATTATTCAAGTTATTTTCTGTCAAAAACGCCTTTAGTATTCACTTAAATTTTTAAGATAGGCTTATTTAAGACGTTTTAGTCGATAAACGCTACTAATATCAAATATTGAGTGATGTTTATAAGTAACAATGCTACTGTTTGAATATTTAGTGATGTTTTGATAACAAATGCCTTAAGTTTTATAAAAACACGAAAGCTAGCGGCATTTGTAAGTGAACCGTTGCTACAAAACTATCATAATATTCCATTTTCTTGCAGTAAAAATTTAGATAAAATTTTAAAAGTCAAGAATTTACATTTATTTTCAAACATAAAATAAGTTGAATTAGAAATGAATTAAAATAAATATTAAATAATAAGATGTGAAGTAAGACTTTAAATTTTAATAATAAATTTCAATGATGAAATTCTAAAAAAAATTAAGAATGGATGATTTTATTAGAAATTCTTTAATAAAAAATTTTGTTTAAATTATCTAGAATGATAAAAAATTTAGACCAAAATTTCAATATCAATAATTCACATTTTTTCAAACAAAATATAAAAATAAAATAAGAACAAAATGAGAATAATGAAATTCTAGAATTTAACTTTAAACTTTTTTTTCATAAAATACTTAACTAATCCGAACCTGTTTGAATAAACGAATGAGTTTTTGAATATTTTTAAAGTGAGGAGAATCTTTTAAGAAATTTGTCAAAATGGAGGCAAAAACTTAAATTTATTTCTAATACTTTAAATAATAAAATTTAAAACAATAAAAAACCCTTTTAGCCAAGATAACTTTACGATAATATAAAATTAAGTAATATCATTTTTGGATGAAAGTTGTGAGGTGCTAATATTTTTTCAAATATAACTATACTCTTAAACTTAATTCTATTTAGTAAACAAGAGCTAATTCTTTTTTAAAAAATTTAGTTAAACATAGGAATTTTTTAAGAAAAATAGATTTATTTTGGTGGTCAATCAAACTTAATAAAAGTGATTGATAGTATCTCCATTATTTGGTGTTTAATAGTCAAGTTTTTAGATTTAAACATTATGATGAAGTGATAAATTTTGTAAATGAAATGAAACATAAAATTGGGGTGATTTTTTTAAATCTGTGTTTCCATATATTGTTTACTTCAAACAATTATAAAAGAAATCAAAATATTGGTATTTAATCGGAAAATATGATATTATAAAGCAATGTTCTGATTTTTAAGTTTTTTTTTTTACAAGGATATTCTAATGATTAACAAGTAAAACATTTTAAAATTTAGCCATGCATTTTAAACATATAATTACTCATAAACTTTACTAATGATAACCATATACTTTAAAATCTTGAAAAGTATAGTATCTTCAATGATTTGAAATTTGAAACTACTAGTAATATTTAATATTTAGTCTATACCTATTTATATGCAAGTCTTTGCTTACTTAGGATTACAACTGAGCTAGCATTTTTAAGTTGAGTTTAATCTAATCATTATTTCTTTAAACAAATAATTTATTTTTATTAAATGTACTTTTCAAAAAATTGAATTTAAATCTTCATACTTTTAATGTAAAAAAATATAAATATTTTTTTCATTTGTTGATATAAAAGAGATCATGATCTGAAAAAAAAAAATCTCAAATTTAAAACTCAAATTTATTAAATATCATCTTTTTAAAATATTGTATTATTTAACTCAATTGAGATAAATATTCAAAATGTTTCCTTTAAAGTAAGAATAATGGATAACATTCTCAAACCCCATGAACTCTCCAAATTTTGGTTTTCCTACTTCCCAGTTTGCACTGGCCACCACATCAAATATTGAGACCCATGTTTGGCAATAATCCCTGTGAGAAGAAGATTCATTGGAAAAAGGGAAAAAAATTGGGATGCCTCAAAATTTTATTATATTTAATGCAAAAAAATTATTTGACAAATTATCATTGGAATTTTTTAATTGTTTATACTTAAAATGATTAAGATTTAAATTTTAAAACAATAATATTTTATAAATAAATCACGCAATTAATAATAAATTTTTTAATTTTACAAAAGTAATTTTTGTTGGCAAATCAAATATTAGGACCGCAAGAGAAGATTTGTAACTTTAATAAAAAAAAATCTTAGTTCAAACTCCTTCAACCATAATTCAATGATTTTTGTATTGTTATTATTTGTTAAAGTGTTATTTGGTTCATTGTTTAATAAAAATTTATAATCAATTAAAAATAAATAAATAATTAAGGTATACTGTTTATTATAAAAAAAATTAATCTATGTAAAATAAAATCATGAATTTTATTTATAATCCTTCAAATATAATGTTAGTACTTTTTTTTTTTTTTCATTTCTGAGATTAATTTTGAAACCTCCTTCAAATCAAACATCATCATAAAAAATAAAGAAAAGAAATGGCAAAGGTAAAAGAAATAAGCAATTGGAGAACTCAAAAAGTTGTGTCTCTTTCCTATGCTAAACAATTTTTTTGGTTTATTTCATCATGAAATACCTAAAAAAAAAAAGACAACAAAAGCACACTTCTTTTTGATTGCGTCATCTCTGTTACTCTCAATTCATTCTTTAAACTAGCAAAAACTTTGCTTTCTGTTTCTCTTTGTCTTTCTTCTTTGTTGACTTCAGCCAAACCTCTCAAGTTAGCAGCTTTTCTAGCAACCCATTTTCTTGTTTTTTTCAGGATTAATTTCGTTTGGTTTTTTTTTTTTCTGCAATTATCACATTTTGTTACTAGATTCTGTTTGAAAGAAAAATGGGAAATGGGATTTGCGTATTTCAAATTTTAATTATATTATGTCAATTTTGAAGAATTTTCTTTTTGTTTCTGTTATTTCCTAAATGATTGATTGGCTCTTATTACTTGATCCTTAAACACTGCTTTCATGTAACGTGATTTAGTAGAAGATAAACAGATTGAAATTTCATTCTAATAGACAGAAACAGATTTGCAATGAAGCTCAGACATAGTATTGTTTGTTCGGAGTCCTGGTCTTTTTAAAAATTCAAGCTTTCTGTATTCGAAAGAATGAAATAAGATGTAAGGTTTCTCTTTATATTTAAGTGCTGTATAAGTTTTAAATAATAATGTTTTTATGAATGAAAATAATGAGAGAAGAAGGTAAGAAGAAAAAAACTTACAGAAATACGTGATTCATGATAATGGCCTACATTCATGGAAAAAGGTATAAAGATCTACATTGTTAATATTTTGACTTGTATGAAAAAGTACATAGAACTTTTATATTTACATAACAGACATTCACTAATTAAATAAAGAATCTAATACGATATCGTAATTAAATTATAATTTTAGATATTATTTTAATTATAATATTATAATTTTTAGTATTATATTTGACTACATATGTATAATATTACATAATATTACCTTTAATACCTTCCATCAAACTTACTAGACGTCAACTTGAGTTTGTTAATTAAATCTTGAAAATGATCAAGAAAATATGTTTGAGTTTGCATCCTTTCAAAAAAAACTTTCATACCTTGAGAGTCACAAATTATAATTATTTCCATTCAAAATAATAGTAATTGGCTTAAAGATGTCATATTTCTCCGGTTTTTAACTAGAACTAGCGAAAACAAAGGTTGAGATTGTTAACTTGAACATGTGACAAGTTCGAAGTTGATATGGCATAACACGTACCAAGTTCGAAACTAAAGTGGCATAACACGTAATAAAATTTAGAGATTCTGTGGCAGAATACGAGGCTCATTACAAGAGATTAGATTTTTAGTAGTTTTTTTTTTTTTTTTTTTTACGTTAAGTGACGTTTATAAATGTCATTAAAAGATTAGTGACATTTATTAAGAACGCTGCTAAGAGTGTCGGTTATACCTGTGTTAGAGAAAATAGTAGCATTTTTTGAAAATGCTACTAAGTTTGAGAACAAATGCCATTAAATTTAACGATGTTTGTTTTCAGAAACACTATTAAATTTAGTGGCGTTTGTTCTTTAAAATATCACTAAATTTAACAATATTTATAGTAGAAAGCACCACTATATTTTGGCATTTAGTAGTGTTTTTAGATACAAATGCTGCTAAATTAATAAATTTATTTTTAAAATTTTCTTTTAATATTGATTATTATCATTAAATAAAAAATATTTAAAAAATAAAAACGAACTTAAATTCATAAACTAAATAATATAAATACAAAATTTATTCCAATATGGATGGAATATAAAGTTTAATACATGCAATAACATTTATTTTAGTACATTAACCAAAAATCTAAAATGTATGAAATTGATGACTTCATAAATTTGGTATACTATCATTTGATGAAAGATTTTTCCCGCCTTGGTCACCAGCGTGTTGAAGAACCTAATGAATAAAGTAATGCAAGTTTTAACACTTAATAATAAGCTATTTTTTATATTAAAAAATATAAATAGTTACTAAATATAATATATGAGTTGGTGGACCACCTAGATTAGTTCCTAAAAATTATTGTTGCACAAAATTCAAAGAGTGTCAAATTGATTATGCAACTGCTAAAATCTTGTATGCTTTTGATCCATTTTAACATGTTCTTCTTCAATTTTAACATGCTCATGTTCAATTCTAGCACGTTCTTATTCTCTTTCTATTTTCATTTGCGTGAAAACGTTATTGTATAGTTTGCAATCTATCTTGTAATATGGAGATGTCTTATGAAAACTGACTTGTTGAGAATGTAAATTACTGATAGCTACATCCATAGTAGCTAGATGGTGTTGGATCCAATCTAAGGCGTTGAATAAATACCCAAATTCATGTTAACACGTAACAATTTTTTAGTAATTTCAAAAATATTCTATTGAAAAAAAAACTAAACCTAAAATTTCATTCATGTTTGTAACTAAATTCAACGTTCAATTTCAAGTTTTTCAAAGAAAAACCTATTTCTTTCACTTTCTGTTCTATCTTGATTTTTTCTCACCAACAAAAAAAAACCAAACTCAAAATGGCAATAACAAAATAAATTGGTAAAAAAAAAGAAAAAAATGGCCAAATATTAAAGTTGCTAATGTTGAAATGAAGCTTACCAATAGAGCTTGAACGACGGTGGGAAAATAAATCAAACAAGAAGTTTAAGAATTCAACCTAACAAATCAAATAAGAAGTTTAGGGATTTGACTCAAAATACAAGAAAACTAACTTAAAATTTGCAAAAACAAAAGATAAAAAGATAAAAATTGACCACAAAATGATTGAAACTTAGGCAAAAAATAAGAAAAAAGCAACCCAAAATGAGTAGAAATGGAATAAATGAATAGGAGAAAGAAAAGCAGAAAGGGGATCTCGCGGGTTTGAAATTTAAGAAAAATTTAATAGCGTTTTCTTATAGAAACGCCATTAACTTTCTTAGCATATATGATGGTAATTTAAATAACCTTATTCAATTAATTGAATGGGGTTATTCAAGGTATTTTTTTGTCAAAAAAGCCTTAAATAATCTCCTCCAATTTTTATAAGGGTATTATTCAAGGCATTTTGATAAAAAACGCCTTGAATAATCTCCTTTCATTTTTTTTTTTAGATTATTCAAAGTATTTTTGATCAGAAAATACCTTGAATAATCCCTTACAAAAAATTGAATAGGGTTATTCAAAGCATTTCTAGTAAAAAAACACCTTTAATAATCTCCTCCAATTTTTTTTAGGATTATTTAAGACGTTTTTGGTAAAAAATGCTTTGAATAATTTTTTTCCATTTTTTTGGGGATTATTCAAGGTATTTTTGGCTAGAAAATACCATGAATAATCCCTTACAAAAAATTGAATGGGGTTATTTAAAGTGTTTTTGACTAAAAAGCCCTTGAATAATCCCTTTTCATTTTTTTGGGGATTATTCAAGGTATTTTTTTGCCAAAAATACTTTCAATAATCCCCTCCCATTTTCTTTGGGGATTATTCAAAGTGTTTTTGGTCAGAAAATGCCTTGAATAATCTTTTATAAACAATTAAATGGGATTATTCAAGGTATTTTTGGTCAAAACCACTTCAATAATCCCCTCAAATTGTTTTTGGGGATTATTCAAAACGTTTTGGGCTAGAAAATTCCTTGAATAATCCCTTACAAAAATTGAATAGAGTTATTCAAAGTATTTCTGATCAAAAACACTTACAAATTTCCCTTCAATTTTTAATTGAAAGGGACTATTGTAGGTATTTTTGACCAAAAATACCTTCAATAATTTCTTTTAATTTATAAAAGTCAAAGTATATAGCGACATTTAGGTCAACAAATGCCACAAAAATATATTTTTAGTGGCATTTTTAAATTCAAATGCCATTATATAAGAATTTAGTGACATTTTATAAAAAAATATCGCTAACCCTATAAAAACACGAAACTTTGTGGCATTTATTTAAAAACACCGCTAAAAAACAGTTACTAAATCTTTATTTTCATGTAGTGGCTAGTTTAGAAGCTTATGTGGCGTAACATGTAGCAGGTTTAAAAGTTAACGTGGCATCATACGTAACAATTTCAGAATGTCATGATAGAACACATGACAGTATAGAGATGCTGTGACAGAACATGTGGTAAGTTCAGGAGTTGACGTTATTGTTTGTGTAAGATAAAAAAATGAAAAGGATACATAACCTAAAACAAGGTTTTAGATAGAAACTAAACATACAAGTTAGGCTCTAAAACTATGTTAAGTTTTAAATGATAGTGTTTGTGTGAATGAAAATGAGTAAGAGAAAAGGCAAGAAAATAAGAACACAAAAAAGAGGTGATTTGGCCATGATGGACTACATTCATTGAAGAAAGACCCAAATGGTTACATTGTTAATGCCATGATGGACTACATTCATTGAAGAAAGACCCAAATGGTTACATTGTTAATATTCTTACTTATATGAATGAGTACATAGAACTCTATTTATATATGGAGGACTCTCACTAATTAAGAAAAGGATCTTGTACATAAAACCTCATTTATATGTAAAAAACTTTCATGGATTAAGAAAAGGATCTTATACAATATTGTAATCATATTATAATCCTAAAAATTATTCTAATTATAATATCATAATCCATAATACGTAATAATTGAAATGAATTTTATTTTACATCTATTTGACATATTTTGTAAAGTTAAATTTTTTTATCTTGAATGAATATGTGGAATTCAAGAATAATCACAAAAGAGGAGATCTATACATATGCAAATTCAATAGTACAGGGATGAAGTTTTTCGTTTTTTCTCTTTAATTCTTGATTAAAGAATAAAAATAAAGTTAAATCATTGTTTTTCTATTATTAATGGTTAGTCAAACTCATTTGAAAATATGAGGAAGATGCTCTTTAAGGTTTCAATTGCCATCAAATATTATGTCTTTGCCATTTTGGATGCACAAAGCTCTAACCTTTGAGCCAATTGTAGTGCTTAATTGTTTTAGAGTCCAACTTGATTGTAAGACATTTAGACTCCATTTGTTTAATAGAAAATGACTTTTGAAAAATAATTTTTACATTTTCAAATATTTGTTTGACAAAGATTGATTGGTCAACAAAAAATCAGGTAAATTTTTTGAAAATTACATAAAGACAATTTTTTTAAAAAAATTGTTTATCAGTGAAACTACTTATCAATATGTTTGAACATAATTTTACTCAAGTCAAACCTTGTACATGATTTTTTTAAGCTTAAACTTAATTTGACCCGACTCAAAATATTATTATATTAATAAATAATAGTTTTGTTTAATTTTGCTTAAAAATTAAAATATTAATGTTAAAAGTCTTTTAATATTTTAATTCTAAATATTTTAATAACTTTACTCATATAAGACTTTGAAAATAATATTTTAAGCTCGAATTTGATTTAATTTGACTTAAAATATTATTATATTAATAAAAATATTTTATTCAATTTTAATTAAAAAATTAAAATATTAACATCAAAAGTCTTTTGTTAATTCAATTTTAAATATTTTATTTTGTATATTATTAAACATAAATATTTCTAGTATTTCAATAATAAATAGTATTATATTATTATTTTAATAATAAATAATAACATATATAATATTTTTATTATTTTAATAATTAATGTTAAATAAAATAATAACATTATTTTCTTAATAGGAAAATAAAAAATAATTTCTAATTTTTTTAGTTTAAAATATATTATTTTTTATTTTTATTTATTAAGGTATTTATATTACTATTTTAATAAAAATTATAAATAAAAATATTTTGTTATGATTTAACAATAGATATTTTAAATATAAAATATAAATATTTTATAGTAAAAATATTTTAATAATAAATATTACTATTTAATATTAAAAATAGTATTTTAAGAATAGTAATACTATTTTAAATATTTTAAAATATTAATATAAAAATAATAAATAGTTTTATTTTAAGTATTTTTATATTAATATATAATATTTTAATATTGCATATTATTATTAAAATATAATTATTATTGAATATTAATAATTTTAGTAATAAATAATTTTAATATACTTTAATAATAAATAATTTTAATATTTTAATAGTTATATTAATATTATTTGAAAAAAGAAACAAAATTTCTAGAAAACAACCAAATAACAAAAAATATTTTTATTAACTAATTCAAATAACAAAAAATTTCTACATTTCAAAAAGTATTAACATTTTTCAAAAAATATGAACATTTTTCAAAAAATATTTTCTAAAAATTAATTTTAACGAAACAAATGGAACCTTAAAAGATACTATGGTTTGAAATTTGAAACCCTCCTTTCCCTTTTTTTAGTTCCTTTATTTTTCACTAACTATGATGCACATGAATGGCTTTAATTTCATGGGTTGTTACTAGCAAGCTGATGTCTATAATTTTCCCCCTAGATAAAATGCTTTTGGGAAGAGAATGCAGGGTAGCATTTATACTATTTAGTAATTTTTTTTCACTATTATCTTTTAAATAAGCATGTAGTCATAATTCATAAAGTAAACCATAACAAAAGAAATTTACCCTGTATTTTTGCTGAGTATCTTAATGTTATTTTGCTTAGTTGTTGGGAAGGCGTAAAAGAAAATTAAAGTGTATTTTTAATCCATAAATATGGTTGAAGTTTGCATGCAGATTTATAACTTTGTGTTCTTTTCTTATAATCATGTTTTTCCTGAATATGTTGTGTCAGGTTTTTGTTCAGGAATTTGCTTGGTATGAATCCGAAATGGTTAATTTTCTTGAATCTATGGAGTCAGAAAGACGTGAAAAGGACAAAGTGGTGATGCAAGGTAGTGTTGGTGGATTTACCAGACATGTCAAAACCAAAGATCTGACGGAGTACTTGGACAATAAAGTTGGAGTTGGTTGGAAATGTAGATTGAAGACTTCATGGAAACCACCAGAGTCCCATCACAACTTTGAGATTCTTGACACTACAGTTATCCAAAAAACAAATGACTATAAGAAGGTGGAGACCCATGCGTATGTTCATTTTGCCTCCTCTCTAACAGTAACTTAGGCCGTGGATGCTGCTGCTCGTACTAAGCTTGTCTTCAACAATCAGCTATTGAAGGTTAGTTTAGGGCCTGAAAATCCTTATTACTTGAATCGTTGGAGGAGAAGTACGATGCCCTTTAAGTTACCTAATGTCTCCCTGGAGATTGGAACCCTACCTAGTCGAGATAAGTTCTTTGTTGGCTGGAAAGGACCTCCTCCTAAGGTTGATTTTCTTGTGGATCCTTTTGATGGCACCTGCAAATTTTGTTTCTCTAAACATACAGCCTTCTTATTGAAAGGCACAACTGAGCATGCAGTGATAAAATGTGACTTTAAGGTGGAGTTCTTGGTGAGGGAGATTAATAAGATTAAGCAGTACACAGATCCAACATGTTTAGTAATGATCTTACAGGTGGCTTCTTCACCTTGGGTCTGGTATAGAACTGCTGATGATGAGATTGAAGAATCAGTTCCATTTGATCTGTTGGAAGATGATGATCAGTGGATCTGGACCACAGATTTTACCCCTAGTGGAGCTATTGGTCGTTGTAATACATACAGAGTTATAATCTGTCCTCGTCCTTGTGTAAAGCTGGAGAAGGCCATGGATTATCACAGAGAAGGAAGAGGGGCAGTGGATTACCTCAGAGGGCCACTTAGGATCAGTGATGAACCTGATTTTGGGAGGTCCATGTCAAATCCCTTCTATTATATTGATCACAAGGAAGGGATTCCCTTTGAAATAATGTTTTTAGTGAATGTTGTAATGCGCAAAGGCATATTCAATCAGGATCAATTATCAGAGGACTTCTTTAATCTACGGAGAGACCAACGAATGGAGGTAAATGTGGCTGCACTAAAGCACATCTATTCCTATAGACGTCCAGTGTATGATGCCTATAAGAGGTTGAAAGTTGTCCATAATGGGCTGCTGAGGAATTCTAAACTTTTTGAGAACCCTAAACAGTTGGATGATTTCGTTGAAATCAAAAGATTGGTTATTAGTCCAACCAAAGCTTATTGACTTCTTTCGGAAATTGAGCTTTAAAATAGGGTTCTCAGGAAATATAAAGAAGTCGCAGATTGGTTTTTAGGGGTCACATTTATGGACGAAGGCATGCAGACAATTAATGCTAATGTGCTCACTCACTTTGCAGCTTTAATTGTAAGGGATGTGACGTCTACCTCTTTTTCTCAGAAAACGCGAGTGTTCAAAAGGGTAAAGTCTATTCTGTCAGATGGATTTTACTTGTGTGGTTGCAAACACTCTTTCCTTGCTTTCTAAGCCAATCAATGGAGAGACTATTCCGCCTGGTTTTCTGCTGAAGATGGAAAAATAAGCGTGCTTCAAATTATAGGTTGGACATGGAAGTTTAGAAACCGAAATATTGCTAAATGTGCTGCCAGGATGGGTCAATGCTTCTCATCAACGTATGCAATAGTGGAAGTTCCTTCAACAGAGGTCAACCCTGACCTTCCAGATATAAAGAGAGATGGATATGTGTCCTCAGATGGGATCGGTAGGATCACTCCTGATCTTGCAATGGAAGTTGCTCAGAAATTGAAGCTGAACCTAAATTCTCCTTGTGCCTATCAAATTAGATAATCTGGTTGTAAAGGGGTTGTGGCTTGTTGGCCAGAAGAAGGTAATGGGATCCGTCTTTCTTTTGGGCCCAGTATTGATAAGTTCCAGGCTGATCACACAACACTAGAAATCTGTTCTTGGACAGGATTTCAGCTTGGCTTCCTGAATAGGCAAATTATTGCATTGCTATCAGCATTGGATATGCTAGATGAAGTATTTTGGGGAAATGCAAAATACCATGGTCTCTAAATTAAACAAAATCCTTGTGGACACTGATGCAGCATTTGAATTTCTCACTTTCATGTACTGAGCAAGGGAATACTCCAACTATCATGCTGAGTGCAAGTTTGAAGCCTCAACTAGAGCCTCGTTTAAGAGGAATGTTGACTTGTGTGAAAGCATCACAGCTTTGAGGTCTTAGGTTGTAGATACTTAATTTTGTCTGAGTAAAATCTGTCAATTTGTGAAGTTTTTAAATTTTGGCTTAATCTAAATCTAACATTTATTTAATTTTAACAAGTTTTTAAGATTATAATTAAGATTAATTTGACTTAAATGACTCGATATCAAATTTAGTCAAACTTAATCAAATAAAATAAAACTTAAACAAAATACGATCAAAATGATTAGAACTTGGGTTAACTTTTCAAAATTCACAACTAATTGAAATTAATATGATTTTAAATTAAAATTCATGATCTTAAAGCATTAAAAAGTTTGATTACACTTCGAAAAGTGTAAAATTATTAAAATGCTCTTAAAAATATTTTCGTAATTTAGCTTTTTCGAAGTTGAATTATTGTGAAAGCTTTCAAGTCATAATTTTATAATATTTTATTATTTTTGATATATTAAAAACTCATATCACACATTGAAAAGTGTAAAATTATTAAAATACTCTTAGTAGTATTTTTGTAAATTAACTTTTTTGATGTTGGAATTTCCTAAAAAGCTCTAGATCATGATTTTATATTATTTGATAATTTTTGAAATATTAAAAACTTTATTATACTTCGAAAGGTGTGAAATCATTAAAATACCCCTAAAGGGTATTTTTATAATTTGACATTTCTGAAGTCAATTTTTCATAAAACATTTTAGATCATGTTTTTAAATTATTTAATGATTTTTGTATGTTAAAAACCTTAACAGCATCTCGAGAGATGTATAATTACTAAAATACACCTAAAGGATAATTTCATAATTTGACTTTTTCGAAATCGGATTTTCATGAAAACTCTCAAATCTTAATTTCATATTATTTAAAGTTTTTTTGTGCTTCAAAATAACAAAAATGAGAAAGAAGTATTCTTTTCCAAAAAAATTGCTTAGAAACCGAAAACTTTCTAATAAAGGTAAAATGATTTTTTTACTTGGTTCCAACAACATTAAAAATCCAATATTTAGTAGCAAGCATTCTCCACCATAGAATGAACTTGAGAGGCTGGATCTAAGAGTGAAAGGTGGCTCATTGCAAAGAAAACAAGGGAAAATTTTTAACCATTATATGGACTTCCAATCCAAAGGCTTGCAAGCATTTAAGGGAGATATTTTTTTTTTTTATGAGGACTGGGAAATGGATGGTTTTGGAAGAACAAGCAACAACTGAGAGGTGGAAAAAAAGGAGAAAAAATAGAAAAATGGAAAAAAATGGGAAAAGCTTATGAATGAATAATTTTTACTAGTTTCCTTTCTTGCATTTTATTTCATTTCATTATATTTTCATATCATTTTCATATTGTTTATCCATTAATTTTTTTTGTGTTTCTTGAGAAAATCCATAGTTGTTCATCTTTAAATCCAAGCTTAATTCAAGTTTTCATTTAACTAATCAATAGTTGTGTTTAAAGCTAAAAGGATTAAGAAAAATCAAACAACTACACCATTGTTATGTTCATGGGAGGTTTGGCCAACTTCTATTTCTCCCTTGGCCAAACCTCCATTGGTTTGATTTATATGATTTTCTTGCCTTAAAAAATTAATGGATGTTTAGAGTATTATTTTATTTGTTGTTTGTATCAATGTTGGTTAGTTTAGTAGTTTGTATAATATTGGTTAGTATCTTTATTTTTATGGTTTCTCATTTTATTGGTTTACTACATGTTTGATGAAATTTCTTTTATGATTGTATTTTTAGTTTGTTTTTCGAGTTTTCTATATGTTTGATGAATTCTTCATGAATAAAAAGGTTTGACTAATAGTTTTTTTTTTTTTTTTTTGTGATTGTATGTTTATTTGTATGAATTTCAAAACAAAAAAAAAAAAATGATGGAACATGTTTTGAAGAATTTTTTTAAAAAATTTATTGTTTGATCCATTTTCATTATGTTTTACATGCATATTTAGTTTGTAATATAGTTTTAAGGTGTTTAGATTTTTAATAAGTTTGTTTCATATTCGTGCATTTTAATGCATTAATATTTATATTTTTACCATTGGTATTTTTCTTATTTATTTTTCTCATATGCATTTTTCATGAAACTTCAAACCATCATGAAACACTAAACCACTCCCATGAACCCCGAACCATCCTCTAAACCCTAATCCACCATCTAAACCTTAAACCATCATCTAAACCTTAAATAATTGTCCAAACCTTAAACCCTAATCTAAACTCTAAACCTTAAATCAAACTCTAAATTCTAAACTAAAAAATCTAACCTTAAATCTTAAACCCTAAACCAAACCTTAAATTCTAAAACAAATCCTAAAATCCTAAATTTGACCCGAAACTAACCATAAATCTTAAACCAAACCATAATCCATAACCTAAACCTTAAACTAACCCAAATCCTAACCTAAACCATAAATCAACCTTAAATATTAAAACCAATCTTTGATCCTATTTATACATTTGCATTCCATTTTATTTTGTTACATGTATTCTTAAATTATCATTCTTAAATTGTCATTCATTCACATTTTATCATTCATGTTTAATTGTCATGCATTCATCATATAGTTATTATATTCATGCATATTATGCATATGTTTTCAAAAATGAGTTTTCAAAAAAAAATATTTTTAAATAAGATAATATCTTAAACAAATATAATTATCGAGATTTAGTCTAAATATAAAAGATTCTTCATGATTATTATTTATGTAAAGTGTTATATAATTTGAAAAATTTTAAATTAAAGATATTTTGAACTTTTACATAAAATAGTGAAAGATGTGTCTTGATACATAAGACATTTTCACTTTGTTTCAAAAATTAAAAATTTTGTTTTTAAAATGAGAAAATTTATTTTTTTTCAAAAGATAAAAAAATTAAAGTTTTTGAAATAAAAAATATTAATTTTAAATACTAAAGTAGACCATTTTTATTAAAATTTTAAAAAAATATATAATTAATTAATATCATTTTAACGATGTTGTGAAAGTATTAATATTTTTTTCATATAATTGATTTTTGAATTCAACTTTAATTTTACATATCTCAAAATATTTTTTTATAAAATTTTAAATTAATTTTAAATATTTTATAAAAAAAAATAAAATTTTTAAATGATTAATCGTATTTAAAAAAATATTAATGGCAATTATTCACATTTGATTTTTGTTGAAAATATTTTTTTAAGCCTTTTTTTTTTTTTCATTTCCCATCATCGACGTACGCGCACTTTCCGATGCCGAAACGTCACGACATAGGGAAAAAGCTAGGATATTTGTTCCTTCAGGAAGGTGGTTGATGGGTGTCTTGGATGAACTAGGAGTACTTGAACAAGGTCAGTGCTTTATCCAACCGTCCAATCCATCTATAGAAAGCTGCTTCTAGAAACATGGCTCTAGGTTTGCTGAAACAAAGAAAAACTTCGAAGTGATTAAAGGATTGGTGATTATAGCTAAGAATCCTTGTCTTCACCCTGGAGATACAAGGATTCTAGAAGCAGTCGATGCCCCTGGTTTACAGCATTTATATGACAGTCTGGTTTTCCCTCAAAAGTGTGAGAGACCCCATACAAATGAAGCTTCTGGAAGTGATCTTGATGGGGACCTTTATTTTGTCACATGGGAGGAACTTCTTATCCCCCCTAGCAAAAGAGCTTGCCACCCATGCCGTATGACCTTGGTGAGCCTAAATTGTTGCAATGCCCAGTCACTCATAAGGTAACTGTTTGTTGTCTTTGGGCATTGCAACAATTTAGGCTCACCAAGGTCACCTCTGCTTTTCCAGAATTGTTTTAATTTTATTTCCTTTCTTCAAATACATTATATAAAATACTAGTACTCCTGAACAAAATCCTCCTATTTGTTACTGCAAACTTATTTTTTTTCTGGTATGCTGATTGAACGCTAGTATCAAAGGGAATGTTGCAATTGAAGAAATACATGGTTGAGTACATGACTATATGTTGCTAAGTTATTATTCTTTATGGTTTAATAACCAGCTTAGTCTTTATTGTTTAAATGGCATTAGGCAGTTAGGCATTGATCTGTTAGGGAAGGCACTGAGTGTTTTTGAAATGGTTTATTTTGTCACCTGTAAATCTTGTCTTACTATAATTTCCGTAGGAAGATATGAACAAAAATGAGGTGGTAACACAAGTAAATTCTGGAGCATAATATATTACAAATGCAGGACAAGTGAGTTTTGGATTTGTATCATGATGAATACCTTTTTTTGAATTCCTAGTGTGCAAAAGATAAAATCTTCAAATGGGAGAAACTGGAGCGAAATTTTGGGAATAAAGTAGATATATTCCTGAGTAAAATATATCAAATTGGCAGGGCTAGTTAGTTAAGGATTTGTACTCTGATGAATGAACTATTTCAAATTCCAGGTAGGTGAAAACGAAATCTCTGGACTTTTTAACTCACGTATGCTCTACAGGACATAATAGAATTTTTATTTTGCAGAAAACATGGTGAATGAGAGAACCTGGGGAGCATTTGCAATGCACACGTGGTTCATGCTGACCTTAGTGAATATGGTGCTCAAGATGAGAAATGTTTACATCTTGCAGAGTTGGCAGCTACAGCTGTTGATTTTCCAAAAACTGGGAAGATTGTGTCAATGCCTGCTCAATTAAAACCAAAACTTTACCCACATTTTATGGGTTAAATTGTACCTATCATACAAATCAAGAAAAATTTTGGGAAGACTATATCGTCATATCAAAGATGTGTATAATGAAGATATCTCTGAATCTTCCAAGCTCAATCTTGATGCTAATGATATAAATTATGATGCACAACTTGAGGTTACAGGATCTGCTGACTACATTGCTGATGCCTGGGTTAAAAAGTGCTCCTATGATGCGCAGCTGATTTGACTGCTTGGACAGTACAAAGTTAAGAGGGAAGAAGTGCTTGTAACTGGGCACATCTGGTCCATGCCCAAATACACCAGTCGGAAGTTAGGGAATCTGAAGGAGAAGCTCAGTCATTCTTATGGTGCCCTGAGGAAAGAATTTAGGCAAAATTTCGAGAATATGGACTCGGATTTGCAGCAGCTTAATGAGGATGAGAAGAATGAATTGTATGAAAAAAAGGCGTCAGCATGGTACCAGGTTACTTACCATCCTAAATGGGTAAAAAAGACGTTAGAGTTGCAGAAGTCTGATGGTGTAGTGATGTTGAGCTTTGCTTGGATTGCAGTTGATTACCTTTCTCGAATAAAAGTTAGGTTCCAGGGGACGAGGAATGTTGACTTTGATAAGCCTGTCAACTCTCTAGTAAGGTACCTAGCCGATAGAATATGACCAGCATTTGACTGTTTCGGCAGTAAATTCTTTTGCTTGATCAGAATTCTGGGTGGCAAGGCCACTTTGTCATTGTTGAAAGATAAGCTGTAATATCGATATCTTATGTAGTACATTTCTGCTGTCTGAGCTGTTACTTATCATTGCTATGACCTACGTGATTATTTAAAGATGATTTCCATGCTTTGTTTTGAAGTTTGCTTATGTAATAATGTTGTTGAATTTTCTTGCTTTGGTTTATGTGATTATGGAATTAATTCGGTAAGTGAAATAGCATCTGATTTTGGATAGTTCTGAGTTGTGTTAAGGCGGGCTGGAGTACTACCAACAAGCAGGAGATTGGATTATTTTATGGTCCCAAATTTTCATTTATTTCTGTGTTATGAATAGTAGAGAAGTTTGGTCTTTCAACTCATCTAAATTGATTTTTCTTGTGAGTGCATTTATTGCATCTGCCGATGGCCCTCCAGATGCTTTATTAAACAAAGAATTCTATCGTATTCATCTTTTTCGAAGAGTTTCTCGAGTCTAGGCATAGATGGTCCGTTGCAATTCTGGTTGGTTCTCTTATATGAGATGAATAACTGGAAGTTGGTTGTGCAGTTCAGAATGTTTAGCTAAATGGTCCTTGCGGGCCATTCACTATCTTCTTGGCCATGCTAACGACATGGGTATTTGGTGATGACCTAGATTAAAACTTTGTAGCTCACAGGTGCATAGGAAGGAAAGTTATTTGATATTTTGAGGTCTTTCAAGGGCCATGAATGAAGGGGCTGCCTAGATGAGCCATTGGCCTTTCTGTTGGCTTCAGTTGCCGTTGCACAAAGCTTATTACCTTGGAGACTACAGAAGAAGTTTGCCCCACCCGTACCTTGTCTTCTCTGGTATTGCTGCCACTCTGCCTATTAAAGAAAGACTAAAGGGGCTTCCTGCCTAGACTTTACATTTAAGAAAACAAAACTATATACGAGCAGTAAATCTAGTCAATTGACTTCTGATTTGTTGCCTTTGTTGAATTAATTTGATCAAAACAAATTCAATTTCCCATTGCATAAAGGAGATTATTGTTCCATCCATCTACAGATGGCGGTGACGACAACCCAAGGCACAGTTCAAATCTCTACTGGAGGCTTTAATCCTATCAGCCTTTTGATTCTATCTTTCTGTGTTTTCCAGAATTCCCATGACACCAGAAACATGTTCAGATCAAGCTTTGGAATAAGAAAGGGTTAAAAAGAAACAAATCAAATTCCAAATATCACCTCAGTTGCTTCACTTATCCGTATCCTTGACTATTTTAACTTTAAGTCTAAATTTTTTTATTCATTCTGGTAATTGAAATTCTAAGCCTTTATAATTAGACCTTCATAGGTGAATTAGGTGATCGGGGAAATTGGAAAAATATAAGGAATACAATGTCTCAAGGGCTCAATTAGTCATTCAGCGTGCGGGTCTTGCTCGAGTGGTGCACAAAGTTTTTCAAGCTCAAATCCAGTTTAAAATATTATTTAATTAATAATAATTGTTTTATTTTATTTTATTTTTAAAATATTAAATATTTATATTTTAAATATTAAAATTTTTTAAAAATATTTTCTTATCTCTTGAGCTGAGCAATCGGGCCTTAAGCAAAATTTTTTAGAAAAATTAACCGGACCTGACACAGTCCAGCCCATACCATGAAACACCTTTGGTCTCAAATGAATTGTAGAGCTATCCTCGTGCCATTGTTAGGCTAATTCAAAGATTCAATCCCTAGTCTGGTCCTAAAGAAAGGTCCTATAAGTTAGTAATAAATTTAATTCTGTGGTTACTATGAAACGACTGGTTTTGCCTGGATAAAAGTCTAAATGTACATTACAACCTGCCACAATTAATGATCATCGTTTCACACATAGGGCTAATTAATAATCTAAGGGAGTGTGCACCAAAAAACAAATTCTAAGGCATGGTATATAGATTAGAAAATTCTACTAACTGATAATACTGTAATTTTTATAATTAAAAAAAAGTACATAAATTTGGTCGACCTTTTTGCTCAACGTTGAAGATTCTGTCTTCTTTAAAAGTGCTAACATAAACTTTTTTTTTTTTTTGAAAGGCTAGTCTATTTCTGAAATCCAAAAGTTCTGCAGCAACCAGGGTGAAAGGATTGGAAGTTGACTGAAGGGACAACTTAGATAGGAGGTGGGCCAAATTGTGTAAATTGAAAATAATTCTTCAATCTACCAATTTATTACATATCAACAGTGCTATCTTATTCTGTTTTCTCTCTTTTATTTATTTTAATTAATAAAGCGGAGTTTAGAAGTTGTAGAAAACTTTGCTCAAAGGAAGTAGGAAGAAAAAAAAAGACCAATGCATGACATGACAAGTTTTACTTTATTCTTTCCTTTTTTTTAAGGCACTATAATAGTACTAGTGCAACAATGAAAATGAATAAGGTGGTACAAATGTCACATAACTAAAAAAAAATTTTGAATCTCGTATCAAACATAAAAAAAAATTATTAGGATATAAAATGGTTCATATTATTTTTATCTTGTGAGACGTTTTTTTGTAGTTCAAAATAGTGAGATCACGAGGGTCAGAGTGAATAATACCTCATAAGGGTGTGAATCTTAGTAGGTAGGTTGATCTGAAACATCAAATGAGTGGATGTTCGGGTTTCGAAATCGCGTAGATTCGAAGCTTAAGTCTCGACCTGTGACAAGTGATATCAGAGTCAACCTTAAATCGTTTGATCCACGTCAAATACTTCGAAAGAGGTAGACAAGGTGATCAATCTCCGTGACGAGGACGTCATCTTATGAGACGTCTTTTATAAAATAAAATCGTGAGATCAAAAAAATCAGAGCGAACAATATCTTACAAGGATGTGAACTGTGACAGATAGATTAATCCGAAATCTCAAATGAATAGATGTCGAATATTAAAATCGTACGAATTTAAAACTTAAATCTCGATCCGTAATACAATGACTAAAAATTGAAATAAGAACACAAAAAAATGTTACATAAATGTCATCAATGGGCATTCACTTTAAACAGGAAAAATCGAAGCGAATTTCACCCTACGAGAAAAAAGCAATTATTATACACCAAGAAGTTATTGAGGCCCCCACGTTGCCTGAGCAAATTAGCAATGGGTAAAGATCCACGTCTAGATTTGAGGTCAGCTATAACAGTTTCTAAAGACATGTTTAATGAACAATTGATCAATTATTTCGATCGCTATGCATTTAGGATAGCCTAGCCAAGGCCAAGGGTCCATATCCCATTACTACAACCGCACAATGATCGACAGGAATTGGCAAGGCATCGTCATCGATCATCAATTAAAATTCAACAAATTAAAAAAAACAATGGAAACAAAGATATCAACATCACATGCTTAAAAGCAATGCACCAAATTAACCAATACGTCGAAACCCTTCTCTATTTGTTATTAATAACATCACAAGATATCTCACTCCCATTGTACGAATTGCAGTAACTCTCATCCAACTGCTCTGAGAGCTTCCCTTCCCACATTTCAACTATTTTTCCTTTTTTTTCAACTTTTTTGGGAGTGGGTGGGTACTGTTGGACTTAATTATACATTATAAATTTAGTTTTATTGTTCTTACACTCAAAGAAATATATATATATATATATATTTTTTTCATCATCGCGCAATATATAGAATTCTTATCATGCTTATCCATGCACCAGCAACTTTTTTTTTTTAAATCACTATATACTTTTTTTTATACATAAAAAATCACTATATACTTAATTAACCAAAAGGTCCTTAATGCTTAAGGCAAATGCCTCATTCACCAATGTGGTGAACGGTGAATTTTTTTTTTTTTTAATGAGAATGTGCAGTGAAAGTTAATAATGCTTTTGGTTTGTTTTATAATAGTTTCAATGTTACAATCGATGAGCATATATATATATATATAATTTTTATGTTTATTCAGGCATTTGAGAAGATGTCTTCCCACATGGTTTGCTGTCTTTACATGATCGGCTATAATATTTAAGTAGGGTTCCAATTTCAAATGCTCTAATCGTCTTTAAGTATCTTTTATCTTAAATGGAAAGCATATTTCACTTTCATTAGCCAATATTTGTTAACATCTTTTTCCTCTTTCATTGCTGGGTGAACGATGTGTTTGTCTTAATCAACATCTTAAATTGTTGTTGCCCTTTGCATTGCCTGTTCTATCTATTTTCTTGTTGAGACATTTGGATAGCGATAGGAAAGGGAAATAAAAGTTTAAATCTTAAAACATCATTCTCAATTGAAAGAGAAATTATCACTTAAACAAATCTCAATCACTTTTCTATAAACGCTTGTTAATTAGTTTATTAAATATTATGTACGTATCTTTCAACATATCCCCATTCAATAATTGCGTAAATTTTGTGCTAAAATTATTCATTCCCGAAAATTGAACAGCGAAACTTTTCCTTCAAATTTTGGATGTCATCAACGACCAATGCCTTAATTGGATGCCCAATAAATAACTCTCAAATCACTTTGTCATCTACATAAACTTATGGCGGTTTCTTTAATTACTAATAAAGTAAGCTTGGGAAACTTGAGTGAAAGATACGAATTTCAGTTTATCTGCATATGGTCATGATATAGAGATAAGAAAGGGGAAAAGAAAAGTTGGATTGGACTTGAGGGACCTTGTTGTTTAATATATATGACAGACATCTATCAGCAGCAAATATGTAGGGCACATGGAGAATTTGACTTCACATGTATGTAACTTATTTGAAGTGGAGTAGTTTAAGAACTTATTTTCCAATATTTTCCACTTTTGAATTTATTTGTTAATGTATAGTGCTTTTTTCATTTTTTTTATAAGTATAGTATTTTTTTTTTTACAAAAGATTGCATGCATGAGAAGAGATTGTAAGTGTATAAATTTAAATTTTAAATTTACTTTTTAAAGATGATAGTATAAAAAATTAAATTAAATTATGGGTTAAATGTATAATACTTTTTACCATGTAATTACCCCTATTATATTTTATTTAATTTTTTGCAATTTAAAAAAGCCAAATGGCAATTGGCCCTTAACCTAGCGCTTTGATTATCTCTTTCCATTGTCTTTTCTTTACCTATTTCGTTTTATTCTAATTTTTCATTATGTTGATATCTAATTTTAAAAATGGCATCATGAATTTATTTATCTATTTATTTTATTGTAATATGATATAAATTAATTGTTTTATATTAAAAAATTGAATTCAATTATTAAAATTAAAAATTTAACATTTGACGAAACTGCAACTACATGACGGTTGACAATGTAATATGAATTTACTAGGCAGTCTCTCTGGTTCTGTTTTTGAGATACCTTACGAGGGGTAAGGGGTGGATGTGATTAGCTTTCTCGCGTAAGGAACTCTATCCCTCTTACCAACTTCCTTCTTCTCGAGCCTAAAGCTGATCATCAAGTCAGTCCACCTAACAATAGCCTGGCTGTGCCCGACTATGCAAAATAAGAATCAGAGAAAGACGTCCCACTGTTTCTACTCTGCTCTACCCGTGCCCGTAGATCGGTCAGTCGGGCTATAAGTCGCTGACAGATGAGGGAAGATGAGCCTAAAACCAATCGAAACCCATAGAAAAGGCCCTCTCACTCTCAAAGTCTTTTTTCTTTTAATTGCAAAAATAAGAAAGCATGACATGGTAAAAAAATATTATGATTTGGCAAATAAGTTTAAAAGCACAGTATATCTTGAATTAAGTTTCAAAAATTATTATAGCTTGATAAAAAAACCCAGGAAATATATTATTAATTAGTTAAGGAAGAGATAAACAATATCTCAAGATTAAATATGTAGAAGCGTCCATTATTCACCAAAAACTAAGAAAAAAAGGGTATAGCAGCCCCTTTAATTATTCTTCCTAAATGGACAAATCAGATAGCAACTGATCTTTTATATATTGTCCTTCTATAGTATAGGAAAAAAAAAGAAAAAGAAATCTTGAATTATAGATTAATTAATACTACTATTTAATAGATAAATCATCAAATCACAAGATGGTTTTTTTTTTTTTAAAGGGGCCTGTGACTTTGAATAGAAGATGTGATTGTAAATATTGAGATTTGAATCCCATTTTTATTGAATGTTATCATTTAAGAATAATTATATAAACTAATTGATTTAAACTTTGAGTTCATGACCATATGCTTTATACTCCCGTGTGACATACAAATTTCATACTTATAATTAACAAATCGTACATACGTATGTATTATAAATGATTTATGCAAGCTTAGCATCTCCTAATTTTACCATGGAAATCAAATTTATTTTTGGTAGCAAGCTTTCTCTAATTTAGAACCAAAGATAATAATAATGAGGAAGAAGGATTGTCTTTCCAATGTACCAAACATATGGCTAATTCACGCTCCAGAAACAGGACCTTTCTCCAGGCTTATAGAATCTAACAGATAACTGACACTAAAGCTTGGATTAATAGGTTAAACAGTTATATAGGTGCTGATATACATTTGTTTTCATATGGTAAATTTCACAATTACCAGGTAATATACTGCATTTTGTTCCAATTTTACATGTGAGGATGGCAGATGAATGATTTATCACCAGGAAAGGTAAAATGAAACAGATTTGAGTAGTTTTGCAGAGGATGTACAAGCAATTCTAAGGATACATGTCTTTTCTAAACTCCTCCTGAGGTTGAAGTCACAGGACAATTCCAATTGAGTAATTCTTCTATCATCTGCATTGCAATCCTGTCCTCTTCTCCCATTACACTTGCAGCTTCAATCTGATCATCAGCCATAGGCGACGTCCCTGATGACAATGCTGATCCATCTTCCAATGCTGGAGTAATCTTCTTATTCCCGAGCTGAACCCTCATGACCCAATTGGAGCTTGAACGAGTGCCTGCTCGTTTTTGCCATACTCCAATATGAGCATTATCAGAGTCAAGCCTCAGGCAAGTCAGAGAAGGAGATTGGTCTTTGCAACACTTTCTGAGCTTAGCATTCAGAAGCTCAGAGAGGGCCTTGGGAGGCAATGGAGAGTCATCATCACGAGCATTTGTCTCACCAGGGTGAGTCTTTGCTGCAGGAAAATTGGTCTTGGCATTTTGTCCATTCATCAAGATGGCAGCCTGGTCATATGCTCTTGCCGCAGCCTCAGCTGTCTCAAATGTGCCTAGCCATACCCTTCTCTTCCTGTACATCAAATACAGTTGATATCAGAGTATGCGACCAGGCTTATATATATATATATATATATATATAAACACACATTCATACATATAGGTAATTAATGTTATTTTAAAAAAGAGAGAGGGAGTTTTTATATATAGAAAAGAAGCCGTGTGATAATGTGAGTGGGTGGGCTTACAGTAAAGGATGGCGAATTTCAGATACCCAAGAGCCCCACTGACGCTGCCGGACACCTCTGAATTTCTTTGTTTGTACCATGTTTCCTGGGGAGAAAGACTTAAGAGAGCTGCAGAGATCATAAATATGGAAGCGGTGAAGTGCAGTTTTAAGAGGGAAAAAGGAAGGTGGGCTTTGTGCCGTATGAGAAGGAAATTATATGAGCTGTCGGTGGATTGAATGGAAAGTCCAAGTAATTAGTACTTGTTGCAATAAAGATTTCACCTACACAGCCATGATAGAACTGGGTTCGCAACCACAAAGAATAAATGTATAACATGTACGTTGACAATCCTCATCACTTCTAAATAAAAAGGTAGTAGTAGTGTTCACTAGCTTGGTCATCCAATTAATTGTGTTTGAAAAGGTAAAAAAAAAAAAAAGAAGAAAGAAAAACAACGGTGTCATCAACAACAATTTCAGTCTCTTTTTTTTTTTTTGAAAAATGAAAAGTTTCTATACCTTTGACATGAGTCTGTACGCTGGAGTGGTTAAATTTTGAGTTGACAAATTGATTTTTTGTGTAACTCATTTTTCTTAATATGCTTTCAGTTAAGCTTTTCTTTTGCATGGAACTGTCTGCAGCATAATTGTCATAGCATTGAAGATTAATCCTGAATTTCTTCCTGGGATGCAATTCTTTTTCTTATATCTATGTTTTTAAAATAATTCAATCCAATCCCAATACTTTAATTTTTTTATTTATTTTTAAACTACTGTCTTTTCCTAAAAAATAAAAAAAAAAATAATACTGGCAAAGCTTTTAAGGTGAAACAAAATTATGGGAAGCTATTCCATATATTTCTGCTTCCGTTCTAGTCCAAGAATTGTTTGAAAGAGATGAAACTGTGTAATTGCGGTTAAAGGTTAGTTCAGTTGGAGGAAGAATGTGAATCACAGGAGCAGGGTTGTGAACAGGTAAATTATTTTATGCGGGGCAAGCTTTGGGCCAGTCAATTAATTATTAGGTGTGCTCAGGTTTTGGACTGGCACGGGTATTTCCAACTTTTGGGTTGGCATATTAATAAGAATCTAATTTGTTAGTTGATTGCCGAGCGGACTATGTGATTTCTGGCAAAAAGTCATTTCCGACTAACGGTAAAGATTGAAGGAACACTAGGTTAGCAATCTTCGGTTTCTTGGCTGGCTATTACTATTATAACCAGCAGCGAGGGCCTGGAAATTAGACTGACAGGGCTGGTCTCTGAGGGTCTTGGGTCATAAAAACTCTGGACTTCTCAACAACAGAATGACAGACGCAGAATTGAACACGTAGAATTTTTAACTTTTTTGAGGGATAAAACGAGAGAGCAAGGGCTCAAAACAGAAGTTAACTAGTTTGAAATTTGAATCAAGCTCCAAGACAATCATCATATCTTTGAAAATAAACTCTATTGTCTTATTTCATGTTTTATCCTCCCATGCCATTACATGAAAATTTAATTTCAAATGCTTAGTATCAGTTGCTAACCAAATCGTATAAAACTTGGCCTATTGACAAATTGCTATATTACAATCATAAAATTGGAATAATTATTCTAATTTTTTTCAGGTTTTCTATTTTAATTGAGTTGATTTTGGATTTAAAAAAGTGGGGTTGTCGACATTATATATATATATATATATATAAGATTTTAAAATGTCATTGAAAGAACTCACATGGTTAGTGATTTTAAAATGTCATTTCAATGTTAATTTTAAAGTTATTCAATTATTTAGGTGGTAAACCATTAATTGTAATCATCAACCTATCTAACATATGTAGGGTCTAGAGCGTTCCCATTGGGGGAAATTTATGGCTAATAACTTATTAAAATTAACCTTTGAATGTGAATAATGAAGACCAAAAAAAGAGTCAAAGTTATTCAATTATGCTGCGCCGCGGCAGCAAAGCAGTTAAAATAGTAAAATGATTTATTTTTTTCCCCTAGAAATTGGAAGGCTTTGCTATTATTTAGGGTTGATTTGGATTCTATAGTGTCAGCGCGATGGAATCCAATATTTTTTTACCCTCAACTGTTTCGTAAATGCATTTAACTAGCATTTCATTGTTGTATTTGAAGATTTTCAATTGCACTGCTATTTCAATTGGAGATTGGAGGAAAAAATGTTTAATAGTTCATTGATCCCTAAACACAGTGGATTATTTTAGTATAAAATTGAAAGGTGGGAACATTTTTAATTATAACAGTTAACTATTTTTTATGGGACAATTAATTTTTATATGGAATTTCACCACCATCATTTTATTTACATTCAAATATATTTTTATTTTTGACTCTAATTTTATTATTACAATAATTAATATTATTATCAATGTTATTTTCTATTTTATCAGATTCTATTCAAATATATTATTAGAGAGTAGGTTAATTGCGTATCCGAGAACCCCATCGGTCAATAAGTGAGGGCTGTGCATCTTAATTGTTAGTGGGGTTGATATTTGGATTAGATGCCACTTGTCAGCTCTTAGGTACAGCAAATTTATTGCGAAACTAATGTGGTTGTCGATTATTTTGGCCGACTCTACAATTTCAACCATGCCTTTGCAATCACTTCGTCACAAACTGGGTCTTTGGATGAAGAATTATTTCAAGCACCATGTTTGGATGAAATAATTGACTTTTTATACTCACAGTCCAATGAGCATATTGATTTTAGGAAAAGACAAGAAAAAATAAAAAATAAAAAAGGTTAAGTTTTGCTTTGTAGTTGGTGGACAAAATTTAACAGGATGAAAAGGGCTATAGTATTTGGTAAAAAAAGCGAAGAAAAAATTAGAAAGATAAAACACTTCTATACTACTATACATTAAAAGAAGCACGTTAATGTCAAGTAAAATGATTATAATATAATTAATTAATTATAATTTAGAATTAAATGAAGTCTTATATGGAATATAGATTTATTGTAAATGAAAAATCTTTACATAATTTTTATTTTGATTAAACAATTATAGCTTTATAGTCAAAAAAATTTTAGGTGATATGCTCCATCTATTAAAAGAATCTCAATAGTTTACGGATAAACAACGGTCCATTTTTTTTAGTTTTATTGGGCTTTGGGTGTGGGGTAGAGGTGAAAAAAATTTTAAAAAAATAAAAAATTGATTTGAAATAGTAATATTTAGATTAAATTTTTTTATTCATATCGATTTAAATTTAGATATAAATGTATATATTATATTTGAATCGAATTTTTAATTGAAAAATGATAAATCAAAAATTTAAATCGAATCGAATTATATTATTTTATTAGCTTTATGTATATTTTAAATTTTTATAAAATAAAATAATTATTTTAGATTTAAACTTATTTAAAAACTTATGAACCGAAATGAATTAATAAAATTTAATTCAAATTAAATTGGTTTTAAAGAAAAATCAGTTCAAATTTAAATCAAATTTAAAAAATTTATAATAATAATTATTTAAAAAATAAATTAAATTCGATTTAATTTGAATCATTATTATCATTTACTTTTGATGTGAGGAATGCGACATTTTATTTTTTGGGTTTCTTTTGTTTCCAAGGGATTGACTTTTAGTTTGCAAAATTAATCCATACTACCCTCTATTAAAAGAATCCTTAACAGTTTAGGGATTGACTTCTATCTACTATTTTTTCAGGTTTTATTGAGTTTTGTGTGTGAAGAATGTGGTATGTTATTTTTTGGGCTTCTGGCTTAAATGCAATTGACTCTTGACCTTCAAAACAAGTTCAAATAATTTTTACTTGGGAATATATAATTAATTTTATAAAAAATTTGAATTAAAATAGCAAGATAAATTCTATAATTTTAAAAAATAGTCTACAATTAAAATGACAACATAATCATAGAAAAAAATAAACAATTTACAAAAATAAATCTACAATTTAAAAATTTTAAAAAAATTTCATTGAATCTAGATATCAAAGACTATATACATACATACATACATACATACATACATACATACATACATATATATATAGGTTATGAGAAAGTGATGATTTTATAATTAAATTGCCAAAAAATGATGGGAGAAAAAAGGAAAATTTGTGAAAAGGTAAGACCTAATATGAATCTTTATGGGGCTTTGCAAATTTGGATCAAATGTAATAATAATTTATATATTTTTAATTATTTTTATAGCTTTGTATATATATTTTCTAATTTTTTGCATGTATTAAATTTATTAAATTACTTTAAAAAATAAAAATAAAATAATTAATTGAATAAATTAAATATTATTATTTTAATTTTTAAAATAATTATCTTTGCTTTATTATTACTATTATTATAGTAAACATTATTATTCTTAATATTATTTAATTTAAAATTATTTTCTATAAGTATTTAAAAAAACCCACATGTAGCGAGGCATCACTTTAGTTAAATTGAAAATATATTGAAGAGAAAATGAGTGATGTATGTCTTACATATTTATAAAATTATTTTACATTGTTTAGATTTTATCCAAATATCTTAATTTATAAAAAGATATAATGACATATAATATTTGCTTATCACCCAAAATATAAGAAAATTGGGTTAACACATTTGTGTTTTGTCAATGACTTATTGATATTTACTAAAAACAATACAAACGCCATTATTGGAATCAATGAGGTGTTGCAAGTGTTCTACTACTATTCTGGATTGTAGCTTAATTTTGAAAAAAGTGGGTTGTATTCATCAAGAGTGAGTAAGGAAGAGATTCATGCACTTTAGCAAGCTACAGGGTTTAAGATAGGCAGACTACCAGTAAGGTATCTAAGAGTACCTTTGGTAACAAGAAAGGCTAACAGAGACATATTATGCTTCATTATTAAAAAAGATTACTGCAAGAATTAAAGGGTGGGCTATTAAGCATTTATCCCATGCTAGAAGGTTGCAACTAATCAAGTCATTGCTGTTTACTTTATAGAATTAGTGGTGCATACATTTTGTATTACCAAAGTATTTGATCAAGAAGATTAATTAACAATGCTTAAGCTTTTTCTGAAAAGGGAAACAAGGATAATCTAGAGGAGTTAGAGTTAGTTGAGAGACCATCTGTTATCCAAAATCTTAAGGTGGGTGTAGATACTTAATTTTGGTTATTAATATTTTATTTTTATAAATTTCTCTAAAATTGAGGACAAATCAAAACAGGTGATAAAATGGTTTTAGTGAGGTTATTTTATGGAACAGTTATTCATAAAACAACTCTGTCATAAAAAAATTATTCACGGAATAACTTCTTCACGGAATAGCTGTTTTCAAAACAACTTTATCAAAAAACAACACTGACACCTTTACTGAAAACTCTTTCACTAAAAGTTGTTTTACTAAGAGTTATTCCATAAAAAATGCTTCACCAAATGTTACTTCACTGAATGAAGAAGTGAAAATAACCTTGAAATATGGTAAAGTTCTTAGGTTAATTCCATTATTAGGATGTTTTAAAGTGGTTGACTTGGTGGATCAGATATGAGATAGTTGAGAGATTTCCTCTTAACTTTTTCTTGAAATATGATTATTTTTTCCTTTCTTTCAAAACAAATACTGAACTTCTATATTCACTGTGTCTATCACCAAAAAGCTAATTACACTTTCATTAAACAATACATTAATACTTTTTGTAACGGTCAATTCTCTCATTATTCACCATTATTCCCATTTAATACTCAAGATATGTAACTCATATTCTTGAAACCTATAAATAGGAGTTTTCACAATTCATAAGGGACTTTTGAAACTTTTGATAAATTTACTCAATTTTTTCTTCCTAAATCTTTTTCTCGGTCTCATCCTCTTCTCTACTCAATCTTGCTTTGCCACCCACTATCACTTGCTATTGCATGAAAACCCTTAGAGTCTGCTCTAATCTTCCTCTTTATTATCTCTCAACACATCCTGTTTTACTTGTTTGCAATGCTTCCTCACCTCAATAAAGAACTTGTTTACATTTTGGCGATTTCATTTAGGATGAGCAATTGCAATAAGTATAACTTCGCTAGAGACATGATATGAGCAACTTTGCTAGATATGAAAAATCTTAATGCCATAAGAATACTCAATGGTGGAATAATAATTTGGTTAGAATGTTTATTCTTTTATATTAAAAGTTTAATTAGTTACACATATTTTAATCTTCACATTTTACTATTTTTCAACTAAGTATTTTTTACTATTATTATTTAGTGCATACATGTTTAAAAATTTCAATTAATTGATAAAAAGCTTAATGTGAGAGAAATGAAAAGCCAACAAATGTCTATTCTAATGCATGCACCTTTATCAAATATTACAAAAGTGATGAAAATGTTTACCTTTCTATAACTTTAAAAAACTAGTCATTACCCTAAATTGTGTTGAGAGTTTTTTTTAATTGTACATATAATTAATCTTCAAAATTCAAATTGAGATATGAAGCTGCTATGGCTGCTATGTTGAATCCATTTTTATTGGCCGTAATTTAACATTTCCTACTTTGAATTAAATTAATCTTTTTGGTACTAAGTTGAGAAAAAAATTATCTGCTTAATAAATAATGAAGTTTGATCTCTTTCTTTTTGGGTTGAGAATTCACTTTCCTAGTATAAAATTGAGAATCATTCATTGGTCGTAATTTTATCACTAATTCTTTGGCGATTACTTTATTGTTGATACTTGCTATCAAACGAACCTCCTTAGTACTAAGTTGATAATTATCTCCAAATTGAAAATTGTTCTTTAGCTGTAGCTATGTCGCTCATTCTTTGGCCACAATTTTATTATTTATACTTGCTAATGAGTTCTTTTGATACCAAGTTGAGAATTATCCCTCTCTTATGAATTGAAAATATGATTATTGGCCATAATTTTATTGCTTATTTTTTGGCGTCAATCTCTTAAATACTATGAAGTAAATCATTTTGATAACTTTTGGCTGTAGCTTTATCACTTTTATTTAGATTGAACATTTCATTTTGTATCGGGTTGAAAAGATATCTCCCTAATATGAAACAAAGAGTTCTCCTTAGCCACATACACAATTATATTAATGTTATTATCATACACCTTACCTATTTCATAAGTGGATATATTATAATTATAATGCAATGTTAATATTATTAATACTTTTTTAACATCAAAGTTGAAAAAGCTTACAAGTGCCACATTATACACATTATTATATCACATATTTTTTATATGCTAATAAAGTCCCTTGTTATGAAAATAATCTGTATATGAAACGTTTAAAACTCTTTGGAATATAGTGGAGCAAAAATGTATAGTGCATACATATGATGATACAAATTTGAAAGAATAGTTAATTCTAAACTTGAAAGTTTTCCTTAAAAAAAAATCTTCTTAAAGAGAGCTAAGCATATTAAATTTTATTATTTCATTTAGTTTATGTACAAAGTTTTTCCAATAAATGCTTTATGGCCTTGCACTATTTTTATCACTATCAAATATAAAATATTTCAAAAAAGAAAATTAATTTTTGTAGTCTTGTATCACTCTCATTTATAAGCTTTTCTTTAAATAAAAAGTTAGATGTTATGGTCATTTGAGTCTCTTCTATAACTTTTTTATGTAAAAAAAAAATTTTATGCTACTCTTGTACAAATTCTTCTTGAAATTCAGTTGATTATTAAGCTATTTTATGCTATTACATTACCCTTATAGACATAAACTAAAAAAAAAAAAGTTGATGATTGAAATATTTTACATTACTTTCTTATTGTCACAATTTGACTCTTATAAACAAGTTCTTCCAAAAAAAAAAACCCAAAAATGACAATTGAAATATCTTTCATACTTTTTTTTTGGTGTAAAACATCTTGTGCAACATCTCAAGAAATGTAGTATTATTACTCTAAAAGATATTTCCCTCACACTTGATACTTGTGTATCATTTGAAGAATTTTTTTAAAGAAAACTTACCTCTTGTGTTACTTTGACAAATGATTCTAAAAAATGTTTCTTATTCAATCTCTTAAAATGTCTTATATATGTAATTTTTAAGAATTGCTTCTTTCATATTCGCACACAACATCACAAAAAAATCATTTTCAAAAAACACTTTCCTATTCATTTTATTTCATAAATGAAATATTTCTTAAGAAAAGCATCCCATGTATTATTCTAAAAGCTTTTATGATAAGAAATTTTTCATAAATCATCCCAATGAAATATTTTTCAAGTGCCACTCTAAAAAGCATTTCTCACTTCTTTTTTTCGGTGTATTTTAGTGATAGCTTAATAAGTATTTCCTATGTATTTTTTTAAAAGTTATTTCTTATTATTCATAAGAATGATCAAAATATTCATGTGTATTTTTAAAAGATGCTTATCATGAAACATTTCTCATTACCTATCATTTAAAAAAAAAAAAAAACTCTCATTCATACTTCCATATTGAAATGTTTTTTACATCTAAATGATGATTCCTAAAAACAAATTTGTCATATGTTGTTCCAAAAAGTAGTTTTGCTCATAACTTTTGAAAAGTACATCTCACACACTCTTACAAAGAATAATGTTTCCTACATTTCAATGGGTAATTGTCAAGAAACATATCTTATTTACTTATATAATTGAAATAAAATCTACATGTTTGTTACCTAGCATTCTTAAAAAAAAAAAAAAAAAATTCAACATGCTACTTCAAAAGCTACTTTTTATGCATTCTCTAAAATGTATTTTTAAAAAAATTATGATGTACTTGTATGTTTTTCTTAAAAGAACCCCTTCTATATTGTTTCAATAAGTGTTTTTTAACATTCAAAAAAATATTTTTCTTTAAAAAGTATTCATTGAGCACACTTCTAAAAAGTGTTTTCCATAAGAAATTTTCATTCCTCATTCTTTAAAAAGTGATTTTCATACATTACTCTACGAAGCTCTTCTCATTATAAAAAAAAATCCCAAACTGTTAGCATATTATCTTAAGAAATAGTTCATGAGTAGAACTATTTTTTCTTTAAAAAATGTGATTCAATTTGTAAGGTGCCTTTTAGCTATCTTGATTTCTTTTTTTTTTTTTAGAAAAACTATGCTCTTTGCTTGTTCTCCTAAACAATACTTAATTTATTTTACAATATTTGTTCTCCTATTCTTTTAGAGAAGTATTCTCATGACTTATTCTTCTATTTTTAAAAGAAACACTCCTATTAATTGTTCTCCTATTTTTTAGGGAAATATCTTTATTACTTATTCTACTATTTTTAAGAAAATATCTTCATTACTTATTCTCATATTTTCTTAAAGGAAACATTCATTACTTGTTCTTTTTTTTTTTCAAGAAATATTTATATAACTTATTCTCTTATTTTTTTAAAGAAACACTCTTATTACTTATTTTTCTATTTTTTTAGGGAAGCACTTGTATTACTTGTTCTCCTATTTTTCTTAAGGGAAACACTTTTATCATTGATTTTCTTATTTTTTAGGAAAATATTCTTTTACCTGTTCCTTTTAATAATATTCTTATTTTTTATGGAAACACTCTCATCACCTATTCCTTTTACTAATTTTCCTATTTTTTAGGAAAACACTTTCTTATCGAGTCCTTTTAATAATTTTCTTATTTTTAAGGAAACTCTTTCATCATCTATTCCTTTTGATAAATTTTCCAAGAAAACACTCCTTTACTTATTCCTTTTAATAATTTTCTCTTTTTTTTTTTTTGAGAAACATTCTTATTACTTATTCCTTTTAATAACTTTTCTATTTCTTTAGAGAAACATTGTCATTACATATTCCTTTTAATAATTATACTATTTTTTAAGAAAATGCTTTCATCAACGACGTTTTAATAACTCATATATTTCTTTTGGAAACAATTGTTTAACAAGTAATTCTTTGATTTATAACATTAAAATTTATTTGTTTTATACATGAAACATCTTTTTATCTTTATCAAAGAAATTCCATACAATGGGTAATGAACTCACTTATACGTAATGTGCAGTCAAAAATATATATTTTTGAATGAGGCATACATTATTGATCCTTTACTTTTCATTAGCTAGTGCATGAAAACTTTTTATATTAAAAATTCTCATGTAGGGGGCAAATTTATATCATTCGTCTTTAATTATAAGAATAAATATATCTTATATTTTAATTTTACTCTTTTATTGTACTAGTGTATGAGAACTTGTTATTCTAAGAATTTTCATACAGGGGGCAAAATATAGATACTTGATTTTGGTTACTAATATTTGATTCTATTAAATTTCTCTAAAGTTGTTAAAGTTGAAAATAAATCAAAATAGGTGATAAGGTTGTTTCAATGAAAGTTATTTTATAAAACAATTATTCATGGAACAACTCTTTCATAGAATTATTGTTTATGGAACAACTATTTAAGAAACAACTCCTTTACAGAACAACACTTTTATGGAACAGTTGTTCTCGAACAACTTTCTCAAGAAACAACACCAATACCTTTATTGAAAACTCTTTCATTAAAAGTTGCTTCAGTAAGAGTTATTCTACAAAAGATGCTTCACCAACTGAAGAGGTGAAAATAACCCTAGAATATGACTAGATTCTTAGGTTAATTCCACTATTGGAATATTTTGAAGAGCTTGGCTTGGTGGATCAGATATGGAGAGAGTTTAAAGGTTTTCTCTTAACTTTTTCTTGAAATATGAGTGTTTTTTTTCCTTTATTTTAGAACAAATAGTGAACTTTTATATTCATTATGTTTATCACTAATAAGCTAATTACACTCTTATTAAACAATACATTAGTACTTTTTATAATGGTTAATTCTTCTATTATTCACCATTATTCCCAATCAATACTTAAGATATGTAAGTTTTATTCTTGAAACCTATAAATAGGAGTTTTTACAATTCATGAGGGACTTTTGAGATTTTTGACAAATTTACTCAATTTTTTCTATAATTCTCTCTTTTTAAATCCTTTTCTTAGCCTCATTCTCTTTCTTACATAGTATTGTTTCACCACCTACTACCACCTATCACTGCTTTCAAAACCTCAGGGTTTGCTCCAATATTCCTTTCCGCCATCTCCTGACACATTCTGTTTTACTTGTTTGTAATACTTTCTCACCTTTATAAAGAACTCATTTACAGTGAGCTAGGACACAAGAACTCTTTGGTTTGGAATAAGGTTTGCTTATTGAAAAATATATGATCTATATTATCAAAAGTTGGATTAATATAAATAGCTTAGATTAGAGCATATGTGTTGAAAAAAAGAAGTATATGGTAGGTACCACCACAGTAGGATAGTAGTTGAAGCTAGAGAAAATTGCTTTAGCTAAGGCATACAACTTAACAATTTCTTAAATAGGATAATAAAGTTAAGGTGTGATTGTTTCTTAGGAATTGTTAATTGATAGCAATGGTATGGAATATGATAGAACCTAAACAGTGGAAGGTTGAATAGCATAAGCTTATATGGTTTTAGTATCATATACAAAAATAATCTTTGATACATGGATGGCTATTCTAAATAGGCTTTTAACAAGGGATAGATTGAGAGAATGTGGAATAGAAGTGGAGGAACAATGTTGTTTATGCCAGCAGGGAAAAGAATCCAAGGATCACTTGTATTTTGAATGTGAGTTTACAAAAATAGTTTGGTAAAGAATAATAAATAAGTGTAGGATAAGAAGAAAAATAAAGGAATGGACTATAAAACTCGAGTGAGTAAGATGAGAGGGAAAACATCAATCTTAATCATATTGCACTTTGCTTGGAGTGCTTGCATTTATCAAATATGGAGAGAAATTAATTACAAGTTGTATAAGAATAAAGAACAGATAGCTGAATAAGTGTTTGGTTAGGTCAAGAAAGTTGTTAAGAATAGGTTAGATGACCTGCATTCGGTTGCTTCTAACCAAGTGAATAAAGGAATTAGGTGCTGCTACTTATGTACTAAATGTAAATGTAGATAATAAGGGTTGATTAGTTGTATTGGATGTGGTTGCATTGTTATAGAATTTTGCTATCTTGGATAAATAAAATTTAGCTTATGCAAAAAAAATGGTATATAATATTATCATTTTTATTTTTTAACTTTATTGAATAATGAATGAAAAGACTTATGTTTGTTTTTTTTCTACCAAAGCACATCTATAGAATCCATTAAAAAACATGTTTGCATCTTTCTGTTTTATTCTTCTTTTAATATTCATTTTTTGTTCATTTTTCTATTCATCTTATCAAATAAAGCCTAGAGTCAAAATGTTATTCCTTGATTTTATTTGAGCAAGATCCATCATAGTTGTAATTGGTTGTTACAACACATCCTTTAACTTGCTTATTTTTGGTTCATGGTACTCAAATTGAAAATTTCCTTTTTTTCTTTACACAATTATGCATGAATTATTTTCAAGGAAACACATTTACTGAAGATTCTCCCAAGTTATTTCTATTCTTAATACTATTTCAAATAATAAGGTACCTACTGAATTTTATGGTTTTCTCTTAAAATTTGAAAATTATGATGCAAATTATTGATTCAAAACTGTATGCAATAGTTGATCTTAAAGAAAGTAAGGGTTACATGGTCCTAAATGGAATAAAACCTTCAGCATCTATTATGGACTATACATTTCATCTTAAATATCATATCTACAGTTAAATTTGATAACCCTATCGGAGCAACAATCATGGAAAAGGGGTTATAGTGGATAGATGGGTCAATATCTTGGATGAAAGCCATGATCCCATTCATGAAGATTTTAAAATCCATGTTCACTGCAGTTCTTTAATGTTATGTAAGATACAAATTGGAGTCAGGGGATTAGAAGTGCTGTATTTGAGGGAGTTCATTATACTTTCTTTAGTCAACAAAAAGGTTGCAAGCAAGGTTACTTTATACCAAGATACTCATGTGCAAGATGATTTTCCATTGCTCTAATTGCCTAGATACGGGCATTATGAACCTTATAGATGAATGCAATTAATAATGTAAAACACTTTATATATATAATTGGGTGGTTTTATGTAATAGATATAACCTGAAACTTTATCTTGTTTAGTTACCTCCTTAAACACTTTATCTTTGATGGAAAGGATCCCTGAAGGAAAAAACTAGAAGGTAACCTGAAACTTGGAGAATTACTTAAAAAAAAAAAAGACTAACAAAGGTGTCATAATTCTGATGCTTTTCTAGGAATGATAGAACATTTAACATCAATAAACCGCTGATTACTTCTAGGATATGAAGTGCATTATATTCTGTCCCCAATTCTCCATGTAATCCTGATAATGGAAAAAGCATTATTCAAGGCTTTGAAATTGCTTCCATGTTTAGTCACCATAAAAAAATAGTAGTTATTGATAGCGAAATGTTAGGCAAGTGGGCCATTTTAGTTTTATTAGCTACATTTATCAGATCATCCTCTATTCAAGACTTTAGGCATAATCTCTTATAAAGAATTCCATTAGCCAAAATTTACAGGCCCTTCAATTAAGAAAGATAGTCTAAGGAAACCCAGGCATGATATCCATTTCAAGTTAGAAAGTCTAATTGCATGGGACGTCTAGTACAATGTTGAGCAAAGATGACAAAAGCAAGTTAACATTGATATCTTGATTCAACTAAGCAAGCTTAATTAAATCATGATTCAACCATCACCAGTTACATCATCAAAAGACCCTAAAATAAGGAATGTTCAGTTATTCAGATCCATTGATGATGAGGCTACTGTTGACTTTCCTGAAGCACCTAAGATACAACTAAATTTGGTATTATCAGTGGAAAAGACACAACCATTAATAAGCATCCAAAATGCTTATATCAATGCTATCCAATGGGCAAAGAATTTTATCTATATTGAAAATTAGTGTATTATTTACTTGGAAGCTCATTTGGCTCGAAATCGCGGGATATCAAGGTCGAAGACATTGGTGCTTTGCACCTCTAACAAAGGAGCTCTGGTTGAAGATTGTAAGTAAAATTGAAGTTAGGTAACGGTTTAATGTCTACATTGTAATCCTAATGAGGCCAGAGTATTCCTGAGAGTGAATTTGTTTAAGTAATTTTAAATTAGAAAATGAGAACAGTGGAGATAATGTAATATGATGTTACTCAAGCTCTTAAAAAAAAAGGGATTGAATGTAAATCCTAGAGACTATTTGACATTTTTCTACCTTGAGAGCTGTTGAAGAATGATCCAAAATTTAGTTCACGTTTAGGCTCAACATCTTGGTTCTTAGGATATAGTTAGGAGTTAGTTATTGTACGTGATTGGGTGATTCTTAATATTCAACTACTATTTCTTCACTTTTTCCATTATTTGTTATTTGTTCTATTTTTATGCTTCACATTCTCTAGTTGGTTGAGTTTTTTACTTGTGTTAATTATCATGCAAGCCTATTAAAAAGTTATTAAATTTAATAGAAATAGTGCAATTTATGTGTAATTACCTAAAATTGGTTCTTTTTTTTTTTTTTACCTTAGTGAGTTAATTTAAGAAAACCTACCTCCTTTCCCCATAAATTTTTGGTATCAGAGCCTTAAGATCCTTACCAATTTTTATATTCGTTAAATTATCAACGATGCCAGTTAATGGTAGTTTAAATGTAGCTTAACCTCTCATTCTTGTGTTTGACAAAAAATGTTACGACTTATAAGGCATCAAGACAAAGATTCTCTTCAAATCTAAAGAGTTTTGGGATTTTGTAAAGATTGGATACGATGAGAATGATAACGAAGAAGGACAGCTGAATGATAATAAGAAAAAAGATTCCAAAGCCATATTTATCATTCAGTAGAAATTTCATGAGATAGTTTTCTTTAGGATTGTAACAGCCAACACTTGAAAGAAAGCTTGAGAAACCTTGCAAAAAGAGTTTCAAGGCTCTTCAAAAGTTATTATTATGAAACTCCAAACTCTTCGGCATGAGTTTGAAACTTTGATGATGACAAGTAAGGAAGTAGTGCAAGATTTTCTTTCTAAAGTAATTTTTACTTTTACTCATTTAAAATCTTATGGTGATAAGATTACTGACGAGACTACTATTTTCAAACTCTTATGAAGCTTAACTCCAAAGTTTGATCATATAGTTGATACAATGAAGACTTCAAGGATCTATCTTTTTTTTAATAAACTAATAGGTTTTTTGTAAGCTTATGAGGTAAGGTTGAACAAATCAGAAGAAAAGACTAATGAGATGGCATTTCAAATAAAAAAGGAAAAAACTAGAAAAAAAGTGCTCGTTGGCAGAAAACATGGTAGAAGAGGCTTTCGTGGAAGAAGACCATGGAAGAAGACATGGCAGAGATAGAGCAAAAGGCCATTTTGATGAACAAGAGAGAGACAGTTTGTTGGTGAGCAAAAAAAGAATATGAATGCTGTTTAGTGCTATAATTATAAGAAATTTAGGCATGTAAAGGCAAATTGTTGTAACCAAGTGAGTTATGTAGAGGAAGAAAGTAAAGAAAGTAAGTTATTCATTACCTATTTTCCTACTAATGAAGTTTCAAATGATGTTTGGTTTGTGGATAGTGGGTGCTTGAACCATATGACCCCTAATAGATCATTGTCATGAGTCACAAAAGTTACAAGTCTTGGGGATAATAAACAGATACAAGTTGAAGAAAAATGTACCGTTGCAGTAGAGATAAGCAATGGTAAAATAAAATTACTTTATGATGTCTTCTTTATTCCTAATTTGGCACATAGTTTATCGAATGTTGGATAACTAATGGCTAATGGATGTGCAATTGTGTTTAAAAATAAAATATGTGTGACTAAAGATAAATTTCAGTAACCTATAGTGAATGTGCATATGACAAAAAACAAGATATTTTCACTTAAAATTTATAATGTGGAAAAGCAAGGTCTTATTGTTAACAGGAAGGTTGAATCAAAATTATGGCATCTGCAATATGTACATCTCAATATCAAAGGCTTGCAATTACTAAGTAAGAAATGTATGGTTCTTAGATTACCTCAAATTGGATCTCTTGATTATATGAAGGGTGTATTTATGATAAACAAGCAAGAAAGTCATTTTTAAGTGGACAGTCATGGAGAGCCTTTGAATGCCTTGAATTGATATATGCCAATCTATGTGGGCCTATGAGAACTATATCAGTTGGTGGGAGTAAGTATTTTTTGCTCTTTACTAATGATTATAGTCAAATGAGTTGAGTTTATTTTCCAACCAACAAGTCAAAGACTTTTGAGAGTTTCAAAAAATTTAAGGCTCTAGTGGAGAAATAAATTAGAGCTTTCATAAAGACTCTTCGCACTAATCAAGGAAGAGAATTTTTATCCAATGAGTTTAACCTTTTTTGTGATAAAGATGACATTCACAAGAAATTGATTGCACTTTACACTTTAGAGCAAAATGGTGTAGTTGAAAGAAAGAATCTAAAAACGACTAAAAGCATATTGCAAGTGAGAGGACTACCGAATCATTTTTGGGCTGAAGCTGTGGCAACTGTTGTTTACTTGCTAAATCTTTCTCCTACAAAAGCAATTCTTAAGTAGACACCTTATGAAGCTTGAAAAGGTACAAGGTCAACATTAAGCGACTTTAAGATTTTTGGTTACGTTGCATATCTTTGGTTAACTTTTAGGTTAATCACAAACTTGAGGAGAAATATGAAAAATGCATTTTGATGGGATATTGCACTCAATTCAAAGCATATCATCTCTATTAATGACAAGGTGATTATTAGCAGAAATGACAAGGTGATTATTTACAAAAATATGGTTTTTGACAAAGATACAAGTTTAGAGTAAAATGGCATAAATAAGACAACTCAAATTCTGATTTCAAGTGAAAGTGAAAATCTAAGTGAGAATGCAGTAAATAAAGGTGTTGAATCAACCACCACAAATTAGTTCTTATTCATTGGCTTCCTCATCGCACTCTTTACCTCCAACATCATGACATAGTAGTTCACCTTCCTTAGAAGAATTATCAGATAAAACACCTCTAAGAAAGTTTAGATCTTTGAAAGATTTTATGAAACTAGCCAATTTACTCTCCTTGTTTTAGATCTTACAACTTTTGAAGAAGCAACAAACTAATAAGAATGATAGAATGTAATGCAAGAAGAGATGATGGTAATCTAGAAGAATGAAACATGAAAGATGATCAAGAATCTAATTTGCCTAAAATGGGTGTTCAAAATGAAGTACCATGCTGATGGAACCATATAAAAGCTTAAAGCCCAGTTAATGATGAAAGGATACTTGCAGCAACAAGGTATTGATTTCAAAGAAACTTTTTCTCTGGTTGCTCGATTTGAAACTATGAGAATTATTTTAACCTTGTTTGTGCAATTTCATTACCTTTTTATCAATTTGATATCAAGTTTGTCTTTTTAAATAGAGATTTGAAAGAAGAGGTGTATGTTAGTCAACCTGAAGGGTTCATGATCAAAGGTAAGGAGACCAAGGTGTACAAGCTAAAAAAGGCACTTTATGGGCTAAAGCAAGCACCACGATTTTGGTGTAATAAGCTTGATAGCTATTTTTGTCACAATGATTTCACAATAAGTGAGAATGAGCCTACTCTTTATGTGAAGAAGTGATGAATAGATGATTTTATAATTGTTTACCTTTATGTTAATGATATTATATGGGCTCAAGTGATTTTTGTGTTGTTAAATTTAAATCTAACATGATAAAAGAATTTGAGATGTCAGACATGGGTTTGTTGTATTATCTTTTGAGGCTTAGGGTAAAGTAAAGTTTGGATGGAATTTTCATTTCACAAAGGATATATGCAATGGATCTACTCAGAAGATTTAATTTGCTCAATTGCAATCCAATTGCCATACCCATGAACATGAATAAAAAGTTACAACTTGAAGTTGGTTCAGAAAAGGTTGATGCAAAGACTTTTAGAAGCTTAGTAGGAGGTTTGATTTATCTGACCCATACTAGACCAAATATTGCATTTTTTGTTGGTATAATCTCTAGGTTTATGCAAAATCACACAAAACATCATCTTGGAGTGGCAAAAAGAGTCTTACACTATATTACTGAAACTATTGATTTTAGGATTTGGTATTAACAAATTACAAACTTCAGATTATATGGATTTACAGATAGTGATTAGACACGTTCATTGGATGATAGAAAGAGTACTTCAACAAATGTTTTCACTTTTAGATTAGGTGCCATCATATGGAGTTCAAAGAAACAAGCTACAACAGCTTCAACATCATCAGAAGCTATGTAGTAGCAACTTCAGCAACTTGTCAAGCATTTTAGATCATAAGACTTCTCACAGATCTTTATTAGGCTCTAAATAAAGTAGCTAAACTTTTTTGTGACAACAAGTCAACAATTGCTATAACAAAAAATCTAGCATTTCATGGGAGAACAAAGCACATTGACATTCGCTTTCATTTTATTCATGACTTAGTTGCAAATGGTATAATCAAAATGGAACATTGTGGAATGACGAGCAGCTAGTAGATCTTATCTTAAAAGCACTTTCAAGATAAAAATTTTTTTACTTCAAGTTACCTATTGGAGTATATGATTTTAAATCAAGAGGAGTGTTGAAGAGTGATCCAAAATTTAGTTCTGGGTTTTAGGATATAGTTGGTGTAGGCACCAATTTTCTTTTATTATTATTATTATTATTATTATTATTATTATTATTCTTTAAAACAAAAGGAAAAAAAGTCAAAAAAAAAGTTAAAAAAAATCTTTGATTTCAACTTTAGCAGTCGAAATCAAGCTGCCAGAGTGATCTAAATTTTTTCTTGACACTGCCTAACTTAGCAGCATAAAATTCGATGACTAAAAGTCACTGGATAGACACAAATTTTCCACAAAACAAGATCTCAGAAGATCTCAGGTTTTGAATCGAAAGAGCTTTATAAATGAGCTAAGTTCTACAAAAATAGAGGGAGGGAAAGAACAAAAAAAAGGGAGCACAAAATTTTAAAAAAAACAGCAAAGATAAAAAAAAAATTTCCCAAGAATGAAATTCTCGATCTAGGAAGTTGTAGATTTTTTTTGAAAAATTCAGGTTTGAAAAAGTGTTTAGAAAGTAAAAAGATCAATGAGGGAATTTTAGGAATTTTTGAAAATTTTTTTGGGTCGTCGAAAACAGAAAAAGTTTGAATTTTTCAACACCGAAATCTGGGATCTTTCAATTTTCGGTGTCGTTGAAATTTTTGACCACCGATACACGACGGTGACCGATCGAAAATTGGGTATCCACTGTGACCGGCAAGGGGTTCTGAGATTTTAGAGAGAGGAGCTCTATGGTAGAGAAAGAAGAGAAAAAAAAAAAAAAACTAAAACAAGCGTTTTATAGGCCATCCAAAACAACGCCGTTTTGGGCATTAGAACCAAACTTGGCTTGCGCAGGATCCGCATGTCGACCTGACCCGTTTCGCAGGATTTTTTTTTCTTTTTATTTTTCGTTTTGATTTTGATTTTGATTTTTTTTATGTTGATTTTTATATGGGTTTACGTTAAATTTTTTATGATATTTTTATTTTTATTATTATTATTGTTATTTTATATTATTACTAATAATAATTTTTTTTAGAAACAAATAAATAAATAAAATAAAAGTAAAACTGAAATAAAATAAAGACCTAAAGAAATATAAATAAAAAATTTTATAATAACAGTTACTTAAAGGAAATAAAATTTTATTACAAACAAAAATATTATTAAAATTTCATCAAAGTGTTATGATATTTTTTAAAAAATAATTTTTGCTAAGTAAATAATAATAAAATAAAAATAAATTGTTTAGATGAATCTTCTAAATGTAATTTTTAAAGAAAGCTAAAAGAGTTTAGTTTTCTTTAATTATTGCAAGTAAAAATAATTTTTTTAGATTTCACCATGGAGTTGGGATAATCCAAAATTATTTTCACTAAAATAAAGATTGATTTAAAAAATGTAAAACAGTAATAAAAAATGAAATTAATAATATTTGATATTTTGAATTTTTATAAAAAAAATAAAAAATTGAAAGAGTTCGATTTTTTTAATACAAGCAAAATATAAATATTTAGATTTCTCCGGTGAGTCGGGATAATCTAAATTTTTTATAATAAAAATAATTAATAAATAATAAAAAGTTTTTTTAAATAATCATAATAAAAATTAATTAATAAATTCTTTTATTTATAAAAAAATGATTTTATTTAGGATCTTGTCAAAAGGTTGAGATGATCCTAAAACTTGCTCAAAATTTTTAGGAGTTCATCGAAAAGTCGAGATAATCGTAAAATTTGTTTAATAAATTTTAAGAACTCACCAAAAAGTCAAATGTTCCTAATTTTTGTTTAAACAAATAAATAAAATATCTTATGATGAGATTTTGAGAATTTTGTGAATGGCTAATTTTCTCGAAATATTTTCTAAATAGTGATTCTCTAGAAATTTCGTAAAAGCGTTGGAGATTTTATAGAATATAAAAAAAATAATAATACTAATTTTACAAAAAATATATTTTTAAATAAATTTCAGGAAATTAAATTTAAATAAAAAAAATCGTGTTATCAAAATTAAAGGATTACATATGTTTAATTGGTACCGTTCTTCGAACAGGTTCGTGAGGGTGTTAATACCTTTTTCAATCGTAACCGTACTCCCAGACTTAACCCTGATTTCATAAACTTAAACTTCTTTTAGAATTCTTAATTAATTTTAAGAGTTTTACTAAAAATGATAGTTTGGGTGGCCAATCACACCATATAAAAGATTAGTGGCGACTCTAAAATATTTTTACCAAGTCTAGCAATTGAGTCCCCCGTACGAAAGATCGTTATAACAGCTTGGTGACTTTGCTGAGGACTTGAGAGTCAAGCCAAAAATTAAACATGCATTATTCAAAATTTGATTTTATGGTCTTTTCGATGTTTAATTTTAATTTCTTATCTCAACGTTGAATATTAATTTTTTTTTCATTTGGTTGTAATATGTTATTATGTTATTATTATTGCTAATTATTTGTTAATTTTATTTGTTATATTCCTTCACACATGTGCACATTTGCATTCATGCACGAGCTCTATACCCGAGCTCCCAAATATATCCCTTTTTAGAAATGAGTAAAGTACCTATGCTTTCATGAGGTTATAATGCCTCCGCTTGGGCTAGCGAAATACTTTCACTCAAGTTGAATCCTTTTCGTCGGTAACTCGTTATGGGTTAGGATTAGAGGCCTTATTAGTCTAAAGTGGATGACAGTGATGATCAATTTAGGAACCTTTTTAGCCTATATTAATTACTAAACCATGTATATAGTGAAACTTGGGAAACCAACCTTAGATTGGGCCATACCATTTTTTGTAGATTATACCCCGAATTAGGACACATGAGGGAATATTTATCTTAATATGATCACTAACCCTATTTTGTTTTGTTTTCTTTTGTTTCATGATCATGCATCATCATAAATACTTGCATATCGGATGTGCTTATCAATATACCAATATAAGTAAGAAGATTTTCAATCTTGCTTCGAAAACACCATCATGATGTCCTCAGCTTCGAAGCTCACTATGTATGAAAAGACCAATGTGGTGATAGCTTTATCATTAGAAGCTCAAAGTAGAATGGGAAATTGTTTGAAAGGATCTGAATAAGAAATTTTGCCTGAAGAAATCAAGTTGGGATTTCAAAAAAATGACATCTTTGAGTTAGTCGAGATTTGGCATTGTGTAACAACTTCTAGGAAGATGGCTTTTGAGGAAAAATACGATCATATTGCTTCACTGCTTAAGGTGTCTACTGAAAATCAGTTGATAAGAGCTTTTAGTTCAATTTTAGGATCCTACATACAAATGTTTCACAATCAACGAAATAGATATGGTTCCAATGATCAAAAAATATACTACGTTGTTATGGTTGCATCTTTGCAATCCAGACAAAATCTATTGGCAAGGTCAAAAACTTGGGTCTCAAAAGAAACTCGTCTATATGTTAGAGGTCCCCATTCAGAATGTGAACTTGTATATCCAAACAAAAGGTAAAAGTGATTGCATCCTGTGAGAAATCTTACATGATTGCATCATCAAACACTTTGAGGATGAACGAGGTATGAGAATGATAGCTTTGGCAATTTATGGCTTGATCATGTTTTTGAAGGTCTTGAGGTACATTGAGGTATTAGTGATTGACTTTCTCAAGCAGGCGGATAATAAAATCAATGCTGTTCTTTCTATACTAGCAAAGACTTTTAGATCATTGAATCATTGTTGAAAAAGAGGATAACATTTCATAAGGTGCACACAGTTACTCTACATTTGGGCAAAAAGTCATTTTCAACATCCTGTGGGTAAATTTCATCCTACTTATAGTAATAAAAGTAGGCTAATTGAAGAATGCTGCCATGTTGAATGGCCAAAAACAAAGACCAAGAAAGAGTGGGTATTGACTTTGTAAGATCTCACTAGTGCTCAAGTTATATGGAGAGCTCCGTGGATGCCATAAGAAGCCATGTTATACAGATGTGGTGACAAGCCATGGGTTCCACTCTTAGGACTGTAGGGAGGTATAAGCTATGCTCCAGCACTGGCTCACCGACAATTAGGGTCAAAGCAATTTGTCCCAATAACCCATGGGCTTCAAGAATTGAAATTCTCTTTTGAGGAATTAAGATTTTTGTGAAAGATAAAAGATATTATTAGAGAGTGAAAGCAAACTCGAAGAGTAGATCATGACAGATATATAGACAAAGCCACACCTAAATATTTGATATGGAGAAGTCAACGAGTCATAAGCAAAATTGGTCCTAAAGAAAATAGACCATGCCACCAAAAAGACACCCATTGTGAAAAGATTCCTGAGGATATGAAGATTATGAAGTGCAAATTTGAAGAAAAAAAAGAAACATGGGAGCTTGAAAAAAAGAGGCTTCAGCATGAGATTAATGAGTGAAAAGATAAAACTGATAAGAGTGAAGCAAAATCTCAAAGGCTTGAAAAAGAACAAGAAAATATTTTTGAAAGCTGGCATAGGTCCATCGCCACAATGACTGCAGAGCTTGAAAAATCCAAAAAAAAATACAGAATAATTTTAGTCCAATTTATTATCTAAGGAAGAAGAGCTTAGTCAATCTGTGAAAAAAAAAGGTACTACAAGGTTTCATAGATGATTTAAAACAGCAAATGCATTATTGACTTGAAGCCATTCAAGTTTTGAGAGAGGAACGAGATCAATTTGAACATAAAGCACAATATTGAAAGAAAAAATATCAGTTGAAAGAATTTCAAGCCACTCGTCTAGTAGAACAGGTAAGAGAAGTTAGCTTCAAAGTAAGAGATATGGCCCAAGAAGCTAAACAAGTGAAAAAAAAGGTTTACCTAAGACAGCATAGCCAATGCTTGACCAATTTGCTAGAGAATGGTTATGAGCAGTACAAGCATGTAGGGCGTTTCTTTTGAAAATTTTAATATTGTAATGAAAAAGTATTTAGTAAGGATAATGTGAAGTTATGATATGGTGGTTCAAGTTCAGACTTAAAAATTTTTACAAGTATTGGATATATAATAAGCACATCATTTGCATTCATGCATTCATGCATCATATGTGTGTTTCATTTTTAAAAAAATGCATTGTGACTAAAAGAATGAGGCTTCAAAATAACAAATCTCAAAGAGTTTCTTTAACTCAATTAGGTGTAGGGATAGTTAGGCCATTAAGAAAACATAGATTAGACCACTCATCATTGTTACAACATTCGCTCATAAATCAGAATCATGAAAAGCGAGCAAGCATCTAGAATAAAAAGGATAGAAAAAGCTCAATTTGATATGTAGGAGCAAATGATTAGGTCTCAACAAGAGTTGATAGAACAAATGACTAAGACTCAAGAAGAGACTTAGAGAGAAATGGTTGCAATGATGGGCATGATGAGGAAAATGACTAAAAAAAAGGGTAGCTGAAGAAGTAACTATTAAGAAAGAGCCTCAAGCCCAAAAAACTACCAATGATAGGCAAGATCCATTGTATCCATCAAGGTTTGCTCCACCGTATGCTCAAGCCTCTCATCAAACGCATCCACAAATGACATATCCTGAAAGGCAGCTACATGCTCTATTTAATTTACCTTTATTTACGGTTCAATCACGTAGTCAAGGACATGTTGGTTTAAAAATTGGGGCAAGTCATGTTGAGCCCATTATGGTCCCAGATTTAGATGACCTAAGAGAATAGGAGAACCTAATGAAAGGCACGTCAGAACAATCTGAGAATACAAAGGCACAGCAGAAGTTAGATCTCTTGAAAAAAAGGCTACGAGCTATTGAAGGTATAAATATTTTTGGCACAATTAATGCTAATGAACTTAGTTTGGTTCCAGATTTGGTAATCCCACCAAAGTTTAAAGTATAAAAATTTGAAAAATATGATGGAATCAAATGCCCTCAAGCACATATCACTATGTTTTGTCAAAAAATGACTAGCATATAAACAATGACAAGTTACTTATTCATTATTTTTAAGATAGTCTTACTGGATCAGCTGTTAGATCATATATTCAATTAGACAGGAGTCGTATTCAGTCATGGAAAGATCTGGCCAAAGAATTTATTACTCAATATAAGCATGTCATAAATATGGCTCTAGATAGACTGTCCTTGCAAAACATGGAAAAGAAAGCTAATGAAAAATTTAAAGAATATGCCTAGAGATGGTGAGATATTGCTACTCAGGTTCAACCTCCTCTCACTAAGAAAGAAACAACCATCTTATTCATCAATACCCTTCGAGCATCATATTATAATAAGCTTATTGGTCATGCCATGAAAAATTTTACTGATATGGTGATTACAGGAGAGATAATAGAAAATGCCATTAAAAATGAAAAGATTGATGGGGGCGATGTTTTTGGATCAAAGAAAGGATGACCATCCAAGAAAAAAAAAGCAGAAGTGTAACCTGTCACCACTGAAAAACCAAAACCAAGACCTTTTATCCCATACAACTCATATCTTGCATACCAACTTTCTTACCAAACTATTTCTAACATTTCCCAAAATTCATACCATTACTAACCAGTACAAACCCAGACACCTACTTTTCAAGCCAATATTCGTTCTCGAGCACCTTCACCACGCTTTCTTCGTCAGTCAAATCCACATTTCAAATGAATTTAATTAAGGAAAAAAACGATTTTGCATTTCCAATTTCTGACATAACGAAATTGTTCCCTCGTTATTCTAAAAAATTTTGCGCACACAACTAACCATATACCTTTTAAAACTTATATCTAAAGCCGTATTACCCAACTCTTTGTGACTACCATATATAATCAGGCTATTTTCTAGAAAATTATAGCTTCAAACGAATGTAACAACCGATTGGTAACAGAATTTTAAATTTCGCAACCAAGGTTGGACTAAGTGTGGAGGCCAATCTATTACCTAATCATGGTGAAGGATCAATAAATGTTTTAAATAGTGAGATAACTCAGAATATTAAAAAAAAAAGTAAGTGAGATCAGAACCCCTATGAATGAAATATTTACTGCAATTATGAAAGTAAATATGATTCATCCAATACCTGAAAATTTAGATAATGGAAATTTTACATATAATTCAGATCACACTTATGAATTCCATATGGGGATGGTTGGTCATTCACTTCAAGACTGTAAAGCATTTCAACAGGAGTTACAGAGAATGATGGATTCTTTCTTGATTGAATTTTATGAACATGAAAAAGCTCAGTGAATGTTGTGACGGGAAACTCGTCTTAAAGTAGGCCTTACCGAATGAATTTTGAGCCTGTTACCATCTTCTATGAAGATAAACTGAGTGTTAAGGTTAATAAGCCAGTTCATATGAATTTTGAGCCCGTCACGATCTTTTATGATGAAAAATTGAGTGCTAAAATTGATGGACTAGTTTGTACAACTATGCCAAAGGTGAAAATTGAGGTCCCTAGCCCATTTTCATACAAATCGAATAAGGCAGTCCCTTAGAAATATGATTGTAATATCATATCACAGGGTTTGGATAATAGTTCTCTTCAATATGGCTCATGTGATGCAAGCACAGTAAAGATAACTAGTATAGTAGGCATAACTCGAAGTGGACGGTACTATACCCTAGAAGCACTTAAGAGAGCACGAAAAAAAAAAGTAAAAAAAGAGGAGACGAGCTTAGAAAAAGAAGATAAATCACCCAATGATCAAGAGACTCATCCAGCTCCAATCCTAAATCAAGGGTGTAAAAGTTTGATTATTGAAAAAGATGCTTGTGAATTTTTAAAACTTATTAAGCACAGTGAATATAGTATGGTGGAACAATTAAATCATTTACCAGCTTGAATTTTTATTCTCTCATTGTTGTTAATTTTTGAGCTTCATAGAAATGCCTTGTTTAAAGTACTCAACGAGGCTTATATAGCTCATAATATATTTGTGGAAATACTTGATCGTATAGTGAGAAATATCACAATAGAAAATTTTATATCATTTAGTGATGATGAAATTTCACCTGAAGGTAGAGGTGATGCTAAGGCCTTGTATATCTTTACAAGATATAAGGATCATACATTGGTAAAGGTGCTCATTGATAATGGATCTTCTTTGAATGTCATGCATATGACTACACTATCTAGATTACCAATTGACATGTCTTACATGAAGATAGTCATATGATAGTAAGGGCTTTTGATGGAACTCATCGTGAAGTGATAGGTGATATCAAGCTACCAATCCAAATTGGACTATGTATTTTTGATATAGTCTTTCAAGTATGGATGTTGCTCCTTCCTATAGCTGTCTTTTGGGAAGACCATGAATTCATATAGCAAGAGCTGTTCCTTTCACTCTGCATCAAAAGGTAAAATTCATAATTGATGAAAAGGTGATCATTGTTGCTGGTGAAAAAGACTTGTTGGTGACTAAACCCTCTACCATATTATATGTTGAAGCAGTTGAAAAAGCTTCAAAATATTCTTTCAAATCCTTTGAATTTGTTAATGCAACTTATGTGAGCGAAGGATAAAAAATACCTATTCATGTCTATCAAAGCTTTCAAAATGGCACTTAAAGAAGTGGTAAGGAAAAGACAATAGGTGTGGATTGACTTGCAGGAAATACAACGACCATGGATGATGCCTAAGAAAAATGATCGATTTAGGCTGAGGTACAACCCAACTCGAAAAGAAAGAATGAAGTTTATAGAGAAAAAAAGAAAAAAAAGGTTAGCTCATTTTTTGGGGCAAGAAGTAAAGATTGAAGGCATATCTTTTCTTCCCCTTTATGAGACTTTCATCTCAATTGGCTATATCTATCCAGATGTAGTAAGAAACATAGAGAAAGAGCTTACACCATCATTGAAAGATATTTTCGCTAAATTTCCAATACAAATGGTGGGTGAAGAAAATGATAGTAAAGATCCAAGCTGTCCATAGGTTTATCTTACTCTTCCTTGTACAAAACTAAAAAATTGGCATGTTGAGGAGCTACCTGTTGTTTTTAAACTTTCTCCAAAGTAATGTGATGAACCTAATCTAAATGCTTTTGTTAAAAGCATTAGATGTCTTATGTGTGTTTGTTTCCTCATTTTCAATTGAATAAATGACAAGTGTAGCACATTTGTCCATTTTTTTTGCCTTTTTCATTTCAATTCCTTACATTACTATACATCTTTCTACATTTCGTCCATTTCACTTATTTTCAGGTATCTAAATAATGAATATGAAGATTATTATGACAATATTTCAGGATTTATTTTGAAAATTCTATTTATATTGGTGAACTCAATGATGAAGAGAATGTGGAAGACCATGTAGTATCCCCAAAATTATTGAGATTAATGGAATAAGAAGAAAATCAAATCGTGCCTCATCAAGAAGCCACCGAAGTTGTTAATTTAGAGGATGAAGAAACTAAAAAAGAAGTTAAGATTGGTACTTCGATGTCATCACCAATAAAGCAAAAATTGATAAAGTTACTACATGAATATGTAGATATATTTGCTTGATCGTATCAAGATATGTCGGGGTTAGATACTAAAATTGTAGTGCATAAGTTACCTCTAAAGCCTGAGTGCAAACCAATTAAACAGAAGCTAAGAAGGATGAAACTCGAAATGTTGTTGAAAATAAAGGAAGAAGTGAAAAAGTAATTTCATGCGAGATTTTTAGAAGTGGTCAAATATCTCGAATGGGTGGCAAATATAGTCCCAGTACCTAAAAAAGATGGCAAAGTGAGAATATGTGTCGATTATCGAGATTTGAATAGAGCAAGTCCAAAAGATAATTTTTCATTGCCTCACATTGACACTTTAGTGGACAATATCGCTAGGCATTCTTTATTTTCATTCATGGATGGATTTTCAAGCTACAATCAAATTAAAATGGCACAAGAAGATATAGAAAAGATTACTTTTGTGACATTATGGGAAATATTTTACTACAAAGTTATGCCTTTCGATTTGAAAAATACTAGGGCAACATATCACAGAGCCATGGTAACTTTATTCCATGATATGATGCACAAAGAAATAAAGGTGTACGTGGATGACATGATCACCAAATCCCAAGAAAAAAAATCATGTGACTAATCTCAGAAAGTTATTTGAGAGATTAAAAAAGTTTTAACTCAAGCTCAATCCAGCTAAATGCACTTTTAGTGCAACCTAAAAAATATTACTGAGATTTATTATCAGTAAAAGAGGAATAAAGGTGGATCCAAATAAGATACGTGCCATCCAAGAGCTACCACCTTCACGCACATAAAAAAAAGTAAGGGGATTTTTAGGGAGATTGAATTATATTTCTCATTTCATTTCTCAACTTACAGCCAAATGTGATACCATATTTAAGATTCTTCGAAAACACGAGTCAGAAGAATGAGATGAAGATTGTCAAATGGTGTTTGAAAAAGTTAAAGAATACTTATCACCCTACTTGTATTAATGTCGTCTGTCCCTAGAAGACCTCTTATCTTGTATTTGACAGTGTATGAAAAGTCAATAGGATGTATTTTAGGGTAACATGATGAAACAAGAAGGAAAGAAGAAGCCATTTATTACTTGAGTAAAAAGTTTACTGATTATGAGTTAAAGTATTCATCATTAGAAAAGATGTGTTATGCACTAGCTTGGACGGCTCGTCGACTCAGACAATACATGTTGTATCATACCATTTGGCTTATTACAAAATTAGATCTAATCAAGTACATCTTTGAAAAACCTTCATTATCAAGAAAAATAGCAAGATGGCAAGTGTTACTTTTTGAATATGACATTGTATATGTATCTCAAAAGTTAATCATAAGAAGTGCTATAGCTAAATTTTTTACAAAACGTGCTCATGAAGATTATGTGCCTGTGACATTTAATTTTTTAGATGAAGACTTAATGTTTATACTTCACATAGATAAAGAAGAGCATAATGAAAATATATGGAAGATGTATTTTGATGCTGTATCAAATGCTTTAGGGCACGGTATAGGAGTAGTTTTGATATCTCCAGAAGAGGATTACTATCCAATCACTACAAAACTAAATTTTGATTACACCAATAATGTGACAAAATATGAAGTATGTGTTTTGGGTCTTCAAGCTGCTCTTGAAAGGAAAGCCCATGTATTGAAAGTTTATAGAGACTCCGCATTGGTCATATATCAATTACGAGGAGAATGAGAAACCAAAGACTCAAAGTTGATTTTATACCAAAAGTATATACATAATTGATCAAAGAATTTGGGAGTATTTGGTTTCATCATTTACCCTAAGAAGAGAATCAAATGGCTGATGCATTGGCTACATTGGTAGAATGTTCAAATTAAATGAAAATGCTGAAATCCAACCCATTAAATTGAGCTTGCGAGAGAAACCAGCTCACTGTTAAAATGTTGAAGAAGGAGTTGATGGAAAACCATGGTATTTTAACATATTACAATATATTAAATATCAATAGTACCCAAAGCACATATCAGAGAATGATAAGAGAACATTGAGAAAGTTGACAATGAGTTTCTTTCTAGATGGAGAAATTTTATATAAGAGAAGTCGAGACCAAATACTATTGAGATGTGTGAATGCTGCTGAAGCCAAAAAGTTACTAAAATAAATTCATGGAGGTGTTTGTGGAACTCATGCAAATGATCAAATGATGACTAAACAAATAATAAGAGCATGATACTATTGGTTGATAATGGAAAAAGATTGCATTAACTATGCTAGGAAATGCCATAAATGTCAAATTTATACAGATAATATTCAAGTTCCTCCAACGTCCTTACATGTTATGTTAACACTTTAGCCTTTCTCTATGTGAAAAATGGATGTGATAGGGCCCATTACACCAAAAGCCTCAAATGGACATCGATTCATTTTAGTGGTAATTGACTACTTCACAAATTGGGTAGAGGTAGCTTCATATGCCAATGTGACAAGAATGTGATTTGTAAGTTCATAAAAAAAAGATCATATATCGATATGGCCTTTCAAAAAAAATCATTTCGGATAATGCTCTTAATTTGAATAATAAAATGATGACTGAGGTATGTGTTCAATTTAAAATCAAACACCATAAATCAATGCCGTATTATCCAAAGATGAATGAGGCAGTTGAAGTGGCCAATAAGAATATAAAGAGAATTATTAAAAAGATGACAGATGTGTATAAAGATTGGCATGAAAAGCTACCATTTGCATTACATGCTTATCGAACTTTGATTCGTACATCTACAGGAGCTACACCATTTTCATTGGTATATGGGATGGAGGCAGTGTTACCCATTAAAGTTGAAATTCATTCCTTACGCGTTCTCATGAAAGTTGAGTTAGAAGAAGCTGAGTGAGTTCACGCTCGATATGAACAATTGAATCTCATTGAAGAAAAAAGATTAGATGCACTTTGCCATGGCCAACTATATGAAAAAAGAATGATGCAAGCTCATGACAAGAAAGTTCACCCACGATAATTTCGAGAGGAAGAATTAGTATTGAAAAAGATTCTTCCTAACTAACATGATCCTCGAAAAAAATAGACTCCTAATTGAGAAGGCATATATGTGGTGAAAAGAGCTTTTTCTGATGGGGCTTTAATCTTAGCAAGAATGGATGGAGATGATCTGTCAAATTCAATCAATGCCGATGCAGTAAAAAATTTTTATGTTTAAAAATGATAAAAAAAATAAAATGAGTTGAAAAGATATTTGAGTTGAAAACTTGAAAGGGTAGTTTAGATAAAAAAAAAAGGGAGGGATAATGAATGGAGTGGCTTAACTCTTAATATGTGCTAGAAGATCTCATTGGTTTTAGGCTTGCTTGGTTTGTTGCATTTTCGAAAATGTCAAGAGCACCAATCAAAAGTTTTCAGAAAAGAATCCATGATGAATTAGTTCATGATGATCTGAATATTTGTTATGTGGTTACTTGTTGTCCTTACTATATCCTTTTGATAATGCATGAAATAATTCTCCCTTTTACCAAAATAAAATACCACTTTATTTATCCTTCCTTTTGTCCCTTTCATTAAAAAGAGAAATGTGCAATGTGTTATAATTGTTTGAAATTCAAAAGATGATGAAGGAATAACAATGATCATAAAAGACACATTATTTTGAAGGAGATTTAAAATCATAAGAAATAAAGGCCAATGAGAAGGAAAGCCTGTAAGTCATAAAAATGGTAGACATTAAATATGGGATATGAAGAGAAATATTTTTTATCTAAAATTAATCAACTGCGAGAATGCATGGGATTCAAAAGAAGAAGAAAGAAAACAAACCTTGAGAAATTTTGAGGATTAAAAAAAATAACAATGAAAAAAAAAAGATGGTCTTTTCATTTGCATAATAAGTGCATTTGCATCATGATCATCATTTATTGTATGGCATTGCAAAAACATGAAAATGTCATTCACGAATTCATGTGACACGACAGATGTATACGTCTAGGACAATCTAAGACCAACAAAAGAAAAAGTCAAAAGCAGAAAAGATATAAATCCTTTGTTCAGAGAAATCTTTCAAATACCATTGCCTCTTAGATTTTTGAATTTAAAGTTTGTTGCCTCTGGTCATAGGAGCTTTTTTGACGTTTAAAGTTTATTGCTTCTGGTCAGAGGAGTCTTTTAAATTTAAAGTTCATTGCCTCTGATCAGAGGAGCTTTTTAATTTTAAGAGTCTTTGGTCAGAGGACTCTATCAAAATTAGGCATGATTTGTAAGACCAAATGGCATAATCTATAAGTCCTCTCAGATTTTTAATTTAAAGTTTGTTGTCTTTAGTTAAATGAGCCATTTAAAGTTCATTACCTTTGGTTAGAGGAGCCTTTCAATATTTAAAGTTTGTTGCCTTTGGTTAAAAGAGCCTTTAAACATTTAAAGTTCGTTGCCTCTAGTCAGAGGAGCTTTCAATATTTAAAGTTTGTTGCCTTTGGTTAAATGAGCTTTTGAATTTAAAGTTTGTTGCCTCTAGTCAGAGAAGCCTTTGAAATTTAGAGTTTGTTGCCTTTGGTTAAAGGAGCTTTTTGAAATTTAAAGTTTATTGACTTTGGTTAAATGAGCTTTTTGAATTTAAAGTTTGTAGCCTCTGTTTAGAGGAGCTTTTCAAATTTTCTCTCAAAAAAAAAAACTTTATGTTCAATGTTTCATTTTTTGTATGTGTTTACCTGAATAAAATTGGTGTCTTTTTATCTTTACTTTATTCCTAATTCTCAGAAATAAGCAAAGAGGGGTAGTTGTAGGCACCAATTTTCTTTTTTTTTTTTTTATTATTATTATTATTATTATTATTATTATTATTATTCTTTAAAACAAAAGGAAAAAAGTCAAAAGAAAAAATAAAAAAAAAGTCTTTGATTTCAACTTTGGCAGCCGAAATCAAGCTGCCAGAGTGATATACTTGGCAGCATAAAATCTGATGACTTTTAACACAAAATTTCTACAAAATAAGATCCTAAAAGATTGGGGTCTTAAATCCCAAGAGCTCTATAAATAAAGCTAAGTTCTGCAAAAACAGAGGGAGGGAAAGAACAAAAAAAAGGGGAACACACAATTTAACAAAAAAAAAAATAGCAAACACAAAAATAAAAATTTTCCCGAGAATGAAATTCTTGATTTAGGAAGTTGTAGATTTTTTTTTTTTGAAAAATCTGGGCTTGAAAAAGTGTTTAGAAAGCAAAAAGGATCATTGGGGGAATTTTTGAAAATTTTTTAGGTCGTCAAAAATTAGAAAAGTTTAAATTTTCAACGATGTTTGAATTTTCAGGCACCGAAATTGGAAAAGTTTGAATTTTTCAGTGACCATTGAATTTTTCGGCCACTGAAATCTAGGATCTTTGAATTTTTTGGTGCCGTTGAAATTTTCAACCACTGGTACATGACGGCGACCAACCAAAAATTAGGTATCCATGGCGGCTGGCGAGGGGTTCTGAAATTTTAGAGAGAAGGGCTATGGGTTATAGAGAGAAAAGGGTAAGAAAAAAAATGAAACAGGCCTTTTATAAGCCATCCAAAATGATACCGTTTTGGGCGTCCGGATCAAACCTGACCCGCGTAGGATCCGCGTGCCGACCCGATTCGTTTCGCAAGTTTTTTATTTTTATTTTTATTTTTTGTTTTGATTTTGATTTTTTTATGTTGATTTTTATATTATTTTTTATGTTATTTTTTATGATATTGTTATTATTATTATTATTGTTATTTTATATTATTATTATTAATTTTTTTAGAAATAAATAAATAAATAAAATAAAAATAAAACTAAAATAAAATAAAGACCTAAAGAAATATAAATAAAAAATTTTATAATAACAGTTACTTAAATGAAATAAAATTTTATTACAAGTAAAAATATTATTAAAATTTCACCAAAGTGTTGAGATATTTTTAAAAAAAATATTTTTGCTAAGTAAATAATAATAAAATAAAAATAAATTGTTTAGATGAATCTTCTAAATGTAATTTAAAAAAAAAAAAACTAAAAGACTTTAGTTTTATTTAATTATTGCAAATAAAAATAGTTTTTTTGGATTTCACCATGGTTGGGATAATCTAAAATTTTCACTAAAATAAAGATTGATTTAAACAAAGTAAGACAATAATAAAAAATGAAATTAATAATATTTGATATTTTGAAGTTTTATAAAAAAAATAAAAAATTAAAAAAGTTTGATTTTCTTTAATACAAGCAAAATATAAATATTTAGATTTCTTCGGTGAGTCAGGATAATCTAAATTTTTTATAATAAAATAATTATTAAATAATAAAAAGTTTTTTTAAATAAGCATAATAAAAATTAATTGATAAATTATTTTATTTATAAAAAAAATGATTTTATTTAGGATCTTGTCAAAAAGTTGAGATGATCTTAAAACTTGCTCAAAATTTTTAGGATTCCACCGAAAAGTCAAGATAATCGTAAAATTTATTTAATAAATTTTGGGAACTCACCAAAGTGTCGGGATGTTCCTAATTTTTTTAAAATAAATAAATAAAATATCTTATGATGAGATTTCGAGAATTTTGTGAATAGTCAATTTTCTCGAAATATTTTTTAAATAGTGATTCTCTATAAATTTCGTCAAAACGTTGAAGAATTTATAGAATATAAAAATAATAATAATACTAATTTTACAAAAAAAATATATTTTTAAATAAATTTCAAGAAATTAAATTTAAATAAAAAAGATCATATTATCAAAATTAAATGATTACATATGTTTAATTGGTATCGTTCTTCGAACAAGCGACGTGAGGATGCTAATATATTCTTCTCTCGTAACCGTACTCTCAGACTTAACCCTGATTTCGCAGACTTAAACTTTTTTTAATAATTCTTAATTAGTTTTAAGATTTTTACTAAAAGATGATATTTTTGGTAACCAATCACACTCTAAAAAAGATTGATGATGACTCTAAAAAATTTTCATCAAATCTAACTATTGAGTCTCCCGAATGAAAGATCGTTATGACAATTGATAAATAGTTATTGTACATAATTGGGTGATTACTAATATTCAATCACTATTTCTCCACTTTTTTCATTATTTATTAATTGTTTTATTTTTATGCTTCACATTCTTTAGTTAATTAGTTATTCTGTAAATCTATTAAAATGTTGATTGAATTTAATAAAAATATTACAATTTATGTATAATTCTACAAAATTAATTCTTTCTTTTATTTCGATAATTTAATTTCAAAAAACCTATCTCCTTCCCAACAATAATAGTGAAACCAAAAAAATATGGGGAATATGTAACTCCAAAGCAACCAGATCCAAATTCCGATTAGGCTAGAGCTCAGCAGCCGCGCGCTTTATGATTAATTTCTATTTCCATTATAGTTAACACAAAGGTAATTTGTTCTTTTTTTTATTATTTTTTTCAGTGGATGATGAATACAGAATAATTGGATCTGCCAACATTAACCAGAGGTCAATGGATGGTAGTAGAGACTCTGCAATTGCAACGGGGGCATTTCAACGACTATCAACTTATAGTCGACTGTCGAGCATGGCACTGTGGCAGGAGCACCTTGGAAATGTTGAGAGCAGTTTCCAGAATCCAGAATGTCTACAGGCAGTCAATTCTCTGACGTGTTATGGAATATGTAATCTATCGATGCTCTTTGGGGCAAGATCTGCAGGGCCACCTGTTGCACTATCCAATTAAAATCAGCAACACTAGAGGTGTTACATCCATGCCAAACATGGAGTTTTTTTACTGACACAAAAGCTCGTGTCAATGGCACCAGATCTGACTACCTTCAGTTCTAACCACCTCGCCGGTGCCATATCTGAACTTATCATAAATAATGATGATCAACAAATGGTGTACATATTGTTTGTGAGAAGCTATCCCTTTAAAAAACTTTCCAAATAAAACTCACCATTTGTTGCTTGTCTTACGTCAAGTCTAGAATTTATTATTTCATCTCTTGCTTGATTGATTTTGTCAGGAAACATGGAAGCTCCCACTCTTTCTAAAACATTATTTGAATTTTATGGAAGAGTAAAATAGCCTGGAAAAGTAAAGTAGATAACACGAGCTTGAACTCTGAACCTTTCCCAATTCATGGAGAGAGAGAGAGAGAGAGAGTCAGATTAAACTGTTCGGGAGATTAATCGATTAATGCTTTGCACCCCAACTAATAAAAGCTCTAGCCCAAGAAGATTAGTGTCTATAGAAATAGAAATTCGAATTTTTTAATTAAACTCTATTAAAGGAAAAAAAATGGATAAGCGGTTAGCGTCAGGCTAGCTTTTGTCTGCCTTGCCGACCCAAATACACGACTTTAAGCCACGAAACAGTATCTGCTCCGATCCATCCAAAATGATGACCTCGCATTCCTCTAGTCTACCCAACTTTCATTTTTTCCTTGTTCTTTCCAAAAACAACCTTTTTTTTCCCTTTTTCCCCAACAATTTACAAATACACTGTTCAGTAAAAACATGAAACAGATTAATTTAGGGAAAAAAAAAAGAAGAAAAACAGAAAACTGATAGAGAGACCCTTTGGTCGAATCAGTGACCAAAGAAGTCAAAACAACCTTTTTCGAGGAACAAGATTAACATTTTATCACAAAATATCCATAGCCATTTCTAAACATGCCGTTTTCAAGGTATTTATTTCATTTCTTTCATTCCAGAAAAACCCCTTTTTTCCCTGTGTTTTTAAAAATTTTCTATGAAGAATTTCAGGGGAAACAGTTGGAAAAAGAAGTATTGACTTTTTTATTATTCTCGCAGGAATTTTAGTCTTCTCCTTCCTCCAATTAGGGTTTTGCTTTGGGAATTTTAGATGCAATCTTCTGGTTACCTTCCTCCTTGGATCTCTTCCCTTTTTGCCTGCATGGGGTCAGTTCTTCTTCAGCTTTTTTTTTTCTTTTACTTTTTATTTGAGTGGATATAATCACATTAATCCTCTGATTCTTAGCTTTCTTGGTTATAAGACAGGAGTTTTAATGCTTTGTTTGTTTAGTTTTAAGTTTGCCTTTTCTAAGTATGGAATCTTGGGGGTTGTGTTTTGTGCTTGCCTGCTGTGTGAGCGAGCTATAAGATGAGATGTCCGGGGGGAAGGGCCAAGGACTAGGGGGACTTTTCGATTTGGGGCATTCTTTGCTTGAAGTTTTAGGTAGCTGATTGTATGACACAAGGGTTTTTGTTTTGCTTTTGGGATTTGGGTTCTACAGGAGGCATGGATCCTAGTTGTTCTTTAGTAGCTCAAACTGAGAGATGCTTTGGAAAGAAACCTTGTTGTTCGTTTGTTTCGTTTTCTGGAGCTTATTTACATGCTCTTACACTATGGCTGGTGGAAACATTCAATGCTAAGTGCAAAGTTCTTTTCAGCTTGAGGGACAAATTTTCTTTTTATGTTTTCTGTTTTGGTTTGTTTTGGAAATAGATTAATTCACCGTTGATGTGCTGCCTGGTTACAATTTTGAGGAAGTTTACTTTACCTACTTTGATTGAGCTATAATGGAATTTGGATATGGGTGTGCAAAATTTTCTGGTTATATATGTAGCTGATGTCTTGTAGACTCAGCAATTTATAAGGGTTTGAGGGCTTGTAAATTTTCTGCATTGAAGCTGTAGGAAAATGGGCTTGAGTGGCACTGCTGGTTGCTTTTAGTTCCCGCTCAAATTTGGTCCCCTACATGTTGGAGATTAAGCCGGTGGAATTTGCATTATGCACTTGCTTTGCATTTCTGTGTTGTTCTCGTTGATAAAATGATTGCTAAGTTGCTATGTTTCAAGTGCAACTCCGCATTGATTATGTTCAACATCACACAACTGAAGCTACCTTTTTACAATGATTTTGAACTCTAGTATCATATGGTTATTTCCATATTATGGTTGCAAAGTTGATGGCTTTATTTTCCAGCTACTCAATTAAGGGTTGACTTGTTATAGTTGATACCGATTATACGTGTGGTTAATCCTGGTTTGTAACAGAGCAGAGGTTGTTTCGGATGCTTCACGAAACCCTCACTGATTATTGCGGTGGATGAGCCATCTAAGGGTCTAATGATTCAAGGCCACAAAGTGAAGAGATCTAACTTTTCTGAGGATTTCTGGAGCAGCAGTGCATGTGAAATGGAACATAGTGCAGTCCCATCTCAAAGAAGCATTTCATTGATCAGCATATCAAATCAATCCCTTGATCCTTCTGGCAGCACTAGCAATCCTTCTGAATTTGTAAATCATGGCAAGTTCAGATATATTAGCATCTATATGCTACTAAATAGAGCTGAATATCATCCCATTGTTTCATATATTTACGTGTGCTGTTGGAAGTTTTTAGTACCATTTTACTGAATTTCTCGAAAATGATCATCCTATCTTTTGGTAAGCATATTGGTGAAACAAAATTTTTCTTGCAGGCCTCCTTCTTTGGAACCAAACAAGGCAACAATGGCTTGGAAATAAAGGGTCTGAGAAGCCGGTGCAACTTCAAGAACCAACAATAAGGTTAGCAATTTTCATTGTTTTTTTAATTTAAAGTACATAACATTACTTTGGGACAAATAGAATGCAAAATCCCTAGAAGGCCGTGATTGACAAACTGTTTACATTATCCTGTTTTACATTTAATCCCGTTTACACGTTTTTGGTACAAAAAAGGAAGTCCAAGAGGGAAGAGGGAATTTGAAGATTAGACCTTAACGCTCTTAAGGAGAGGATAACAACCATTATGCCAAGTTTAAGTTATTTCAACACTGTTTACATGTGAAAACAAGCCTTTCTCATCTTCTTTTTTTTTTTTTAAAGAAGAAATCTTATCTATGTTATGGTTCACCATTGTGTATTGCAGTTGGAATGCACTATATGAGAGTTTATGTGGGAATAACAAGCCATTCCCCCAGCCGATTACTCTTCCTGTAAGTTTGCTCTGCCAGCTAGATGGTTTCTCATGTTATTATAAACTATATTTTCACATTCTTTAGTTCCTCAATTCTTGTTGGATTCACTGTGACAGGAAATGGTGGATTTTCTAGTCGATGTTTGGGAGGACGAGGGCTTATACGACTGAGCAGGATGATACAAAAAAGCTAGAAGAACAGATAAAGATAAGAAATATTTTTCCAGGAATTTTTTGAGATTGTCGATTGTACTATTCCCTTCTCTGTTGGATTCTTCCACTGTACAATATTCTATTGTAGTTTACAAGTCCTTTTGGATTGGGAAGAAAAATGCAATATTCTAGTATTCTCTATCAGCTTCTTGGTCCTTTTGTTGGTAGTTGGCAATAGACAGTCGTATGTGATGGAGAAGATGCTTGCTTTTGTTCGTCACTAATCCTAGGAAAACTTCCCTTGGAGATGCCATCCTGAGTTGTACATTTTCAGTGGAGACGTAATATGTCTTCCTGACTCTGTACCAGTACTAGGCTATTCAAAGTTCAAACATACGTGTAGTCTAGATGCCATCAATAACCAAGGGCCTAGGTCCAGCCTACTGTTGCCCAACTTCAGAACAGATGTTTTTTTTTTCTTTTTTTTCTTTTTTTTGCCCTTTTGCCAATGCTAGGTTTTAAACGTTAATAAAGGGCCATAAAAATTTGGTCCACAAGGAGTTCTGGCACTGAAAGAGCATGTGTTATAAACCAGGCCCCAGGCAGTTTCCGTTTTAGGATGTCTTGATTTTGTGCCACTTTTTGGAAGCCATGTAAATTTCTTGATAACCAGACATTCTGACAATAATAATAATGATATTAAGCTCCGGAAGAGACATTAATTCAACTAAAGCAACTTGACTAAATGTCTTTCACATTTAATTAAATGATGGTCATACTAACCTAAAGAAAAATGGAATTTTGTAATGTTTACCATCATATGAAATTGTTTTATTATTGTTATTATCCTAAAAAGAGTAGTACTAGCAGTAATAATTGAAAGTTGAGGAGATGGTTTTAAAACCGTGTTTCAATTTCGAATGACGGAATGATCAGTCACCGTTTGGAAGCATTTATCGAACTTGACAAGAGAGATGGCTTCATCCTCTAACATAGAAAGTGGGAGTACGGGCCACAACTACACCAAACTTTATTCATGAATAGATTCCTTTGCTCCTTTGAAACAAAACAAATGGTGATGTTTTTTTTTTCTTAACGAGATCATTGAGGCAGCAGCAGCTTCATCAACTTGTCATCACCACCGGTAAAAACTAAATAGGTTTTTAATGGTTTTTTTTTTTTTTTTTGGTTGATAAGATTGGATTCTCACTATGGACACAATTTTGCTGCATATATTTGTAGGTAAATATTTAACATGTTAAGTTTCAAATTCATTTAATCTCAACAGTATAATATGCAGCTAGAAGAAATATAGATGATGTTGGTGGCTTAGTCATTGGATGGATTCTTGTTGTATTTAGATGAAAGAGTAGTGGTTTGGCAAAAGATAGCAAGCAATCCCTCAGCTTACTCATTAATGGACAATAAAGAAATACAGAGAGAACGCAAGTGGGTATAATGGAATAGTCAATTTGGAGTAGATATGCATGTACTTACAAATTTGATGATTTGGGCACATTTGAAATTATGCTAAAAAAAGAAAAATAAAGAAAAATAAAGAGAGAGAGAGAGAGATAAGACACTGAGGAAGGGTTTTTTTTTTTTTTTTAATAATAGCCCTCGTGGAGGAAGCTTAATTTTAAGTCCAAGTGGATGGCTTTCAGGAGAAGAAAAAAATAACCCAGGAATGAATGCATTGTGGCTGTTAATTCTATGTATATAATAATGTAACTGCCATGCTTTCTAGGGGGAAATTATTAAAAAAAAAAAAATGAAGGGAAACCCCATCTTGGCAAAAAAGAGTAGAATAATGTTTACAGGATTCCCATTTCAGAGGTAAAAACCTTGAATAAAAAATCAATGAACCCGCATCGAAGAAGAACCCCTACATTCTTTATCTATGACTATATATATGAACTAGCACCTCGTCTTTTTTCCTTTCTCTTTTTATGAAAATTGCTAGATGATGTATACATGGAAATGAGTGACGAGAATAAGCACTTTTCCCTAGCAAAATTTACAACAAAATGGAGGGTCACCCTTCAGCAGCATATGCTTTGAAGAAAATAATTGACAAGGACTTGCTGCATTATCAATACAAAAATTAATAATAGATAGCCTCAAGAGGGCAGGGCTGGCTGCTGTATGTGAATGTGATTGCAATTGCGTTCAATGAGAACATTTTTATGATTGTTGTTAATCACTGGCCCATACTTGCTTTATCTGACTGTGGCAATGAAGCTTTTCATTTTCTCAAATTCCCTCCAACATGAGTAGTTTCTAGATCTGTATGTGGTGCAATCTCTATGTATGAATATGATGGGTACAGGCTCCAAAACAAAGTGAGCTTTATGTTAATTAATTAAGTCATCAAATGATTTAAACTGCTAAATTAATTAACTGAGATTTTCAAGACAAAAAATTCCTATATATTACTCAAGTGAGATTGCGATTTGGGTTGAAGTGGGGGAAAACTAGGTTTCAAAGGGTTCTAGCCATGATATTGAGTCCCAAGGCCAGATTGGCATAATTCTTTTTCAATTGCCCACATATTTATCAGAAAAATCGAAAGCTGATGTGTTAAAAGGAAATTTTTTTTTTTCAGAGCAATGGGTTGTGCCCTTTGCTTGTCTTCTCATTACATTAAAAGATTCAACATCACTCTTCTTCCATTCTTTGGTAATGCTTTCACATCCTTCTCGTGGACCTTACTTTTGCTTTTTAATTTTCTCAAATATTGAATAAATATATGTATGTAGGGTGGGGTCCTTCCTCCTTACCAAATCTTTTGCGTATTTTACTTGGTCCACTCATGTTTGACAACACATTAACAAAAACGTTTTTCTTTTTTCTTTTCTTAGTTAATAACATCCACACTCTCCCATATGTAGAGGGGACATATTTATTTTCCATTATATCTATTAAAGGTATAAAACTATTACACTCTGAAGTTCCTTTTTCTCCCAAACCCTATCTTCTTTTTAACCGATTTAAAATTTAACTTCATCACATCATAGATAAATAATTTGACAAAATTATTATAAGAAAAATATAATCATAATATAAGTAATATTTTTATATAAAAATTATTAAATTAATTCAAACAAAAAAAACCAATAAGCTAATATATAACTTAACAAATTTGATATAAAATTGTACTAAATTTACCTATTTAACTAAATATTTATTAATGATCAAGACAACTAATGTAATGGTTAATTTCTAAATATTTCACCCATAAAAAAAAGATAAGGTCTCTAATCAACGTATATATAAAATATATACGTCATTAAAAGTTATTCATGTGTTAGCACTACCCGTCAAAGAAAATCATCAAATCAGTTGACAAAATTGAAAAAAAAAAAAAAAAAACCAAAACAAAAACAAAAGTTTCAAAAATAAGCTTTTCTTTTCTTTGTGCTTTTGATGAAGAATTTGCTTGAATTTTTTACATGAACTTGATCCAGCTTTGAAGGGTAATTTTTTTTTTAAATCAAGGTGTCGAGCAGCCATCACCAAATAAACAAGTTTTAATACCAGATCTTTTCCAAACTATTCACAGGAAAAAAATTTTTGCTACTTAGTGTTCTCTTAGCAACATGCCAAGAAACAAATGGTAAAATCTTTTCCAATAAAGTACTATTTACTCTCTATAGGAACTTGTACTCTGCCCTGATTGATTGAAATATGGGAAGCTTCAACCTAATAGCTTCAAATTCAGCATTCTGCCTTTCTTCGGTTGTCAACCACAAAGATAAACAACGACAAATCAAGTCCTTGCCACAACTCAAGGAAGAACTTTCCTTGAAACTGCCCACCCTCCCAAATCTTGCAACCCTGGCTAGATACGAACCAGAGGGTCCTCTGCATTAACTCTATAGAATGTCCTTAATGGAACCACACCAGATAGGTCGAGCTACTTTAAGAAAGTCATGCAAAACCAACACTGGAAGGTTCATACTTCCTAGTTCAGACTCACAATGCCTACCTCTCCCACGATACACTGATCCTCCAAGCTTTAGAAGGTCACAAGTATCCGCTAAGTCACTGTATGCTTGCTAATCGTCCATCACTTCTTAAACATCCATTCCATGAAAACCTGCATCTTCTAACCTTCTTATGATAGGAATAGGATTTTTTAATGCCAACGGATGAGCAAGAACTGCTAAACCTTCCATTTCACATATAAGCTACATTACTTCTGCAAGAGGCTCGCTTCTGGTGGAATAAGAAGGTCGTAAGCATCTGCCAAATCAACCATGCTTCTTCAATAAGGGCAGTATTGAAATTTTAACTTTAAGTCACCAAAGTTCTTCTAAATATCTTCTTTTTCATTTCTTTAATGCATGTAAAACATGTACGTGGAACACTAGTGCTCTCTCGTGGACATGAAAAAACCATACACAACATGAAAATGGCAAGCCGCCTGGGGAACAAGGAAACGTGATTCTCAAATTTCATCTTCCTTTCTCTGTTAAAAACAATTTTCTAGCAGTTTTTTTCTCTAAGAAAATAAAAGAAAAAATTAGTTGAATTTACAGATGCAAAAATGTTGTATTTGGGGTTGGTAACTTATGCAAACTTTATAATCTCTTTAAATTGTTGTGCGTGCACAATAACAAATAAGCAACTTTATTGAAGAAAACGAATTTGAAAGAAGAACTTTGGGTAAGGCACTTCCAGAAAGTTTTCTTAAGGACAATATACTAGAAACATTGTCCTTATGATATAATACCTAATGAAAAAGAATTGATTGCATTTCAACTATTTTTTGGTCTCTCTTGAACAATAAATCAGAAAAAAAATGTAAGGAAAAAAAATTTAGTTTAATCTTGAAAAGATATAAAAGTCTATTAAAAATAAGTGTTTTAAGAAGCACATATAAAACCTAAAACACATCTTTAATATTCTTCCACGAATTGGTATCTTTTGAATAAAGTAATACTACTTTTAGAATGAAAGGACATGTCCATCGGACTTTTTTCCAATTTTCCAAGACGAACAGTCAACTACTTTTTGTAAGGGTAGTCGATTGCCTTAGGCTTTTTTCTTCATCCAGAATGTGGGTATTTGGATGCCCGACATTAAGCTTTCGAATGCTTGCTTTCTGACTTCAGTTTTTGTTATACTAAGACAAGGCAGTCGATTGCTCGTCAAAGGAAGTCGATTGCTTTCTCAAACAAAATGCAAATATGTGAATGCCTTCTTCTAAGAAGTCGACTTCTCTTTTTTTTGGGTAAGGCAATTGACTTCTCTTCAAAGGCATGCAGTCAACTGCTCATACTTATTTTTTGTTAGAATGTCGACTGCTCAAGGGTAGTTACTAGAGCAATCAGCTGCTCTCACTTAGCAGTTGGTAAGGCAATCAGTTGCTCAGTCAGCTACTCCTTATTTCATTTCAATATTTCTATCTATACTTCTAAATATTATTTTTCTTTTAATACACATCCATATTAAATGATTACAAAACTATGTTTTTACTTTAATAAGCTTTTTAAAAAACATATCTTTAGTAATATATTTTAAGAATGATGCATTGGGAATTCCATATATCTTATATATGAATTTTTTGAATAATTCATGATTGAAAGCTCTTAACTGTTAAACATAATGTTTTTTTCATGAGAAGATTAATCTTTTGAAAGAATCAATCTCTTAAGTGGGAATATTGAGATAGAAAAAGAAACAATTAAGATTGCTTTTTAGTAACCGATAACAATCTCATACGTCTCATAGTTTTTTTACCACCCATCAAGAGTTTAGTTTGTATGGATGCAGCGTAAGCATCTCATTTTGTCCGAGGTCTTTTGAACATTATTAGACCTCAAACTTTAATTTGGAATTTGTAATTAGATTAAATTTTGTATTTAGATCTTAAGTCCAAATTAAAAGGGTCCATAAATATTTATTCCTTTTATTTTTTTTACTTCTTTTATATATTTTAATTTTTGGTGTTTGGTCAAAATTAAAAAAAAAAAGAAAATTCAAAATTACAAAATATGGGATTTCTTTAGATTGTGATTTTGTTTTAAGGATTTAAAAATTAATTGTTGAGCTTGTGTTAGGAAATTCTTGAGCATCAACTTTGTGCAAAAAGCAAAGGGGAATCAAGAACAATTTAAAATTGAATCTTGCAAAGATTTTATTCTTTTAAATTTCTCCTACAAATTTTAAGATTGGATTAGTATAAAAGAAGCTCAACAACACAAAATAGAAAAAAGGACAATCGTGAAAATCCTACAAAGAAGAGGGGAAGTAGTCTCAATATACAAAAAATTTCCTAAGCCTTATCTTGCTTGCAACTTTAATCTTCAATAATGCATAGAAGCAACACAATGAAATCAACCCTCACCACCAAAACCAGACAATGGCTACAATAAAAGGGAACATGGTGGCTTGAGGTTGAAATTTTTCTTTTTTTTGTGAAAATATAAAGAGTTTTTAATATTTAAATATCAAAATTAGTAAAAATAAAGAATAAAAATCATTTTGATTAAGGCTTAGACAAGATGATATGGAGCAAATTTAGTACCAATTTATGGGTATTATGAGATGCTAAAACCTTCTGTATAAGTAATCAACTCTCAAATTTAATTTTAAAAATATAGACCAGACCTTATTCTTTTTAAAAACCCTTAGGTAAGTTTAAGATAACCTTAAAAAAATATATCCACTTAGGTGCTCAATCACAACTAGATAAAAAAGATTTGTAAAGATTCCATATTTTTTATACCTAATGGTCAAGTTCTCGGACTTAGACATTGTGACATATATTGATATGAAGCCTTCCTTACAACACATGATTGTTTTTTTAATAGCAATGTGTTTGCTATTGTTTAGACAAGTGATTGCTCATTTAGTTCTCTCAATAAAAGGCATACTTTTCAAGAAACTTTTTTAAAACAAAAGTCCATCCTTAGTGACATAAGACATATCATTGAGCTCAAATTTTATGCATAATAATGCCTCACTAGATTACTTCTCATAAAAATCTTTTGTTCTTTTTGAACCACCATTTGATCTCTACCATCTAAATTGATTTCATCACATAAGATAAAAAATCAGTCACTTGTGAATTTGGAACTTATTTTGCCAAATTCCATTTTAGCCTTATTAATTTTTGTAATGCTAGATTTGTAAAATATCATTTTGAAAATTGGCATACCTTTTAATAGGAAGACTTTGATTATAGTCTCTTCATTTGTCTAATTGTCTTGAGCACCTTATTTCCATTTGATGAAAATATATCCTTATCCATAACATTATTAAGTACATCTTTATGTTTTCACTTTCAAGCTTGTTGCTTAGAAATCAATAATAACTCCTATAGAAAAAATTAATTCACAAAAAAATAGATTTCAAGTAATCCATCTCTTCTTTTGTATTATAACCTTTGGTTATAAATTATTTTCCTTTAAGTTTATCAACTCACCATTTGGTTTGAACTATATTTCAAACCCACACTTGTTGCTTAACAAGTTTTGTGTTAAAAGATAGATATCAAAGTAACTTTTAAAGGCACACTTTAATAAATGACATATGACATGTTACTCTTGAAATTTAATCATTCGCTAATGTTTATCACTTCTCACTTTTACAAAGTGAACATTATAAACATGTCATCTCATTAATCACCACATTATTTTATTTTCCAAATTAATTTCCTTTTTGAAATGATACACTTTAGTAAGATATTCATTCTCATCACACATATAGTATGGACTTCTTTGAAACTTTTTCAATCTTTAACTTAAGATTGTTCAAAAAATGTTAATATCACAAAATAATCTCATATACTTTATTCAAGTACTCAAATTCATGAATTAATAAATAACATAATGTGTAACTTAAGTTTAGTCAGGTATCAATATTATTACAAACATGATTAAACTATAATCATTAATATATGAAAATCATATATCACTCATCTTGTAATTTAAAACTCAAACTTAGAATCATACATGTTCACATTAAACGATTATTATTATTCTAAACATAAATTTTAGAATATTTGCAAAGCTATATAAACTTAATAAAATAAGAATTTCATAAGCCATATGCATATTTTAAGAGATGCAAAACTTATCAATTCATATCAAACTCTTGGTAACTTATAACATTCTTTGTACTATCAATTATTCTAACATATAAAGTTTAAATTCATGAACATGTATTATGCTAATCATAATAGCTATGCATGTACAATGCATTCATCTTAATATGTCATATTACAATTACTTAGTAATTTTTTACATGTTTTAATAACATTTCATATAGATCATGCAATAAATCTATAATATCTATAAATATATCAGCAAACATATTTAGTAAATTTTATTCATAGAAAGTAGATGGATTTTGTCATTGTCCTTATTAAAACTTTGGTGTTCATTCACAGACCAAATCATAATTGTTGTGATTTTCCACAAAAATTTTTGATAAATTATTTTCAACCTTTCTTTTATCATATTACTTGAATATGAATCTTTGATCAAGAATTAAGCCATGGTAAAATGAAGTCTCAACCAATGAGAATTAAATATATATATATATATATATTAAAAATAAAAACTTTAATTCATGTTTAAAACAATTATTAAAAATAAAATCATGCAACCATTCAATTCACATATATAAATTAATTGCAATTAGTAAACTAAGTACGGTCATAGCGTATAGGTCTGTGAACTTGACCATTAGACATGGAGTTGCCACCTATATTTTTTGTTTAGGTACGATTGGTCACCTAATTGAGTCTGTTCTATTTTAAAGAGAGGTCTCAAACTTGACTTACTTTAAAAGGTAGATTTTAGTCTACAAAACCAAGCTAGATCCAAGAGTATGATTACGTACGAGGAAGGTTTAATACCCTCATAATGCCCATAAAAAATGGTACTAGTTGTTTTCGTGTTATCCATTAAGTTTTTTAAAAAAAATTACATGTATTGGGAATTATTTTTAACTGAATCCAATGTTTTAGTAGAAATTTAAAAGAATTCCCTCAACTCAATAGTATACAAAAAATAATTGTTTTTTCTTGAATAGGTTTCGTCATTGGACTATTTAATACTTATTTATGAAATTTCAAACAGAACTTAATTTTTAAAAAAAATTAATATTTCAACTTTTTCCAAAAGCTTGAAATTCTTGTTATTTAAAGAAAATTTGATATTTCAGCTTTTTTCTCAAAATTTTAAAATTATATTTTTAAGGAAAAATTAATATTTCAACTTTTCCTCAAAATTTTGCAATTATTTTTGTTTAAAGGAAAAATGATATTTTAACCTTTTTTCTCAAAATTTTAAAATGTGAATGCTTTCTTTGAAAACAATCTATTGAACAAAACCAGATTGGTGGATGCTTTTAAATATGTTTATTTCATTTTTCCATGAATGATATCTGCTCTCTTCACACAACTTACTTTTTTTACTCAAATAATCTCGATGATCAGGCTTATCAATATGAAAAAGTTTTTAAAATTAAATTTAAAATTATTATTATTATAATCTAAATATTCATCTTTTGGAATTTGAAAATGAGAATAAAGAAAAGATATGGAAAATAACAAAGCATAGAATAATGGTTTGAATTAAAAAGAAAATGTAATGAAAGGCATCATACTTGTCATTTTTTATTAAAATGATAAAAATGAAATCTTATTACATAAAAGAAATCCTAGCATTATTCTAAAAGAAATTCTAAAATGACAAGCAACTTCTAACCAACCTTAACTTTCGTATCCTTTTCAAAATTATGCCCTTGTGTGCAGGCAAAGGATTTTTATTGACATTCGATCCAAATTGATTCATCAAAACTTATCAAGCCTATTCGGATCAAACTTTACACCTTGTATTTAAAAGCATGGTAAGTTTCTAGTAGAATAACCCATGTTCCCATTATGATAATCACACATGGCATTAGCATCATACCATTTGGGATAGGGTGGCCTCGATGGTTCTAAATGAACTGAAGATACCAGTTGTTTTTAACTAGTTTCAAGAATATCATTGTATAAGTCATAGGGATAGAATCAATGCGGGCTCTTTTTTGGTTGTTTCAAGTCTCCTTGAACCGTTTGCTTGGTTGTTAAGCTTTGAAACTAGTGTAGTGATAGGTCTAGGCCCATATATAGGTGTTTGAAAAGTTAGTTGGTAAGCTAGTTTTGGAATAGGTTGGTAAGAGACTAGCACAACATTATTAATGGCTAGATAATAGGTAGGATAGACTAGCTATAGGTATGGGGTACAACTTCTGAACTACTATCATTCAAAACTCATAACTTGAGCTTCACTTTCTTTCTTTTTGGGTATCCCACCATTTTTTATACTTATGGTCTTTCCTTCCTCAAGCTTGCCACTTTTAATGACATTGTTTATTATTTCCCCACAGCTCACCATATCAGCAAAATTCATGGTGGCATTCTTGATAATTTTATTATAATTGGGGCTTTTAAAGTACTCATAAATAAAACTATTATTTCTTTTTTGATGAAAGGTGGTTAAACTTGAGTAGCAACATCTTTCCACCTTTACGCATACTTTTTGAAGCTCTCAAAAAGTTTTTTTTCATGGTTTGTAGAAATAAATGATCTTGAGCTAAGTTTATAAAATGCCTATATTGGTTAATGAATGCCCTTGTCAACTTATTCTAAGAGTAGATACAAGTCTGATCTAGTTGAACGTACCATTTAAAGGAGAAACTTGTGAGGTTATCTTAACATCTATGTATCAATGGCTTCTCACCTTGAGCATGGGTAGCCATTTTAGGGCAGTAAATGGTAACATGAGTTATTGGACATTTTGTCATATTATATTTTTTAAATTCGAGGACTTTAAATTTAAGTGAAATGACCACATCTGGACTAAATAGAGTCCAACTGCATTCATAAAGCCAAAATAATCTATTTTTTAAATAGTTCGCATTATCTTTTCTAAAAGATTCATTTTTTTTTGTTAAGAGCTTGACTCCTTCATCACATTTGAGGTTTTCATCTTTAATCTCTCTTTCTTTTTAAATCATTAAAATTAAGAAGTTCAATTAGGATAAACACATTTGTCCCAAAGGTAGGGTTAGTGTAGTTACAAATGGTGTTTAAGATGTATGTAAGCATATGTCCCAGAAAATGACATTTATGAAGGCTGTGCAACTTGAAAAGATTGGCCTTGATTTGGGGTAAACTTGAAAAGGTACAAAAGATCTATGATGTGTTATCACTCATTTGAATTGGGCGTCGCCTTTACCGTCTTAACTTTGCCTAATTTTTTTTATCATTTCCATCATCTTTACTAGCTCCCCCTTTATCTCTTTTTTAGCCTTTTTCATTTTCTTGATACAATTATTCTATTCCTCTTCCATTTGCCTTGCTCGTGATCTAGTGTTATATGAATGACGATAAGGTTAGATTGAAGTTTTTGACGATCAAGTTATCTTTGAACCTTTGATTACCATAAATTAATATACTTATATTACTATATGCTCATGCCATAAATGAAGGATTAAAAAGTTATCTTAATATGTAACCACCAAGATTTGAAGTTAATACAAATGAAATGAATGAAATGTATGAAACAATGCAAAAAATATATGCAGCCCAATGCTATCTTATTTTAAGCAAAAACAAATAAAGGAAGAAATTCAACTAACACTTTATCATACACTTCAAAACAACAATTCATGTAACATGATATGTATAAAAAGTTAATTACCATGCAAAAAAAATCAATCATTGTAAAAGTGTAACTTAAATGTTGGGTTATTTCTATAAAAGAAAAGACAAGGTTTTAGCTACAGGTTAGGTTCTTTATGGTTCACTACATGAATCTAAAAGTTTTCAAATTACTCCTCACTATCATCCATGATGGGCGAGGATGAACTAGTAAGGCACTCCAATCTTCGCCCATCATAAGCTATAAGTGGAGAGGGTTTAATTTAAGTGGGAGTATTTCACTAGCTACTACGGAGGCATTAAAATCTCACAAAAGCATACATAATCTTCTTTCTCTCAAAAGGATGGAACTCGAATGTAGAGCTCATATTATGCATGTACATATGAATGACATAATAACAAATGCTTTTACAAAGGAATAAATAAAGAAAAAAAATCTTTTTTAAGAAAGAAAAAATAAAATTTCTTAGGTTTGGATAACACAAATTTATTTGCTGGCTTAACTTTCAGCTATCCCATATGGAGTCACCAAATGCCATAATGTACAAGTCTGTGAACTTGACTGTTAGACATGGAGTTGCCACCAAATTTTTTTGTTTAGGCGTTATTGATCACCTAATTGAATCTGTCCCATTTTAAAGAAAAGTCTTAAGCTTGACTCAAATATCTTTAAAAGGTATATTTTAGTCTATGAAACCAAGCTAGGTTCGAGAGTACGATTATATATTAAAAAGGTTATAACACTTTTATAACACCCATCAAAAAATGATACTAGCTATTTTCGTGTTATCTATTAAGCTTTTTAAAAAAATTACATATATTGGGAATTATTCTTAACTGACTCCAATATTTTGATAGAAATTTAAGAGAATTTCATCACCTCAAGAGTATATGAAAAAACAATTGCTTCTCTTGAATAGGCTTTGTCATTGGATTATTCAACACTTATTTAATTTTTTATGAGATTTTAGAAAGAACTTAATTTTAAGGAAAAATTGACATTTCAATTTTTTTCAAAATCTTGAAATTATTTTTATTTGAAGAAAATTGATATTTCAACTTTTTTCTTAAAATTTGGAAATTATTTTTCCTTAAAATTTTGAAATTACTTTCGTTTTAAGAAAATTTTGATATTTCAACTTTCTTCTTAATCTTTTGATTTTTTTTGGTTTAAGAAAAAATTGATATTCAACTTTTCTTCATTTTTTGAAATTATTTTTGTTTAAGGAAATTTTAATATTTCAATTTTTTCTTATTTTTTAAAATTATATAAATTGTTAAAAAAAACTCTCTCAAAAAAATATATTAAATAAATAAGCAAAATAATAAAAGAAAAAATTATTAGAAAAATAAGCTTTGGCTCGACTCCAAAAATTGGCTTGGTGGCTTGGCTACAAAGACAGAATTCACTTAGCTCGACTTGCAGCTCAGTTTAGCAGCTTGGCTTCTCTTTTAATCAAAATGACATCGTTTTGATGTGTCTATATATAGGCAAAAAGTAAAATTGTCATTAATTCCCCTAACTTCTTTCTTTTTTTTCTTTGTATATCTCTAAAGCTTCTCTTTCCATGGGATTTTCGGCCAACACTGCCTATCATGGCATTGTCGTCAATTACTGTATACTACCAATCATTGTCGTCGAAATTGTTCCAAAAAGTCTCTTTAAACTTTTCTAAGCTTTTTTATCTTAGATCCGAGCTTAAATTTTCATAAATCATTCTTTAATGGCCCAAATCTACCACCAAAGCCAAAGCTTAAAACCTTCTAGAACATTGGCATCCACCACTTCGATGGATTCAGTATTTTAGTATGTTCTTTACCTCTTCGTGCTTTTCTTGTTCATGGGTCCCTATCTGTGAAAGTTAACTTATTATCATTGGCCATTACTATTTCTGCCACACTTATCGCATGTCTCCCCTTCCTATTATTTGAATATTTCTTCTTACAAAACATAGGTTTCCAAGATCATCTTGAATCAAGACTTAGTAAAGGATAAGTTTTTTTTTTCTTTTGCTATTTTCTTATGCGATACTTGTCTTGATTCTCTATGGCTCCCTAGTTAGGAATGTGGTGGATACGATAAATTTGTTTTTTTTTATTTTTATTTTTTTTACAAGGTCTCAACTATGGGCATGTTGTTGTATGTTGTTGGTGATGATGTTTGATGCCTGATTAATGGCTTAGTAGTTTTCAGTGGCAATAGTTTGTTGAAGGCTTGGGTATTTTTTTTTAAATTTTTTTTGGTGATTATGGCTTAAAAGGTGGAATGTTTGATACCAGTTAAAGCTAGATTCGATTGTAGAAGATGGCAACATAATTGATTTGGGGTAATTTAATTAGTCACAGCAGTAGTAGTAGATGGTGATTATGGGGATTGGTTAGTGGAAGAAGAGGCGGAGATATCTTTTGGTTGGTGATGGGTGGCAAAAGGGAAGCTCAAGGCTCGAGAGGTAATGTGATTTTGGTAGAAGTTTCTATTGCTGATTCCCTTTAGTATTTCTCATGATTCTATGTATAGGTATGTTGAATTACTTTTACTATTTTGACTATTTTTTGTGTAATTCTTACTGAATTTCCTTTGATTCTACTAATTAAATAAGCACCGAATCTCAATAGAATTCAAGATAAAAAAATGGGATTTAGTTTAATGGGATTTATCTCCATTATCTTCTTTAGTTTTAACTTATAATACCAACAACCTTATCTTTTTAGTTCAAATCATAGTTTATAATTTTGTTTATGCTCTTTTTCTTCATTTTTATTTTCAAAAAAGTAAGATAATCATAAAAGAGTATATGGGCCTAGTTTAGGTTAAAATCCAAACTAAGCCCAAACCTCAAATGGTAATGTACCAAAAAGATTAAACCTTTTAGAACATTTACCATTTGCTTCTTTATTCTTGAGTCATTTTTTGTCTTGTTTGAGTTCACAAATTGTAGAAAAACAAATGACTTTATGTCATAATCAAACAAGAACAAGATTTGGAATAATCAATATAGTCTTCCACCACCATTAAGATTGCTCTTCAAAAGATAACTTTATGGTTTTGTTTTAACATCAAGATAATCCTTTGTGCCTTCTATAGAAATTTTACACTTCATGAATGTGAGGCTTAAATGCAAAATTTATCCTGGAGAAAAGTATTGTCCTTAAATTGTTCTATTTAGCGTTGGCAACTTATGCAAACTTTTTAAACTCCCTAAATTTTTGTATGTGCACCAACAAAAAATATGCAACTTTGTTGAAGAAAATAAATTTGAAAGAAAAACTTTGGTTAAGACACTTTTCAAAAGCTTTTTTAAGAACAATAGTTCTCGTATTAAATGCAAATAGTTATTATAAACATTGTTCCCATGATACAATGCCTAATGAAAAAGAATTGGTTGCACTTCAACTATTCTTCAATTTCTTTTGAACTAGCAAAAAAAGTGTAAAAAGAAGAAATCTTGAGTCTAATCTTGAAAATATGTAAAAGTCTATTGAAAATAAATGTTTAAGAAGTATATATAAGTTTTAAAAAACATCTTTAATATTTTTCCACAAATGGGTATCTTTTGAATGAAGTAATATAACTTTTAAAATGAAAAAAAACATGTCCATCGAACTTTTTTTTTTATATTTTTCAAGACAAGCAATTGATTACTTTAAGTGGGCAGTCGACTGTTTACATGGACATAGTATCGCAAAGGAGAGGTGATGGGGGCATTGTGCAAGCAGGTGAAAGATGTCTAAGACTTAGCCATCATTAAGAAAAGAGTGACGGCTGAGGCAATGAAGATGGTAGCCAACATGGACTTTTACAAGATATATATTAAAGGAGATGCATTGAAGGTGTTACAATAGCTAGAGAGGCTTGATCAAAATCTATCCCCTGAGGCAATTTTGATTGACCAAATCCAGTTAAGGCTTCAAAGAGTTGAGACTTGGACAAGCAATCACATGTTTTGAAAAGCAAACAAGGTGACCTATTTGTTAGCTACAATGGTCCTAACCCAAGTGCGACCTTATTCTAGGTGGAAGAGTTCCCGCATTTTATTTAAGAAATTGTAGAATATGAGAAAGCTTCTTTAATGCTATGTTTGGATAGATATTAATAAAAAAAGGAAAAAAAATTTTAAAAGAAAAAAAAGGGTACATGTACCTATTGTTTGGATAGTTAAATAATAAAAGAAAGGAAAGGAAAAGAATTTTAACAACTATTGTTTAGATAAATAGGGAAAAAAATAATTCAATATAATATTTTTTTCATTTATAACCTTTTTTAAAATAAAGTAACATATAATATACAAATATATCTTTATACTACCAAACTTGTATAAACAAATCTTTCTGCACAAAATTGAATGTGTTTAATATGGTAAAATATATTAGCTAGTTATTGATTTACTCTTAATTTTATGTTTAATTCAACATTTTAATTTATTCTAACAATAATTTGGCTTGTTTTGTTGTTAAGACTTGAAAAATCATAAAATATTTATAAACTATGATGTTATATAAAATACTCATAAAAAGAAATTATCTTTGTAAAAGGTTTTAGTTATATAATCAAATTTAATATTATAATAAAAATATAGATTGAGGTATTAAAAAAGTGAGGATTACAAGGGAAACCAAAGGTTATTGGGTTTCTACCTCTTTCCTTTCCTTAGAATTAAAAGTTTATCCAAATAAAGGAAAAGTTTTTCTATTTTCATTACTTTCCTTTATTTTCCTTTCCTTTTCTTGCCATCCCCTTAATCCACACATAATGCAAAGAACTTCAATATCCAACTAAAGATAGTAGGATACAAGTAGAATTGTTCAATGATCAAGTTATTTGCTTAAATTCAAAAGTTTCTCAGATATTTAGAAAGAATTAGATTAAAAAAAAGCCTCATTTAAAAAACATACTTTGGTTTTAACAATTTTAAGTTATAAGTCTGATTCGTATAGGCTTGATAAATAATACACATTAGTTTTTATATTTATATATATATATATATTATATAATTTATATGTCAATATTTTAAAACTGAATAAAAGAAAAGGCACAAATATATTGAAAATTAAATAAAAATCATGTTTTATTTTTAAAGTTATTTGGTTGATCTGGGTAGTACAGTTTATTAATTAGGCAGGCTAAGCATTCTGAAGGTTATGCCCAACCTAGCCCGTTGAATCTAATAAATTCAAAAACTTTAAAAATAAATATTTAAAATATTAAATATTTTTTAAAATAAAACTAAATAAAAATATTTTTTATTAATTAAATATTATCTCGAGTCTAATTGAACTTAAACTTCAAACTATATTCAAAATCTGACCTTGAACTAATCTACTTATGAATCGACCATTCGAAAAGTTGTATTATGTATTTATGCTTAAATGGGGAGACAAAATTATGTGTTAAATATGTTATTGAAGTGTGTATATGGATAATCCATGTTTTTGCCATATATGCATTACCTAATTTGTATAGAAAAATGAATAAAATTGTTGTATTAAAAATGAATGCAATTTTCACTACTTTCTGATTGAAGAATTTGAGCCTTTGTTGTATACTAAAGGCATAATTATCTTTAAAAAAGTGTTCTTTACACCTCAAAGCCAAAATTCTTTTTTATTATTTTTTTTCTATTATTTATTTTTTTCTAACAACTTTAAAGACAATTATGAGAAATTTATATTTAGTATGAGGAAGATACAAGGAAAAGAAATTAGCATGATTTGGAGATCAATATTAAAGGAGGCTCATGGTGTTAAAGCATTAATGTTTTCATGGACCAAAATGTTAATTATCATAAAGTTCATTACAAGTATGTATTTTATTTTTTACGTAATTACTGGTAAAAAGATTGACTGATTGAGACAAACACATTAACAATTAATTTTATTAGTATGTCAAGTCAAAATATAATATGTAAAATATCGATTACATTGCATAAGTTTATGCATATACTAAAATTGGCTCCATAATTGGCTTTAACGAATTGTATTATATCTATTTGAAAAATCAATGCTTATAAAGATTGGGATTGGAAATAGCCTAAAAACATAAAAAAGAAATATATGAATTGATCTACGACCAAAAGAATTATTACTTGTTATCAAGTAACGAATTAAATTTAGTTTTAATAGAATGATCGATTGTTTAATTGTTATATCTTGGTTATATATAGAATAGGTAAATTGTCCCATGATTTCTATGAAAACAATCAAAAATGGGTAAAGGAATTTAGCATGAAAAATTAGATGTAAGTGAAGAATATATGTAGAAAATAAGATTTGACTACAAGATTAGTTTTATTTTTAAATCATGGCATCTAAATCAAGATAATAAGTTAAGTCAAGCTATTTGTATGGTTCATCTTTGTTGGTCATTTATATATCAAATTTATTATTAGTTCAAATTTTGACTAGCGTTCAATTTTCATGAAAACCAATTAAAATTAAATTAACGTATGTGAATAATTATTATTAAGATATAGTGTTTCATGGATTAATTGGTGAATAATAACCCAAATAATAATAATAATAGTAATTATTATTATTAGAAACATGAGCAGTGTGATATTAATTTTGCCTACTAGGTGTATTACACTAGAAGTAATTTTACAAAATAAAACTCTATTGTAAACAATCACAAAATGAAAATCATAAATAACCATGAATGAGTTAATCAATGGTTACACAAAAGCATTGTTACTTTTCACATATGGGATATTAATTAAAAGAAAAGGCATGTGATTAAAAATATTGAAGTAGTTGTCGATTACTAACATTTTGAAGGATGCTCATCAATATCTAATCAGTCATGTCTATAAATTAGAAAAGAACATGCAAATACAATGCTCCAAAGGCACCAATACATGCAAGTATTTAATTCCATTTTATGATGGCATAGAGAACATTGATATAGTTTGCCATATATTACAAAAATGAACTAAATGGGATGAAATTTTCTTCCTTATACATATAAGAAAGATATAGACTATGGAGATATACATTATTGGTTTAAAACAATGAAGATATTTTAGCTTCTTATACTTATAAAATGGCCTTTTGCATGCTGTTAAAATGAAAAGTGCATAAGTTTCTGAGGTTTTCAATAGTTTCATAACAATGGTAAGGATGTGGCTAGTTATACACCATATTAATATATAGGCTTAGATAATAATATTTGTTTGTGAAAGCTGTAAGCGTTGGAGTTAGCCAATTAATGATTTAACCAATGCAAATTCATCACAAGTTTTTACATGAAATATGAGTAAAACTCATATTATAATTATTGTTTATGCTATTTTATGAAAATAATCTTTGGATTCATGTTTCATGACTTGCATTGATATGATAATCTAAATATGAACATATTGATCACAAAATAATTGTGAAAGTATTTGAAATTGGAGCTAAATATAATATAAACTCTTATTGTACATAGGCATTTGGTTCTATGAGTAAAGTTTAAATTTATTATATATCCAAAAATGTTATGAACAATTAAAAATGATAAATAACAGCGATATATAGGTTACACAATGGTGGAGAAATAAAGTTCTTATAAAATTTTGAAATCAAGTTTAGAGGTTTCAATAGTCATGAACTTAGAATTAGCCATTGGGCAATTAATATATGCATTGAAAACTCATGATAGCATTTGAGATAATTGGTTTTTACTAAAAGCTATCACATAACACTATGTTTGCATTGAGGGGAAGGGGAGAAAAGGAAAGGAAAATAAAGGAAAGTAATGGAAATAGAAAAACCTTTATTTATTTGGATAAACTTTTAATTTAAATGAAAGGAAAGAGGTGGAATCTCAGTAACCATTGGCTTCTCTTATAACTCTTATTTTTTTAATATCCCAATTTGGAAGAAACGTTAAGGAATAGATAGTTGAAAAAATTTTATTTTTATAAAAAGACTATTATATCTATATTTTTATTATGATATTAGATTTGATTATATAATTGATACTCTTACAAAAATAAATTTCTTTTTATAAGTATTTTATATAACATCATTGTTTATAAATATTTTATGATTTTTCAAGTCTTAACAACAAAACAAGCCAAATTATTATCGGAATAAATTAAAAGGCTATATTAAACACAAAATTAAGAGTAAATCAATAACTAGCTAATATATATTACCGTTTTAAACATGCAAAATTTTATTTAAAAATATTTGTTTATACAAGCTAAGTAATATAAAGATATATTTGTATATTATATGTTATTTTATAGAAAAAAAGTTATAATTGAAAAAAAATTATAATAAATTATTGCTTTTTATATATTTATCCAAATAGTGGTTATTAGAATTTTTTTCTTTTCTTTTATTAATTTTAACTATCCAAATAAAAGGTCACGTACTCTTTTTTTTCTTTAAAAAATTTTTTATTCTTTATTTATATGTATCCAAACATAACGTTAATGTATTATCATTTAATACCACATTTTTTCGCCTGATCTTCCATCAAACTACTTAATAAAATCCTCTTTTTTTTTTTATGGATTTGTTTATAAATAGGTGCTATTGCTTATAAATACGGGACAAAGGAGAATCTTTGGTTGACTAGTAAAAGGAAACGCAAGGTAAAAACTATTTCCGACCTCCCCAACGGCATGGCTACATTACACACGGCTTCTTTTGGCAAACAACACGCTATCAAGGTTATATCTAACTATAAAGAAAACAATTTGTTATTTTATTAATAACAATATATTTATACCTTATAGAGATCAAAGTAAATAAGAAAATACATAAATAAACAAATAATATTTAATTTACTAAAAATTATCAATTAAAGAATGTTTACTTTAATAAAGTTTTTTTTTTAAATGACTTTAATAAAGATTTCAATGTTAATAAGGAAGTAAATAAAAATTAGTCAATATTTTAATTTAATAAAAAATTCATTCATTAAAGATTAAATAACTATTTTAAAAATTATCATTAATATATATATATATGTCAATCAGTATTTATATTTTTTCTTAAACTACAAGTATAAGAGAAATTACAATTATAATTAAGTTTTGCATCATTAAATAATTAAACAAATAAATCAATAAATAAATTATAATTAAATTAGACGATTTTAATATGAAGTTGAACCAAACCCACACACAATATTTATACTTTGGAAATTATTCTGTTTATATATGGTATATAATGTATAAATGTAGATTATAGATTAGACTTACAATTCAAATTAAACATTATACATAAGATTTCTTAATTCTTAAAAAATAAAAAAGTTACAAGATTAATACCACACAATTAATTAGGTAAGTAAACAAAATTAACATTTAACTTGGATGTTCACAAAGTTCCAAGGAATAACCCAAAATAATGGAAACCCATGTCCTAAAAAAATTTTAAAAAAGTTAATGTAATAACATGATTTTCCTCGAAACGAAACCATCCAATATGAAATTAGTTAATATAGGTTTTTGCAACCCCCATTCTCCAATATATATTAAATTTTGAGAGTTTGGAATTTAGGAAAAATAATTGTATAATCAGACTCCCAAAGTAAGTTTGGTAGATGCAATCTTTTCCAAATACATTCCCCAAAGGCCAAGTAGCTATTTTTGTTTAGGGATTTCCAACTCATGAAATCCAGAAATACACGTGTATCGGTGAATGTGATCCATTTTTCAGCTGCTTTTGCCAACATCCTAATCTTCATTTGCATATTTAAGCAAAACAAATTATATATAATAGCCTCAACTTGGAATTTTATACAAATCTTTGACGAATCCAGTTGTATACCCATGTCCCACGAGTCATGATCAGAGAAGAATCTGCACGAATAAAGGAAATATATAGTATGACAAATGCCACCCATATATATAATTAATTACGCAAATAAAGCTACAAACCCAACTGGATTGCTTCGTTTCCATTATCTTAACCATGACACCAAATTACATTTAAAAAAAAAAAAAGAAAGATATATAGTATAAGATATAGAATAATTACAATGTACTTATTCAAAAATAAAAAAAATAAAAAGAACTAGGGGGCGGGGCGGTCACCTCCCAAAGCTTTTAAAATTTTTTATTTATATAAAATTTTATTTTAATTAAGTTTAGACGAGTAAAAAAAAAAAATTATAATTTCAACCCAAGAAAACTAAGATAAGATCTTTGCCTATTCAAATTGAATATCCTTATTTAGAGTTTTTCCAACACAAGTATAATTTAAAATATTTATTTTTTAATAAAAGTGGTTTTAAATTTATTTCCATTAATAAGATATTCTAAAACAAATAAATGCCACATCAAAATTATATTCTTCTTTTTATTCTTTTTATTTCAATGCAAGAGGAGTTTGAATACTTTTTTTTTAATCAAAAGTAGAACTATTATTAGTTTAAGATAACTTTAATAGTCAAATCTACATGATTTATAGGTATGATGTAGATTATTATGGTTGGCTTAGAATAGCAAAATTGATGTCACAAACTTGATTACGTTATGGTAATTTTTTGTTATGTATATGGTCTAATTCATAGATTATACAAATAATAATCATCTATGATTTTATTAAAAGTTTTGAAATATAGTGAAAATTTAAAGTATATTTACTTTGAAATCCATGAGTCATTCAAAAATCTTGTAAATATGAACATTTTTATAATAGCAAAAGGAATGCTATTTGATCTTTTTAGGTGATGAAAATGATTTTGTTCATGGTAAAAAAAATTATTAATAGTATCCATTATGAAATTGATTCATATAAGTATTTATGAATTGACATGAAAAGTCTTAAAAGGAGAATATAAAAGCATAATTATATTTAAAATCTACTTATTGATATAAACTCTTATATTGAGTTAAAATATAAAAGTTTTAAAACTTTTATGAAAAAAAAATATTAAGAAATAAAATATTTGCTAGCTATCGTTCACTAAGAATGGATTTAGAGGCCTCATACTTAAATTAAAAAAAAAAATCACCAATAGTGAAAAGATAAATGAAATGGTAACTTGATTAAGTATATATGATATCTTGATAGTTGAATAAGACATTCTTTAATAAAAGAATGCATACTTGCACATGGTGGGGTGATAAGAATAAAAAGAAATAAAAATTACCACCATAATATTGTAAAATTTTAGTATAATTTTATAAGTAAATTATATAGGTTAATAAGTTTAGACATTTATGAAAGTAAAATCATAAAAAGGTTTTAAAAAATCTTAAAAGGATTAAAATGGTTTGGTTTATTCATTAAGTTTATCCAATTGTACTAGAAGTATAATTGTACTAAAGATGTATAAAAGAATGGGAATAGAATGGTTAAAATTTATAAGTATAGAGTTGTGGCCACAACGAAAACCAACTATTTTTTAAAATAATAAGAATGAGGCAACAATGTCTAGAGCATATAAATGATATACAAAATGAAAAGTTTGGACATATTAGTCTAAAGTGATTATATTAGAGATTTAATCTCAAGTGGGGCTAATTACAATAAAAGAAAATTGAATTTCAAGATATTTGGTTAGTAGTACTACAAGTAGAATTGATTTAAACACTTACTATTAGATACCAATAATGGAAACCTAACTTTGAATTAGTAATCTCTAATTACAAAGTTTAATGGATAAAAACAAGTTATTGTTATGTGTCTGTTAAGCACTAGTAAAATCCATTCAAATTTTAGAAACTAGTGTGATTCATTGCATAGGGAATATGTATTTTGTACTCTTAATGGAGTTTTAAATGTCTAAGACAATAGAGATATAATGAAAACTCTACCTATATAATCATAGAAGTGGTGCTGCTTTAACAAGAAGAATTAGGATCTCTTTTGTAAATGTTTATTAAGAGGATAAGTACATGACCATAATAGTGCTAAAAGAGGTTATAAACCTCTGACAGAATAATAAATAAGTATTATGTATACTATATTTTCAATTCTAATACTAAGAGTTGAGGTTTAATCTGCAGACACCATCAACTTTGTTAGAATTTTAAAATATATACGCTAATTGAAAGTTTAAATCAAGAGATAACTTCTTGTATTCATAATATTTATTTGTGTAAAAAGTTAAAGATTAAACACCAATATTCCAAACTAGTGAGGGACTATCGGTAATTTAAAATATGATGCATCTCACATTGAATAGAAAGATTTAATTATTGATGAGTAAAGTTAATTTTTATATTAATTTTATTCATATTTATGTTTGAACATAAATAATTACCATATGATAAATGGTCGTAACTATTTGAATAGAAATTTAGGTCTATTTATTCATTATAAATAAATCTTTCAATATAATCATTTTCATTATTTCTGATTGGAGAGTTTGAAGCTTTGTTGTATATTGAAGACATAATTGCCTTTAAAAAAGTATTTTTCACACATTAAAACCAAATTCTTTTTTATTATTTCTCTTTTTTTATTTATTTTATTTATTTATTTATTTTAACAATAGATATTCTAATAATCTGCATCAATGTGAAATGAAGATGGTAGTTAACAACCAAAAATAAATGGAAGTGACTGATAGCTGATGGCTAGACTAACTTTGCCTTCAGTGGAGGGGTGGTTCTTAGCATTATGTATGAACACAAAGTTACATTTGTACCCCACCAAAATACTCTATTTGTAGACCCAAACCCCCATAATATTCCGACTTCATGCTCTCTTCTAAGTGCCATTCTTCCAAACTTAAAAACATCTTTTTGGCTTCTTTAAAAAATCTTTAGTGATTTTGCATGTTATAAACTCTTGCAATTTATAATTTGTTTCGATCCATTCGTAGAGGGGATATATTAGGCAACATCCAAAAGTCTCTTACCGATAAATCAAAAAAAAAAAAATCTTGTAATTTATTTTTTTCACTTTTTTTTCTTTCATTTTCTCTCTCTTACAAATAAAATTTTAGAGTTCATTAGGCTAAGTGGAAAGCTCAGAATAATGTATGTTCCCCTGTTGATCGATATGATCTCCTTTTTTTTTTTTTAACTGTTTCCCCTTAATATTTGTATAATTTAATTTCCCAAAGCTCAGAGGTTTGTATAATTAATTAATTATTTCAGTTCCATGAATAGGGACAAATACTTTATAAAACTATAGATGTTAAATAAAATGGCTTTTCTAGAATTAATCTTTGTGACCACCTTGAACCTATATATTTATTTCTCAATTAATTATGGAAAAGTTTGTGTGTTAAGTATGCATGCTATGCACTCCAAAAACGATCAGTTTTGGATAACCAATAATATTAAAAATTTTATCTCCAACTAATATTTGATTCACTCAAAATTATCTTATTTTTTTATTTTAATAAAAATTTAATAATTATTACAAACATCTTATTTAATTCAAGATCCAAAATCAATTGGTTCGAATTCAATTCCACCTCGATTATTGAATTATATATATATATATATATATATATATTTCATCTTATTTGTACCTTATTTTTTCCGTATGTATATATATATACATATTAATTTTAATTTTATTGTTATTTATCTTAATCATTCAATATTATTTATCTTGTTTTAGATTATTGAATTATCTGATGATTCAAAAAAAAAAAAAAAAAAAAAAAAGGAAAACCAAAACTGAAAATGTTATTGTTCAAGGTCTTGATAATTTCGTGATTTGAGGATCAAACTCTTGGAAGATAATTAATGTATTTTGAAGTTTGATCCTTTCTTAAACTCCTATCTCTGAAGGACTTCTGATCTATAAGTAGGCTTTGCAATTCACAACAAGGACACAAACATTCCAACAATAAGTTGGCAAAGAAATCTTTCATATGCCATACTGCTAGTGTCGCCGATTATCCAGTAGTAGCCAGTGATAGCCTACCCTTATCTGGTCATCATCATCAACCATTCAACATCAATCCCTACCTAAACTAAAACCCCAGCAATCTCATCATCACAAGTAACCAAAATTAGACAACAAACCAAAAAAGAGAAACAAGCACAACTAAAAAATCAATATTTAAATAGATCAGACAAACCCAAAAACACAGTCCCAACTTTCAAACAATCAGCAGCCAATTCCTAGTTAGCTTACTAGTGCCTGAAAACACCCAATTTCATAGCTATAAATACCACAATTCAACCAAAACAGAAATCAATAGCAAATAATTGTTGGACATTGTACTAGCATTAAGGATCGATAGACAAAAGGAATAGGGAAACGGCTTCTAGTGACTTTGAGTAGCTCGATCGGCAGTGTTGGCGACAACACATAGTAGAGACGGAGGCGACGCAATTGTGGAAGTCAACGTCAAAGGCAGGAACGTTGGCAATAACCATGGTCAGTGGTAGTCATCCGAGTTTTTGGCCATCCAAATAGTGAAAAGAGAGACGAGGATGGAAGAAATAACATACCTAAATTTTAGTCAAATCAAATGGTGGAAGAGGCTGAAACGATAAAGGAAAAGCTATGGTTTAAGCTTTAGATATACGTCATTAGAGGTTGATCTTTGAAAATTAGAGCCCAGATCCGAGACGATGAGATAAAGAGGAAGTGATTGTGAAATATTAGGCTTCAATAGTGGTCGATCGGTGTTTGAGCACGATAGCCCGTGGTGGCACAACATCTAGCAATGGTGGTCGAAAATCATAGAGGAGAGAAAAGCTCTAGTAAAGAGGGAGAAAAAAGAGAGAGAGAGAAAAGGAAAATAAGAAAAAATCTAATATTTGCCTTTGTGTCATAAAAAAGATGTAGTTTTGCTAAATGCCAAGCCAAGCCAACTAAGCCGTTTTTGAGCTAAGCCAGTCGAACGAGTCGTTTTCTGAAGCCAAGCTAGATTTTTTCTACTTTTTATTTTATTTATTATTTTATTTATTTATTGTATTAGATAAAAATGTGTAAAAAATAAAAAAAAAAGACCTTACTAACATATTGCGAGGGTTTTAAAATTAAAAAAATTATAGGAAAATAAAATTTGAAGAAACCAAAAATAAAATCTAATCAAGGTTTGTGACTTTTTTAATCTAAAAATAAAGTTTTACTAATATATTGAAAAAATTTATGAATTTTTAACAAAAATTAAAATTAAAAAAAAGTAAAAAAATATTTTCAAAAAATATCTTACCAACATATTAGAGGGCAAGTCGGTTTTTTTTTTATTAGTAAAAATAAGGTTTTACCCACATATTGGAAAACCTTATATTTTTAATAAAAATTAAGTTTAAAAAAAATTTCATTAAAATCCTACAAATATATTGAAGAATAATCTTGATAAAAAAATCTTACTAACATATTAAAAGATATTTCTAAAAATTAATTGTTTTACTAAATAAGAATTGGTTTTGAATATTTGATGATAGAATTATTAAGAGTGTTACAAATAACAACTTCTATGTAAATATTATGTGAGAAATTCTTTCTAAATTTTACCATTATATTGGAGAATATGGAAAAGGCTTTCAATATCAAGATTCTTACAAAAATTTTCATTTGTCACAAATAAAGTTTTTCTATAAAAATTAAATAAATCCGATAACAGAGCTTTTTCAAAGCGTGACAAATATCCTCATTGAATACTCTTAAAGTAAGTGAATGTTCTGATTATTACCAATATATTAGAGTAATTTTAAGGCAATTTTCAATAGCTAATTACTTAGTAGGGTTTTTAAGGCTTTGGATAACACAAGATCAAAATGATATCATTCTTTAAATGGGCATTATGAAGGTATTATAACATTCCTCACACATAACTATGCTTCTAGACCTAGTCTTAGTTTCATAGACTTGAATCTTCCTTTTAAAGATGCCTAAATCAAGTTTGAAATTTTTAAAAAAAAAAAACAGATTTAGTTAGGTGGTCAATTGTACCTAAATAAAAAAGATTGGTGACGATTCCTTAAATTCATGTCTAACGATAGGTCTACAGATCTATGTGTAAAATGTGTGATAAAGAACTTAAAAATATAGCATTAATTCATGATTGGAAAATCACTTAATTTAAAATAAGTTATTTTAATTTTAATGAATTCATCAATCAAACAAAAACATTAAGAGAATTTATAACCTAAAAAATATATGTTGAAATTAATTTTAAAATTTTATTTTTATATGTTAAAAGAATCTAATAATTTGATTACAGTCAATTCACTGATATTTATCTTTGTCAATTAACCATTAAATAATAAAATTAAAAGATTTTATTAGCAACCATATTTATTACATACCACTTTTTCTCGTTGATATGTACATATGTTTTAATATATATTTTATGATTATATTTGAGGTTAGATTATAAATATAAAATATTAGATAATATAAAAAAATCAAATCAAGAGTACGTAGTATTAATTTAATGTAAGATAAATTTATCTAAACAAGGTAATGAAATTAATAATTTTTTTTATAAAAAGTATATAGTTATTTATTTAATAACTATAAAGTTTTCAAAATTTATAAGCTTTTGTTCAAATGCCAAATAGTGGATAGATAATAATTTTTTAAAATATATCTTTATATGAATTAATTAATTAGAAGTAACTCAAGTTCTTTTCTCATGAGACAGAAAAAAAAAATTTTCATTTCAGGTAGTATTGTAATATTAGAAAGATAATATATAAAATTGAATTTGGTCTTTCTATAATAATTTAAATTTAAAATTTTTTCAATATTAATTATTAAAAGGCAATACATCAAAGCAAACTCCTATTCTTATGTAGTGTCAATGTTGAATTTGAAAAGTTAAGAATGGAATTCAATTTTGATCAATTTAAGGTAAATAATAATGAAAAATTAAATTTTAATTGCGACTTGAATTGTAACATTGGCCATTTATAAGAAAATGATTGTAATATTATATTTACTATATAACTCATTCAAATAAATCAATTCTTAACTCTTAATCCCTTGAGAGATTTAAATCCTCATTTAACTTTGCTTTATCAATAATACTCAATTTGATCAATACTAACACAATATGAAAACTTGATTTTTTACTTTACTTTTTAAAAAACAAATTTACTCTTAGAATCTTTGTGACTGTTAACACAATTTTTTTTATTATTGGATCCATTTTTCCAAAAAGTCAAGGCCTATTGATGAGTAAATAATAAATTTCTAGTAATGCAATAATATATTATCTCTATTGTTCAATTTACTTCAATGAAAGCCAACACGTTTCTAACACATTTCTCAAACTTAAAAGATACCAATTAGTTAAGTTAGATGTAGTTTATAGAGATTGTACATTAAGTAATTAATGTGAACTTCAATTTCATTTTGAACTTTCAAAAGAAATGACTAAGCAAATCAATTAGGGTAATTCTCATTACATATAATAATCTTTAAGAAATCAATACATTTATAATTTAGATAACAAATTAAAATTTTGTTTTCATTTATATGTATAAGACAATTGAATTTCATTTAGTATTGGAATAATTGAAATTTAAAAATTGTTATCCCCATGCAAGACTCATTTGTGTAAGCCATCGATATTTGTTTGGACCTTCTCTTGAGTATCATATCATATTTTTTTCATGGCAGTAATCATTTACTATGGTATTTGAGATCAAACATGTTCATGGAAACAACTTATTAGTAATTAGAAAAACTAATAAAACTTTGTAGTCAACATTAATCACATAGCATACGTATATACATTTGCACATAAAAATTATAACTTACTTCATTAAAAAATAAACTAAAAATTAAATATAAAGATAAAATAAATTAAGCCATTTAATACTGTGTATGAAATGTTTAGATTAATTTCTAAGGCATACAAACATATTTGTATATTATACTAATATTGTTCCAAAACCAAAAAGCAGATTAGGTTTTTTTTTTTTTCTGCTTAAAAGCAAATTGTAATATTAAAAAATAATAAAAGAAATCACACTTTGAAGAAAAGACAAATAAAACAAATAGAAGAAAAAGAAACATATGAATGGAACAAATACAAAAGGAGAAAAGAGAAACAGAACATAATAGAATTATCGAACAAACATCTCATACTATTATCTCTAATGGTAAAAAACAATTAACTTTGATTACAAATTGAATTGAAACTTATTTATATAAGGTAAGAGTAATGAATATTTAAAAGAGAATAAATGAAATAATCTAAATTAAATAAATTTACTTTTTTTACATTACAAATGAATCAAATCAAATTAAACATATTAATTTTTTAAATTAAAAATGCATAAAATAAAATAAAATATATTTATTAGATGACACATAGTGTTTATTCATGATTGTACACGTATAAAAAAAAAATCCACATTGAATTTTTTCTTTTTTATTGAAGGTTTTAATTTTTACATATTTTATATAAGATAAGATATAAGATTGATAAGGTGTTCAAGGTATTTATTATTTATTATAATAAGTTCACAAAAAACTAAAAATAAAAGTAATGAGAGTAATTTATGGAATGTATAAAAACTATCATTTAATAAAAATTTGATTTTATTATTATTACATTAATTTTAAAATTTCTTTTTTCATTTCTCTCAAATGTGTTGAATACACATTATAATTGACTATTCTAATTATTAAGCATAAATTACTCTCAGTTTAATATACTATTACTCTTGATTTGGTTCTTAATTTATTTTAGACAATTAATCATTTTAAAATAAATGTTAATAAGAATTTTAAATTAAATTAAATGTTAATTATTATAAATGTTTAATAATAATGGAAATAAGATATTTTAAATTAAATTTATTTTATCATTAAATTTTAAATTTTAAATACATAATTAAATTTTAACACATGTTAATTTTTTAGATTTTCCATATGTTTAAAATATAAACTATTCACATTAGATTTTTTTTTTGTTAGAGGTTTTGGCTTTTATATATTTATATAAAAGCCAAAACTTCCTTAAATCGTTAGACATAGTACCATCCATTGAATAGGAGTTGTGAGAATGTTATAACATTTCTCACACATAACTGTGCTCCCAGACCTAGTCTTAGTTTTATAGACTTGAATCTTCATTTTAAAGATGCCTAAATCGAGTTTGAAATTTCTTTTTAAAAATAGATAGATTCAATTAGGTGATCAATTATATCTAAATAAAAAAATTAGTAATGACCCTTTAAATTCATGTCTAACAATAAGTTTATCGATCTATGTATAAAATGTGTGATAAAGAACATAAAAATATAACATTACTTCATGATTGGACAATCACTTATTTTAAAATAAGTTATTTTAATTTTTATGAATTCATCAAACAAACAAAAACATTAAGAGATATATGTTAACATTATTCTAAAATTTTATTTTTATATGTTAAAAGAATCTAATAATTTGATTGTAGTTAATTCACTGATATTTATCTTTGTCAATTAACCATTAATAATAAAATTAAAAGATTTTATTAGCAATCACATTTATTACATACCACTTTTTCCTATTGATATGTACATATATTTTAACAAATATTTTAAGATTATATTTGAGGTTAGATCATAAATATAAAACATTCGATAATATAAAAATCAAATCAAAAGTACGTAGTACTAATTTAATGTAGGATAAAATTTATCTAAATAAAGTAATGAAATTAATAATTTTTTATAAAAAGTATATAGTTATTTATTTAATAACTATATAGTTGTCAAATTTTATAAGCTTTTCTTCAAATGTCAAATATTTGATAGAGAATAATTTTTTAAAACATATTTTTATATGAATTAATTAATTAGAAGTAGCTTAAATTCTTTTCTCATGAGATAGAAAAGAAATCTTTCATTTCAGGTAGTATTGTAATATTAGAAATATCATAACGTATAGATTCATGGATCTAACGCTAGATATGGTTTTTAGGAGTCGCCACCAATCTTTTTTGTTAAAGAGTTTCAAGATTGACTTAAGTATCTTTAAATAGTAGATTCCAATCCATGAAACTATATTTTAAGTTCGAGAATATAGTTACATGTAAGAAAAGTTATAGTACCCCCACAACACCTATCCAAAGGATGGTACCAGTTTGATTTCAAATTATCCAAGCTTTAAATATGTTTATATTTTACCAAAATATTTAATATTAAAAATTAATCCTAAAATTACTCTAATAGTTTAGTAGTAATTTAAGATAATTTTCTCACCTTATAAATATTCATAGAGATTAGTGTCCATCTTAAAAAGGCCTTGTCGTTGGATTTATTAATATATTTTATTCAAAAAAATTAGTAAAGTTCTCCAATAGTTTGGTAGGATTTACTTTGATGCAATTCTCTCAATAGTTTGGTGAGATTTTATTATAAAAATATTTATAAAATTTTATCTTTGAGAAAATTCATTAAATCCTCAAATAGTTTGGTAAGATTTAACTTAAGGTGCAATCATCAAATAGTTTGGTAGGATAAAATACAAAATTATTTTTTTTTGAAATTGATTTATGAAATTTTTCAATATTTTGGTAGATTCCATAAAGTTTATATTATAAAAATCCTCCAATAATTTAGTAAGATTTATGAGTTTATTTGAAAAGAATTTTTTTATTTTTATATAAATAAATAAAATAAAATAAAATTCACAAAGCTATTTTAAAAAATAAATAATAAAATTTTCAATTTAAAGTAATGAGTAAAATAATAATTAAATATGAAAATAATAATAAGAAGTAAAAATAAAAAATCTAAAAATTAAATGAAAATAAAATAAAAAAAGTTAAATTAAATTAAATTAAAACATAAAATAGGATGAAAGAAAAAAAAAAACTTGCGAGCGGGTCAGGCTTAAAGCACGGTTCTTCACGTGAATCGCTTGGTTCATGTAAAACTTCAAACTTCAATAGGAAAGTTTATCCTTTGAGTGATATGGGTGAGAAGCTCATCCGCACCAAAGTACTCAATATTGATATTGACCAAACCACCACAGCTACGATCAATAGCATGCATGCATATTTTATCGATATCATAAAAATGTGAGTCACCAAAATTTTGCATATCGATGGATCACCACATGGATGGATCCTTGCAGATGTTGTGCCATTGTGTGCATACTTTTTGAGCACTCACAATGATCTCTATGGCTCCCAGTCTTAACAGAATCAATGTTGTCACATCGTGTGGGAGCTCTAACTAATATCAGAGACAATGGCTCTTTAGACGGCTCGTATTCGCTTTTTGATTTCAGTTTGATTTTAGTTTGAGTTTGAGTTTTAGTTTCAGCATCATGGCATTCAATGTTGGCGGGCAGTTGGACGTGGCTTGTTTAGGGAATTTTTAAGGAAAATTTGAGCATTAGCAAAAGTGAGGATTTTTTTGGATGATTTGTGAATTGTGTTTTCAATTTTGGTCTGTCTAACGGTACTGGTATCTTACTATCGAGAATTGTAGGTTAGGACTATTGGCAATAAGTAAGGCCTGGTGTGGAAATGAAGGTATTGGACTAATGGTGCCGTGGAATGGGGAAGATGCTGATGACAATGGCAATGGGATGATGGTTTTTTTTTTTACGTGTCCCCCTTCCTACTTTTATCACAGATTTATATAGAAATTCATGCTAAGTCCATTTTCCTTAAATTTATTATTTTATTTGATTTAATTTTAATGTGAATTGATTATGGAATTAAATCCAAAAAATCTCTCAACATCATTTTAATGTGAATTGATTTTAGAAGTAAATCCAAAAAATCTTTCAATTATGGTTGAAGCCTATTTTCAATTTTGAAAAAATTTTCAGACAAAATAGGGTGTCTAAAGTTGTCCTTCTTTATGCATTTTTTGTGGAACATAAATTGTGCAAAGACAAAAAATATCAATTTTGTTCGGGTCTGAAAGTCAAGATTTAAAAAGTGATCGAAATATACCAAAATAGAAAAATGATCAAGATTGAGTAACGAAACAAAAAATAAAATGATCTGGATCAAGTTGAGATTAAACCAGGTGATTGAGATTAAACTACGAATCAAAAAAATAAAATGATCTAGACTTAATTGAGATCAAAACAGGTGATCGAGATTGAACCAAAGGTTTGAAAATAAAATGATCTGGATTAAGCCAAAATCGAAACGAGGTGACAGTGGTCAAACTATGTTCAAAGGATAATTTGGACAGAGCCAAGATCAAATGACCGAGATTGAATCACAAGTCTAGAAAGACATTTGTATCAAGCCGAGATCAGACGACCATGATTGAACTGCAAGTCTGGAAAGATGATCTGGACCAAGCTAAATCATACTGAAATTAAATGATTGGGATTGAATCGTAAGTCTGGAAAGATGATCTAGACTAAGCCAAAATTAAACAATCAGGATTGAACCACAAGTTTGGAAAGCTAACTTGGATCGTGTCAAGGTTGAAGCTAGATGACCGTGGTTGAACCATGGTCAAAAGATGACTTGGACATAGTTGAGATAAAGACGAGTGACCGAGATTGAATCATCAGTCAAAAAGATGATTTAGATTGAACCGAGATCAAAACAAATGACTAAGATAGAATCACAAGTAAAAAAAAATGATCTGAACTTAATCGAGATCAAAGATGAACGATCGGAGTTGAACTGTAGGTTAGATAAATAAAGTTCAAAATTTTAACTTGAAATCCAAATATTCACAATTTGGACATTCAAAGATTTGTAAGGTTCCATAACAGAAGTTGAAAGATCCCAATATTCCAAGTTTCACAACAAAATCATAAAGGTTCTAGATTCATAAAAGTTTCAGGTTCACTGGGACTTTCAAATTTGCAAGAATGGAAGATTCAAAAGGTTTCAAGTTTCACAAAGGTTGTAGATTTGCAAAGGTTTTAGGTTCGTAAGGACTTTCAAATTCGTAAAACTGAAAGATTTGTAAGATTTCAAGTTTCGCAGAGGTTCTAGATTCATAAAAATTTCAGGTTTGCCAGGACTATCAAATTCGCAAGAATAGAATATTCAAAAAATTTCAAGTTTCGCAGAAATTCTAGATTCACAAAGGTTTTAGGTTCGCAAGGACTTTCAAATTCGCAAGAATGAAAGATTCTCAAATTCTCAATATTTCAAGTTTCACAGAGGTTTTAGATTCGCAAAGGTTTCAGGTTTGCAACAACTTTTAGATTCGCAAAAATGAAAGACTTACAAATGTCTCAAGTTCGAATGGTTCTAGACTCGTAAAATTTTAAATTTTAAGTAAAGTATCCAAAGATTCAAGTTTTGAAATTTTAGATTTGCAAGTTTCTACAAATTAAAGAGAGAAATAAAATAACCAACTCAGCCAATTCAAGATTAATATCAGGTCTATCCGATTCAAAGATGAAAATGGACTTATTGTCACGATTGAAGATGAATGACTTGCAATTACAATTAAAGATAAAAAAACTAGATCTGATCAGGTGAAGATAATGACCAATTGAACTGAGCAAAAAGATGAAATAACCAAGATTGAGTCAAGGTCAAAGATGAATGATTGAGATCGAATCACGAGTCAAAAAGATGAAATGACCAGGAATAAGTTGAGGTTGAAGATGAATGACAGGGATCCAATCGTGAGTCATAAAGATGAAAAGACCAAGATCGAGTTAAGGTCAAATCGAGAGTCAAAAAGATAACACGACCAAGATCGAGTTGAGATTAATGATGAATGATCAAGATCAAATTGCAAGTCAAAAAGATGAAATGACCAAGATCGAGTCAAGATCGAAGATGAATAATCGAGATCAAACCGTTAATAAAAAAGATGAAATGACCAAGATCAAGTCAAAATCGAAAATGAATGACTGGGATGAAATGACTAGGATCGAGTCAAGATAAAAAATAAATGATCAAGATCAAACTGCGAGTAAAAAAAATGATATGGATTAAGTCAAGATAAAAAATGAGTAATTGAGATCAAATCACAGGCCAAAAAAATAATTTGAACTAAGTCAAGATAAAAAATGAGTGATGCATGTCCTATCTAAGATGCAAATATAATTATCAAGGATTTAAACATAATGTATATAATGCAAACATTACTAAATCATGCCATGAAATTTCAATTATGATAACAAGCTTCGTAAAACTCCACTATTCTTTCTTAACTTCTTAGTATTAACAATCCTAAAATAAAATTTGTTAGCTGATCCATGTTATTTTCCTTATATGATTGTTACTCACATGTCATATCAACTAATCTATCACTGAATTCATCATTAGATCACCTTGTTTATCCTTTAAATCATTTTCTCAAGCTTCTTTTACTTTTTTCATCTTGGATTTTTTTCAAAAGAATGGAAAAATCTTTTACAAATAGTGTCATTCATTTATTTACCATCATTTTAATTCATGACAAATATGATACATTTTCTTGATCATTCAAGGGATGTACACTTTGTAAAGAATAAGAAAATTGGATCTTTATTATTGAAAAAAAAGTATGGTCAAGAATAACTTAAAGATAAATGAAAGCAAAATGTTATGATTGTGGAAATAGGAATCAACATCCAAAATAATAACTGTTTAATTTTGAACTCCAACTCAGAATTCTCTTTAAAAAACACATTTTATCAATATCCTCAGTATTTGAACTAATCATCCTTATTCTTGAAACCCTTACATAAAGTTGTTTTTTCAAGCTTTCATCTTTACTTAAACCACCATTTCGGTTTTTTAGTTTAAGTTTCCATTTTTTCTCTTTTTGCTTTTTGATTATTTTGTTTTGTTTTTTTTTTTTTTTTTTTTTGCACACCTCTTTTTTTTTCATTTTTTTCCTTTATCCATCAGTGACATTTTGATCAAAGTTTCAAACAATCCAATGATAAATCTGTCTTAATTTAATTTATGATTCTCTAATTCAAGTATTCACATTTGATCAAAATAGACTTTTAAAAAATGCAATGTGGGCTAAGGTGAGGGTTTATGAAAGAAATGAATAAAACAGGCACAAATTTATTTGGAAGGTTATCAAATCAAAAATCATTTTTCATTTAGAACAAATTGGCATTTTGCCCCATCAATTTCTCCTTCATTTTTTTCTTTTTTTTTTCTTTTTTTTTCATTATTTTTCAAGAAAATTTTGAGTACAAAAGTGCTTTACCCCTGAAATCACTAAAGATAAACAAACTTCTCAAACTTTGCCCCTAGTATGAGGGTGATCTTTGGTTAGAGTTCCTCAAAAGAAAATTTCAAAAGGCTCAAACGAGTTAACAAAGGATAATTGTACCTTTTTTTATGAATGATAGAAGAAAGATGACCATTTTTTATCTTGAACATGAATACTTTTAATGATGAACATCTATTGATCAAGAATAGACTTGTGAGTGAACAATTGTAAAGATTATGTGTTGCATCATTTTTTAAACTCTTCACAAAATTTATCTTTTTTTTTATTCAGCAATCTCAATAAATCAATAATTTTCATCTATCAATCAAATCATCATAAACAATGTTTTCAAAATCGAATCCTGAATTATCGTCATGACTATTTGAACATTCATTATTTGGATACAAGAAATGGATGTGAAAAAAAGGTATGAGAAGGTAAAAGTAAATAATGGTGATTCATAAAAAAAAAAAGTCATGAAAATGCATCAAATCATCATTTTTATTAAAATGATAAAAAATAAGATAAAATCAAAGTACATAAAAGAAATCCATATTCTTAAAAAATTTTAAAATGATACTTAGTTTTAATCTGCCTCTCTAAAATCATGCCCTTGATCGATTAGGCAAAGGACCTTTGTGGATATTCAGCTCCTCTGTTCATTTAAGCTTATCGAGCCTGTTTAAATCAAACTTTGCACCTTATGCTTAAAAACAAAATAGGTTTTTATGGAGTGATCCACATTCCTATTATGGTAGTCACATGTGGCATTAACATTGTACCATTTGGGAAGGGTGGCTTTAATGGTTCCAAAAAAACTGAGGATACTAGGTTATTCTTAACTAATTCTAAAAATAGCTTAGTATAGGTTATGGGGATAGGATCAATGTGAGCTCTCTCTTGATTGCCCCTAGATATTTTCAAATCACTCGCTTAATTGTTAGGCATTGGAATTAGTGTAATAACAGGATTAGGCCCACATGCAAGTGCTTAAAAAGCTAGTTAATAAGAACTCAGAGTAATGTTGTTTATGGTTAAGAAATAAAGCTAGTAAGGAACTTGTGCAATATTATTGACTGTTGGATAGTAAGTAGGATGAATATATGGTGGATATGAAGCATAACTTCTAGATTGCTATATTTTAAAACTCACTATTTAGGCTTCGTCTTTTTCTTTCTTAGGGATCCCACCTTTTTTTGCACTACTATTGATTTTTTTTCCTCAAGCTTTCCACTCTTGATGGTATTTTCAATAATCTTCCCTGAGATCACCATATTAGCAAAATTTTTTATTATGTTCCCTATCATTTTCTCATAATAAGGTAACTTTAAAGTGCTCACACATAAAATCATTGTTTCTTTTTCAATTAAGGGTGGCTGCACCTGAGTAGCTATATCTCGCCACTTTTAAGCATATTCATTGAATGATTCTGTCATCTTTTTTTTCATACTCTATAAAAAACAGTGACTAGGAGTCATATCTATAATATGATGATATTGATTGATGAAAAAATAGGTCAAATATTTTCATGATCGAATGCGAATCCTATCTAACTGAACATACCACCTTACAAATGACCTGGTTAAGTTGTCCTAAAGGACATGCATGAGTAGTTTCTTATTGTTGGCGTGCACTACCATTTTACAACAATACCTTATAACGTGTGTAATAGGACACTTAGTACTATCGTATTTCTCAAATCTAGTACTTTAAACTTTGGTGTTATCATCACATCTGGCACCAAACAAAGCCCCATAACATCCATAGATCTATAGAAGTCAATGCTTTCTGTAGCTTATAATTTTTCTTTAATCATGCTTATTGTTTGATCAGTCTTAGAGTCTTTTGAGGACGCAGTCATTTGTAACTTCATTTTTTCTTTCGTCTCATTCAGATTAAAGATTTAGATTGGCTCGATTGCCCTTTTAGCGAAGACAAGATTGGTGTAACTTTGAACATTTACTTGACTGAGTGTATAGGGTATTTTCGGGCAACTGTAACTTAAAAATGTGGTTTGTTGTGGCTAAAAGCCTGGAGTGGCTTGGGTTTGATGTGAACCAAAACCTGAAGGATATAATGACTCAATAACTTCATACGAGATATCTTCTTCCACTGTTTTTCCTTTGTTTACTTTTTTCTAAAACTTCAAGGATCTTGCTTAGTTTCTCCTCAATTACCTGTATCGTAACGGTTTTGGGACTGCCAGACGTAAAAAATGAGATGTTTTAAAATCGAAAAAAATACAAATAAAAAGAGGGAGTCACCACCAATCTTTGTTAGGGTGTGATTGGCCACCCAAAAGTTTATCTTTTTAATAAAACTATAAAAACGAGTTTAAAGTCTTATCAAAAAGATAAATTTTGATTTGCGAAAAATCAGGTTTGGTCCGGGAGTCGATTACGCGTGGGAAAAGATTAGCACCCCCACAACGCCCATAAATTGGTACCATTTAATTATGCGTTATTTTCTACGTTGGATAAAAATGGTTTTAATTTGAAATTTAACATTAATTCCCTTCATTTAAAAATATTTTTGCTAAAATTTTTATTTAGGAATATTGAGAAAATCTTTAAGTTAAAGAATTATCCTAAAATTCTCCAACATCTAGGCAGAATTTGAAATAACTCTTTTCGCTTAAGATTTAACACAACAATCCTTAAAATGAAATAACGCTCTTTATAGAAAATTGTTGGTAACTCTCCAACATCTAGGCAGAGTATCAAGAATTATTTTTTGGAATGTTATTTTTATTTTATTTTGTAATATCACAAAAGATTTTTTTTAGTATTATTTTTTTATTATAAGATATTTTATCACTAAGTAGTAAATAAAAAATTAAAGACAGAATAGTACAAGTAAATACTGATAATAACATGCTAACGTATATCATGCTAATGAATGTCATGTAAAATGAGATGCAATTTAAGAGTTGGATTCTTAAATATAATGAGACCACCCCGACTCTCCAACATTTAGGCAGAGCTTAGGTGCGACTGTTTATATTTAAGATCCCAATTTACCGTTATCTTTTTTTTTATTTATTGATCTTATCATTAATGCGATTTAAGAAATCGTGTGAAAAGACTTCACGAAGTAAAATTTCTAAATACCCCATCATCTAGGTAGTATTCGAGAACAAATTGCTTCAAATAAAATTTTCATACGTGTCCTTAGGATTTTTTTGGACTTTGGATTTCGAGGATTTTGGACTTTTGGGGGTTTTGGATTTTAGGGATTTTGAATTTTATGGGGTTTGGATTTAAGGGATTTTGGATTTTTAGGAGTTTTAGAAACCTATGATTTTGAAAATTAAGAATTAGTGTTTAAGGTTTCGTTTTTAAGAAAATACGAACATCTCTAAAAATCCCCAATATCTAGGCGGATTTTCGAAGCAAGTTCGATTTTAGTGATTTTTTAAAATTAATTTAAAATTTTTTTTATATTTATTTTTTTATGAAAATTTATTAATAATAATTCCCCAACATCTAGGCGAAATTATTTTTTTTTTTAAAAAAATATTTTTATTCTCTCCAACATCTAGGTAGGAAAAATAATAAAAATTATTTTTTTGAGCATTTTAATATATTTTAATTATTATTTGTTTTCAATTTTATTATTATTAAAACAATTAAACATTTATTCTAATAAATTTATCATGCATAAATATAAAAAAAATAACAAAAATAATAATATAAAAAAAATTTAAAAAAAAAATTTTTTTACCTGAACCAGACCGGTCAACGATCCGGTCAACGCTAATCCGAGCGGTTTGACCGGTTCGGCGGTTGGATCTACGGTTCGGGTGATCCGTCTGGTTCGACGGTCGGATCAGCGGTTCAGGCCGATTTGATTGAACCGACAGAGCTGTTGGAGGAAACAGGTCAGTGGGTCGTTGCACGGATCCCGAGTCGGGTCACGGGCGTGCGGATCCTCACTGGTTGAAACGACGTCGTTTTGCTTTTAATGTTTTCTATAAATAACTTGAAAAAAATTTTTTTGTTCATTTGGTTTTGTTTCCAGAAAAAAAATGAGAGAGAGAGAGAGTTCTGGAGGGAGGGGTCCGGCCGGTCGCCATTCGATCGTCGGACCACCAAGTCGGCCGCCTCCTGGGTTACCGCCGGCGGTGTCGTCGGTGATCAAAAATTTTGAAAAATGATCAAGAAGCTACTTTCGACGTGATCTTTCCAAATTCGAAGTCGATTTTACTAGAAACAGCCCCGATCAACGTAGATCGGGGCTTGAAGCTTTCGGTTTCTTTTCCTTTTCCTTTTTTTTTTGGCAAAACTGATGATTTCTTTGCTTTTTCAGGGAGCTTGGCATTGAGGTTCCTCCCTACGGGGAGGACTGTGTTTGTTTTTCGTTACTGTTTTTTTTTTTTTTTTTTCGGTTGGTGTTGATTCTGTTTGGGTATTTTGGGTGTTTTAGAGTGTTTGAGGATTCGCAGAGGTTTGAAGGGATTTTTTTTAGGGGAAATTGAAGGAATCTTAGAAAGCTTCCTGTTTCGTAGAGAGCCAGAGACCCCTTAATAAGGAAGATTGTAGGGATTTTAAAGGTTTCTACTAGAGAATCTAAAGTGGCAATAGTAAGCTTAAGTAGGCAGAGAGCTGGCTTATATTTTGGTGTAGATTGGTTGGGTGGCTGACATTGGTCGGGGCAGTTCGACATTCGTACAACCCGCTTGACTTCTGTCTTATTTCGTTTTATTTTTGTTGTTTTGTTAAATATTGCTATTATTATTATTATAAAAATAAAACAGTAGACCCGGACAAAATCGGTGTCTACACCTGGTGAGTTTTTTCTAACTTTTTAAAACGGTTTGCATTATCTTGCTCTATTTTTCTGGCTTTAGCTCAGGTGTTATAAGAATGTTGAGCTATTCTTACATCTTAGTACCATAATCTAGAATAAGTGATCTTGACATGATTTAACATTATGAATAAATGGTCATGAATGAATGTAATGCAATGCATGTATGTTTATGAATATGCATAAGAAGAAAAAAAATAAACAAGACAAAAAATCGATTAGTCACCTCAATAAAAAATGCAAAATAAACACTATAAAGCTAATAAAATAACAATGACCCTAAATTTTAGATTAATTATAAAGGGTAGAAGGACATAGCTTTACTTATGGTTAGGCTCTTAAAGTTAACTATATGAGGTTTGGATTACTTTTAAAAAGTTCTCAAATTGTTCCTTACATCATTGTCCATCACAAACTAATAAAACACCCCAATCCTCGCCTATCATATGCTACAAATGAAAAGGATTCAATCTGAGTAGGAGCATTTCGCAGGCCCATATAAAGACATTAAATCTCATGAAGGCATAGGTACTTCATTCCTTCCTAAAAGATAAAGCTCGAATAGAGAGCTTATGTCATGCACATGCAAATAAATGATAGATATATGAAATAAGTAAATGAATTGCTAAACAAAATATAAGCAAAGGAAAGAAAAAAATAGGAAAGAAAGAAAATAATCTCAAATTTATTAAGCAAGGATTGGATAGTAAGAAATCATTTATTGGCCTGACTCTCATTTTTTCTAGTGGAATCACCAAACTGTCATAATGTATAGATTCATGGACCTATCACTAGACATAGCTTTTAAGAGTTGCCACTAATCTCTTTTGTTAAGATGTGATTAACCACCTAATCAAATCTGTCTCTTTTAAAAAGGAGTCCTAAAATTGACTTAAGTATATTTAAATAGTAGATTCTGATCCATGAAACTAGATTTTAAATTCGGTAGTACAATTACATATGAGAAAATTTATAGCACACCCCACAGTGCCTATCCAAAGGATGGTATCAGTTTGATTTCAAATTATCTAAGCCTTAAATATGTTTATATTTTACCAACATATTTAATATTAAAAATTAATTCTAAAATTACTCTAATAGTTTGATAGCAATTTAAGATAATTTTTTCATCTCAAAAGTATTCATGGAGACTAGTGTTCCACCCTGAAGAGGCTCCGTAATCAAATTTATTAATATATTTTATTCAAAAAAATTAGTAAAGTCCTCTAATAGTTTGATAGGATTTACTTTGATGCATATATCTTAATAGTTTAGTGAGATTTTATTATAAAAATATTTATAAAATTTTATCTTTGAGAAAATTCATTAAATCTTCTAATAGTTCAGTAAGATTTAACTTAAAATGCAATTCGCTAATAGTTTGGTAGGATAAAATACAAAAATTATTTTTTTTTTGTAATTGATTTATGAAATTCTCCAACAATTTGGTAGATTCCATAAAGTTTAAATTCACAAAAAAATCTCTAATAGTTTGATAGGATTCATGAATTTATTTGAAAAGACTTTTTTTTTTATATAAATAATAAAATAAAATAAAATTCATAAAGGTATTTTATAAAATAAATAATAAAATTTTTAATTTAAAGTAAAGAGTAAAATAATAATTAAAGATGAAAATAATAATAAAAAAAATTAAAAATTAAAAATTAAATGATAATAAAATAAAATCAAAACAAAAAATAAGATAAAATAAAAAACTTACGATTGGATCAGGCTTGAAACGCGAATGTTCACACGGATCGTCAGGTTCATGCAAAAACTTCAAACATCAATCCAAAAGTTCATCCTTTTAGTGATATAGGTGAGAAGCTCATATGTACCAAAGTACTCAATATTGATATTGACCAAACCATCACAGCTATGATCAATAGCATGCGTGCATATTTTCTTGAGATCATAGAAATGTGAGTCACTAGAATTCCATGTGTCGATGGATTGCCACATGGATGGATCTTTGCAGATGTTGCGCCATTGGGTGCATAATTTTTTAGTGCTCTCAATGATCTTTATAGCTCCCAGTCTCAATAAAATCGATGCCATCACGTTGCGTGGGAGCTCCAGCCAGTATCAGAGACAATGGCTTTTTGGACAGCTCGTTTTCGCTTTTCAATTTCGTTTTAGTTTCGGTTTAAATTTGAGTTTCAATTTTGACATCGTGAGATTCAGTGTTGGTGGATAGCTGGACGTGGCTTGTTTGGGGATTTTCTAGGGAAATTTTGACCATTAGCGAAAGTGAAGATTTTTTTGGATGGTTTGTGAATGGTGTTTTGGGTTTTGGTCTATCTGAAATTGATGGTATCTTGCCGTTGAGAATTGTAGGTTAGGACTATTGGCAATAAGGATGGCTTGGTATGGAAATGAAGGTATTGTATTAGTGGTATCATGGAATGGGGAAAATGCTAGTGACAATGGCAATGGGACGATAGTTTTTTTTTTTTTTTCGTTTCCCCCTCTTGCTTTTATCATAGATTTTTATAGGAATTCATGCTAAGTCCATTTTCTTAAATCTATGATTTTATTTGATTTAATTTTAATGTGAATTGATTTTGAAATTAAATCTCAAAAATCTTTTAATTATGGTTAAAGCCTGTTTTCAATTTCGAAAATATTCCAGAACAAAAATGAGGTGTTTACAAGAAAGATAATATATAAAATTTAAATTTGGTCTTTTGATAATAATTTAAATTTAAAATTTTTCAATATTAATTATTAAATGGCAATACATCAAAGTAAACTCCTATTTTTATTTAGTATCAATGTTGAATGTTAAAAGTTAAAAATGGAATTTAATTTTGATAAATTTAAGGTAAATAAAAATGAAAAATTAAATTTTAATTGCAACTTGAATTGTAACTTATTCAAAAAAGGCAAAAACATTGGCCATTTTATAAGAAAATGATTGTAATATTATATTTACTGTATAAATCATTCATATAAATCAATTATTACCTCTTAATCTCTTGAGAGTTTTAAAATTTCATTTAACTTTGCTTTGTCAATAACATTTAATTTGATCAATACTAACATAATATAAAAATTTGATTTTTTACTTTAATTTTAAAAAAAAAATTTACTCTTAAAAACTTTGTGCTTGTTAACACAATTTTTTTTATTATTGGATCCATTTTTCCAAAAAGTCAAGGCCCATTGATGAGTAAATAATAAATTTCTAGTAATGCAATAATTTATTATCTCTATTGTTCAATTTACTTCAATGAATGCCAACATATTTCTAACACATTTCTCAAACTTAAAAGATACCAATTAGTTTAGTTAGATATAATTTATAGAGATTGTTTACTTAATGTGAACTTCAATTTCATTTTGAATTTTAAAAAAAAATGACTAAGTAAATCAATTAGCATAATTCTCATTACATATAATAATCTTTAAGAAATCAATACATTTATAATTTACATAACGAATTAAAATTTTGTTTTCATTTATATGTATAAGACAATTGAATTTCATTTGGTATTAAAATAACTGAAATTTAAAAATTGTTAACCCCATGCAAGACTCATTTATGTAAGCCATCGATATTTATTTAGACATTCTTTTATGTATCATATCATTTTTTTTTCATGACAGTAATCATTTACTATGGTATTTGAGATCAAATATGTTCATGGTAACAACTTATTAGTAATTTAAAAAAGTAATAAAACTTCGTAGTTAACATAAATCACATAGCATATGTATATACATTTGCACATAAAAATTATAAATTACTTCACTAAAAAATAAAACCAAAAGTTAAATATAAAGATAAAATAAAGCAAGTCATTTTATATTGTGTATGAAATGTTTAGATTAATTTCTAAGGCATACTAACATATTTGTATATTATACTAATATTGTTTCAAAAACTAAAAGCAAATTAGGTATTTTTTTTTTTGCTAAAAAGCAAATTATAATATTAAAAAATAACAAAAGAAATCACAATTTGAAAAAAAAAAGGAATAAAACAAATAGATAAAAAAGAAACATATCAATCGAAACAAATAAAAAAAAAAAAAGGAAAAACAGAGACAGAACATAATAGAATTATAGAACAAACATCCCATACTATTATCTTTAATGGTAAAAAATAGTTAACTTTGATTACAAATTGAATTGAAACTTATTTATATAAGGTAAGAGTAATGAATATTTAAAAGAGAGTAAATGAAATAATCTAAATTAAATAAATTTATTTTTTTATATTACAAATGAATCAAATCAAATTAAGCATATTAATTTTTTTAAATTAAAAATACATAAAATAAAATAAAATATATTTATTCGATGACACATAGTGTTTATTCATGATTGTACATGTATAAAAAAGAAAACATCCACATTGAATATTTTCTTTTGATCAAAGGTTTTGATTTTTATATATTTATATAAGATAAGATATAAGATTGATAAGGTGTTCAAGATATTTAATATTGATAAGGTATTTAAGATATTTAATATTTATTATAATAAGTTGACTAAAAACTAAAAATGAAAGTAACGAGAGTAATTTATGGAATGTGTAAAAACTATCATTTAATAAAAATTTAATATTATTATTATTATTACATTAATTTTAAAATTTTTTTCTTTCAAGCGTATTTAGTGCATATTATATTTGATTAGTCTAATTATTAAGTATAAATTACTCTCAATGTAATATATTATTACTCTTGATTTGATTTTTAATTTATTTTAGACAATTAATCGTTTAAAAATAAATAATGTTAATAAAAATTTTAAATTAAATTAAATGTTTATTATTATAAATGTTTTATAATAATAAAAATAAGATATTTTAAATTAAATTTATTTTATCATTAAATTTTAAATTTAAAATGTATAATTAATTTTTAACATGTGTCAATTTTTTAGATTATCCATATGTCGAAAATGTAAATTATTTACATCAAAATTTTTTTAGTTAAAAATTTTGACTTTGATATATTTATATAAGATTATGATTTGGTATAAAATTCTTTTAATTATGAAAAAAGAAAATTAAAACTAGCTTATCCTATAGAGGATTTGACAAGCAATACTAAGCTTCGCTTAATCAAGTATACAAATTAAGAGTATAAATGATATATTAATATTCGTAAGTTATTCGAGTTTGATTCGAATAAAATTTTAATTCGGTTTGATTATTGTCGAGCTCGAACTGAAGTAGTTTGACTCATCGATCGAGATGAATTTAAATATTTTTTTATTCGACTCGAGTAATTCGTGAATCTAATTGAACTTTTATATTTAAATATATTTTTATTATTTTAATTAATAAATATTTCGAATTTAAGCTTAAGTTTGAATACAAATAATTAAATTTTTATCGAATATAAGAATCGAACTTATTTTTACATATTAATCGAATCTATTGAACGAACTTAAATAATTCGATTTTTATTTCGAATCGAACTCAAGTTAAAAAATAAAATTTGATCAAATTTAAATTAAATTTTAAATATTAAATTTTTAATTAAATTTAAATTTAAATTTAATATTATATTAATTCAAACTCATAGCTCACATCCTAATATTGAGTGATAACGAAAGAGAAATTAAAAAAAAACCAACGGAGGCATAAGTGGTAAGCCGTATTGGAGTGGTAAGGGAGGAGAGAGAATATTACCAAGGAAACCCCACTTCTTTGCTCAAATACATTGCATTTGGTTTGTATCCTGCGCATCGTCACACCTAACCTCTCCTCTCGTATTAAAACCAACCCTTTTACCTTGCTATCAATGTTTCATTTCTCTTTCTCCACGGTTTTTTTTCTTTCTTTCTCTCTCTTTTTGCCCTATCTGATAGGGTTTTCATGTCCTTCTAGGTCCAATCTCTCTCATGCATTCGTGTCTTAAAGCTACATACGGTGACGTTTCAGCCTTCTTCCTTGTTGGGCCTCTCTTTCTTGCTCTCTTTGGAGGGTTTTTGCGCGGAGGGCAGAGCAGATTTGACCGCCCAGGGTTTTTTGACCTGTATTTATGTCAAAGCTCTTTACTCTTAACGGTAAACTCCTCATCTTTGCTAGTTTTTAGCTTTGGTTTTTTTTTTTCAGCTTTTTTTTCCTATCTGGGTATCTTTGATTTTCGGTTTTGCTGAACTTGGTTTATATATCTGATGTGATAAAGTTATACCCTTTTTTTGTTTGAACAAATTTTTAGATTTTTGGATTATCTTTGGTAACTTAGGGTACTAATCTTTATTATTATTGTAAAGTAACTTGGGGTACTAATCTTTATTATTATTGTAAAGTATCATGGATGATTTTAATAGCGTTTGATATATTTCAATTTTGATGTTACGAAAGATTTGTTTTCTAATGGTGTTTTGTTGATTAGTTTAAACCGGAATTGTGAGTCTTGGTTGTGAATTAGTGAATTCTTGTTGATCTAAGGAAGAAGTTTAGTTGCCTTTAGGTGATTCTATTTATTGGTTTTTGTTAATTTTAAGACTTGGAGGCTATGAAGTAGTTCTAGTTGTAGATCAGGTGCCCTTAGAACTGATCTGATTGATTTTTTATTTTTTGTCTCTTATTATTTTTGGGCTTATCGGTTGACCTTTACAGTCTACTATATGGGAGTCTGATGATGTATAGGAGCTTTGCATGTTTCTCAGCTGAATCTGTTTTTGGTTTTATGCTTCTTCAGCTTGAAAACGATAGAGGCGTTTTGGTTGTAGATCAGGTCTATTTTGAACGGATCGGTTGGGATTTAAGGTTCAGATGACTTTCTTTTGGGCTGTAAATTTTTTGTTTTGAAATATATGGTTCTGTGGGACTACATCTGAGATGGATTTATGAGTTATGGATTCAGAGCTCCTTCTGGTTGATGGATCTTGTGGGTTTGCCTTAGGGGGCTTTTGGTGTGAACCTTTGGAACCTAAAGTTTGGCCTCCTAGATAATATTCCTGGGTTCCTTTGTATTTTGTTTATGTTTATTGGACATAATGTTGGTAGAGATGTGGTTTTTGAGAGCTGTATGTGGTCAAGAATATCTTGATCAACTGCTATTTAATCAGAAATATCTTTCAAGTTCTTTAATTCAATTTTCTTATATTATTTTAGTAGAATTCTCTGTTCTCATCAACTTTTTTGATCTTGGTTCTCAGGAAGTGATGATATTTCCGCTAGGGGGTCAATTTACCCAAACCCCAAGGAGTCAACTCTCTTTTTGTCCCTTGGACGTCATGTGGATGCATATTTCCCTCCTTGGAAGAGGTCCTGCATCGGTGCCCCTTTTGTTCTCTCTGGAGAGAGGTTTGAGCTGAAGAAACCATCAATTGAGGTTCTCCCTGATGAATGCTTATTTGAAATCCTCAGACGATTACCTGGAGGCCAAGAGAGGAGTGCCTGTGCTTGTGTTTCCAAGCGCTGGCTTACACTTGTAAGCAACATCTGCAGTGATGAAATCAGTGACAACAAGACCAACCAAGCTTTGAATCTCAGGAAAGAGGGTATTGATAAGAAGGATGGAGTTGTTTCTGAGGTTGAAGATCATGATTTTGAGGGTGATGGATATCTCTCTAGGAGTTTGGAAGGGAAGAAAGCAACAGATGTTAGACTTGCTGCTATTTCTGTCGGAACTGCTAGTCGTGGAGGATTGGGCAAGCTTTTTATTCGAGGTAGCAATTCCAGGCGTGGAGTGACTTCTGTTGGCCTCAGGGCCATTTCCCGTGGATGCCCTTCTCTAAGGGTTCTTTCCTTGTGGAATTTGTCTTCTGTTGGAGATGAAGGTCTGTGTGAGATTGCTGATGGGTGTCACCAGCTAGAGAAGCTTGACCTTTGCCACTGTCCTGCAATTACAGATAAGTCATTGCTCTATGTTGCAAAGAGCTGCCCTAATTTGAATGATCTGACCATTGAGGGTTGTGCAAACATTGGGAATGAAGGTCTCCAAGCTGTAGCACGCTGCTGTCCGAATCTAAAGTCTATTTCAATTAAAGATTGCCCCTTTGTTGGAGATCAAGGAATTGCAAGCCTGTTGTCTTCAGCCTCATATTCCCTCACAAAAGTAAAGCTCCAGGCCTTGAACATTACTGATGTCTCTCTTGCTGTTATTGGACACTATGGCAAGGCATTGACTGACCTTTCTCTCACTAGCCTTCCAAATGTGAGTGAGAAGGGCTTCTGGGTAATGGGTAATGGTCATGGGCTACAGAAATTGAAATCTTTCACTGTTACATCCTGCTGTGGAGTGACAGATTTGGGACTTGAAGCTGTTGGAAAGGGTTGCCCAAATTTGAAGCAGTTCTGCCTCTGCAAATGTTCTTTCTTATCTGATAACGGATTGATGTCTTTTGCCGAAACAGCTAGTTCACTAGAGAGCTTGCAACTGGAGGAGTGCCACAGGATCACCCAATTTGGGTTTTTTGGTTCCCTTCTTAACTGTGGTGCAAAGTTGAAGGCTATTTCTCTTGTGAATTGCTTGGGTATTAAGGACTTAAACTTGGGATTGCCTCTTTTATCCCCTTGTGAATCCCTTCGATCGCTGTCCATCCGTAACTGCCCTGGTTTTGGTGATGCTAGCTTAGTTGTGTTAGGGAAGTTGTGCTCTCAACTGGAGCAATTGGAGTTGAGTGGGCTTCATGGAATAACAGATGCTGGGTTTCTCTCATTGCTTGAGAGTTGTGAGGCTGGTTTGGTGAAGGTTAATCTGAGTGGTTGTGTGAATTTGAGTGACAAAGTTGTTTGTATCATGGCTGATTCGCATGGGTGGACTCTAGAAATGCTGAATCTTGATGGTTGTAAAGTCAGTGATGCTAGTTTGGTTGCAATTGCGGAGAACTGTCAGTTGCTCAGTGATCTTGATGTCTCCAAGTGTGCTATCACTGATTCTGGAATTGCAGCTCTGGCTTGTTCTAATCAGATCAATCTTCAGATACTTTCTATTTCTGGTTGCTCTATGATCTCAGACAAAAGCTTGCCTTCACTTGGAAAATTGGGTCAGACCCTCTTGGGGTTAAACCTACAGCAATGCAAGGCAATCAGCAGCAGTGCAGTTGACCTGCTTGTAGAGCAGATATGGAGGTGTGATATCCTTTTCTGAACTAATGGATATAGGTCCCTCCACATATTGCCTTGTTTGGCTTTATCAACAAAAAGGGGTTTTTGACCAAATCAAGAACTCTCAGAGTAGCGTTTGTTAGTAGTAGCTGTTTGTGTTGTTTTTGGGTCCATCAGCTATGGGTCTTCTATCTTCCAGTACTCGGTCCCTTTTTCCAGGGAATATGGCCATCCTCCTTTTTTCACGGGTTTCCTTTCATTGGAGATCTGTTATTAGAGTTTGAATCCCAATAATGGGTATTAGTTTCGTGATGGCCAAATTTCCCTGATAATACAGTTGCTGGGTTCTGGATTTTAGGGTATCTTTCCGGTTGGTTATGTTTTTATGTTTGTTGGGTGCTGGCGCATGGTGTTTTTGCTTAGCCTCGTTGATTTCTGCTTGGGCTAAGCTTTTGCTATTATTGTCCTTCCAGTACCCTCTCTGTAGTTTGTCCATTGTTGGTTTTACCGAGTCTTTCACGTTTTTTTACTCAATGTTCTGCACGTGATGGTTGGGTTTGTTTTCCTCAAGGGCGGATTGAAAGTCTCGAGTCATTGTAGTTATGGTTGCTTTTGGCAGTTTGAAGTTTGGTGCCTATTTTTCACGGGCTTCGGCCATGGCAGCAATTTATGTAGTCTGCCATGACAGCTCTTGGAGTTGTTTTTATTTTATTTTTACCAAGCCCTAGTTTTACTGGTTTCACTTGCTCTGAACTGTGTGGTATGTAAACTGTCAACCATGTAATGAATTTTAAATCCGCCTTTGGAGGTCATGTATGTTTTTGCCCCAGTGATTAATAAAAGGTGATCAACCTAATATTTGTAGAAATGATGTGAATCACTGAATGCTAATTTGACTGATTCAATTTTCTGGAAATTGTGCTGTGAGTGACCGTTGAGGGCTGGTAGGAAGTATGTGAAATGTTGGTACAGAAAATCAAACAATCCTTGACCCTACTTATTGCGGTAGCGTTCCCTCCTATGAGAAAGTGTTGGTCTTACAGCCTTTCTCTATCTGGACCATACGCCCTTTGTGAGTTGTTTGTCAGTAGTTAACATGTCATATTCTCATATTCTTTTGAGTTAAATCATTTTCCTTCCCTTCCCTAATCTGCAGATGAAGGCTGATTTATTCTACCAGACCAGTACGTAATTGTTTTTTGAAACAGAAACCCAGCAGATATTGCAACTCCCCAAGAATTACGGGATAAAATTTCATGCACCAAATAGCATTTTTCAAAATGCTAACAGACCAATACATAATTATTTTTGAGTGTTTTCAAAATAATAAATTCTGAGAAAACTCAAAATATATTTGGATGATTGCGGATCACAAGGCTGAATTCAACAAAAAAAAAAAAAAAATCTAGAGTTGTTGGAAAGAGCATCCAATAAAGTAGAAACACGATTTTTCTTTGTCTACTATTTATCTTTCACCATCCCAATTATATAAAGCTTGACTTTGAATTCCAATTCCAGTCTTTAGATAATGACAAAAGTATCATATCAGCATTATCATATCTCCAAATGCTATGGTGAAAGAAACAAAAAACGTTAATTATCATATCATTCGGCCTTGCTCCAAAGATGTCATTAGAGAATCGAGGCTTGTTCCTGTTTTTTTTTTCTTTTAATCGTTCATGGTCCATTCTAGCAGGTGGTAAAGACACGTTGGATCAGACTCCCAAAGCATTGAAGCCCCCTCAATCTGGAAAAACAAATAAAAGAGACTGTGCAAATATATAATACTGGGCTAATTATAATAAATAATGTTACAATAGCCTTTTGATCCATCTAATTATATTTTCTCTATTTAAGAGTAAAGGATTCAGGTCCGCCCATAACGGGTGGCCCAATCCTTGCATTACAAAACTGCTTTCTCATTCGCATTAAATACTGCCTTGGGCAGTTTACAAAATAAGAAAAATGCCGCCCAACCCTATTAATGGCATTCGGCCATTAAGAAAAAAGAAAAGGGAAGGTTTTCTCACGACAACGAAAGAAAAAACAATTCAAAAAAGGAGAGAGAGTAATTGGGCAGGTATTTTATAACTTTCAAAAGAAATTTTTGTTTTGAAGGATTTATATTGTGAAAATGAATGATTTTTGAAATGTGATTTTATTTAACGACTAATAATTCAAGTCAAGTTTTTGTTTTTATTTCCCTAAACAAGTATATATATATATACACACATATATATGATTATGTTTGTATATATATCTTGCATGTAATTTATTTTTCATTGATATCATAGCAAAATTGGCTTGTGTTCTAATTTGTTTGTATGTCCTTCATAATAAAAAAACATGATATATTTTTACATGCGAATATCTATAAAAGTTGACATAATTTTTGTGTTCTTGGTATAAGTAATGTTGTTGTGATAATTCTTGACATAAATAAAAAGAAAAAAGAAAATGCCATTGATGTTTTGCTTTTTTTGATCAATTTTTTTTTTTGGTTTTCTAGATAGTGCATCTTAATGCCTTAAGTAAAAAAATTTTTAAAAAATTATCCTTGATTGACTTTGGGATGTCAAATCACACAAGAATGATTGAGATGAGTTTTAATCATTTTTTGACTTGTGTTGACTTATGAATTCATAATTTTTTCTTTTGTATTTTGTTATAAAAAATCATGATTGTTTTCGTGAGGTCTCTTATCATTATGAGGACATAAGTGCATTTTTTTAGATTCGTAAAGCTGACGGTGGAATTGATGCAATATTGAATGTATCCAAAAAATGATATTGAGAGGAATATAATTAAGGTTAATGGCATGTCCAAGAATTAATTTAGTGTGGCTGCGTGCACATTAGAAATGACCAGATCAAATATGAAATATTGATGGGTACACTTTTGACTCTTAGACAAAAGAATTTTCAAAGTTGTCTAAATGTTTATGGAGATTGATCTTAAGTATGAAAATTAATTAAGGATTTGTGAAAGAATATGTAAGAATGTGGGCAAAGAAGAGCGCAACATTTTTAGTCTACCCAAGTCTCCGTAATGGGAAACACAAAATTCTTGGACCTCCATAGATGGGCAATGTGAATGAAAAACTATAATAAGAGTTTTTAAAATCTATTGATATTCTTAGACAAGACATTTGAAATGATTAGGAACATGTTTAATTAACATTCAATAAGTATATATATATATATTATGAACATGTTTGTGGATTCGGATTATGTTTTGTAATACTTAATTGTGTGAAATCAATATATATGTTATTGGTATATGTTGGTAACCTTATGGTTAGTGGGAGTTATAAGATGATTGATTTGTTCTATCTTAGAATAATTGATTGATTTTGTATAATGAAATAAATTGTAATCATCAAACACATTAAAATGAATTTGATTGAGAACATAGTGAGCTTTTGGTTTCATTTTTATGTGAATGATTGTCATTATTTTATTTGTGACATTGTGACAAAGTGAGAAATGTGCAATACTAGGCATTTATTAGTGCATATGTCTCTCAAATGTAAAATTATACTTTGAAATAGCTTTTATTTAGGGTGAAAAGCTAAATGGGGACAATTATGAGATCTGGAGTATGAAAATCCAATATGTACTTAAAGAACAAAAGGTTTTTAATGTTTTAAACAATGTCCTTGATGAACTCGAGAAAAAGAATATGTCCCAACACAAGAATGACCGAAAGGCTTATAAGGCTTGAAAAAAGAAAAACTCCACTACATGTATTATGTTGCTTAAAAGTATGGAGAATGATATTACGCACGAGTTTCGATCTCATGGAATAGCCAAAAAGATATGGAATGCCTTGAAAGCAAAGTTTGGTGTAACTTCAATTACCAAACTTAGGTAGCTTACTATTAAGTTTTACATATATAAGAAGCGACTTAATTATAATATGAGATAGCATGTGAGAGAGATGTCAAGCATGATAAGTGAGCTAAAAGAGGCTGGCCACACTTTGACAGATGAACAATAGGTTCAAGTAATTATCCCCACATAGCTAAGAGCACATGAAGGTGCATTTTACCTAAAATGAGAGTATAAAAACTCTTGATGATGTTTTCTATCATCTTCAACTAGAAAAAGATCGTATGAAAGCATCCAAGCTTAGTGCTAATGCTTAAATGGCATCATTTAGTTCAAAAGAAGCTTCAAGTTTCTAGCGTAGGTCACATGATGGAAAAAAAAAGTAAGTTCCTAAGAGACCAAAGAATAGCCAAATCGGCCAAGGATAAGGTCCAAAGGTTCATCTTAAGAAAAATAAACTATGAGTTAAGTGTTTTAACTATGGCAAAAGGGGTCACTTTGTTCGTAAATGTAACGAGCCAAAAAAAGCACAAACCCTTAAAGTATTTTTACTTGATGCTAAAAGTATTTTATTTGTTTCTAGTACTATTATAATGAGTGAATTATATCCTTTGTGGATTATAGACTTAGGGACCACATACCATGTAGCACAAGATATGAACGCGTTCATGGATTTTTGTCAAATTTTATATGGAACAAAATGAATCTACGTAAGAATAATTCTTGGATTGAAGTAAGGGAAATTGGCACCTGTAAGCTATACATGCTTGGTGGAAAAACCCTTATCCTACATGATGTCTTTTTTACTCTTAATATTTGATGAAATTTGATTTCTATTACAGTTCCTCTTAGTTTAAAATTTGTTTTGAATTTTAACAATATTAATTTGAGTTTGTATTTGGATACAACTTATTATGACTCTCTATATTTGTTAGATGGTTTTATTATGTTAGATATTATTTCATACAATAATTTAACTTTTCTTTTGTGATTGATTTTGATACAAATATTGATGTGAATATTTGACATGCTAGACTTGACCATATAGCTCAACAAAGAATGGATAGATTAGCCAAAGATGGCAAAAGGGGTCACTTTGTTCGTAAATGTAACGAGCCAAAAAAGGTACAAACCTTTAAAGTATTTTTACTTGATGCTAAAAGTATTTTATTTGTTTCTAGTACTATTATAATGAGTGAATTATATCCTTCGTGGATTATAGACTTAGGGACCACATACCATGTAGCACAAGATATGAACGCGTTCATGGATTTTTATCAAATTTTATGTGGAACAAAATGAATCTACGTAAGAATAATTCTTGGATTGAAGTAAGGGAAATTGGCACTTGTAAGCTATACATGCTTGGTGGAAAAACCCTTATCCTACATGATGTCTTTTTTACTCTTAATATTTGATGAAATTTGATTTCTATTACAGTTCCTCTTAGTTTAAAATTTGTTTTGAATTTTAACAATATTAATTTGAGTTTGTATTTGGATACAACTTATTATGGCTCTCTATATTTGTTAAATGATTTTATTATGTTAGATATTATTCCATACAATAATCTAACTTTTTTTTTGTGATTGATTTTGATACAAATATTGATGTGAATATTTGACATGCTAGACTTGGCCATATAGGTCAACAAAGAATGGATAGATTAGCAAAAGATGGCAAAAGGGGTCACTTTGTTCGTAAATGTAACGAGCCAAAAAAAGTACAAACCTTTAAAGCATTTTTACTTGATGCTAAAAGTATTTTGTTTGTTTCTAGTACTATTATAATGAGTGAATTATATCCTTTGTGGATTATAGACTTAAGGACCACATACCATGTAGCACAAGATATGAACGCGTTTATGGATTTTTGTCAAATTTCATGTGGAATAAAATGAATCTACATAAGAATAATTCATGGATTGAAGTAAGGGAAATTGGCACCTGTAAGCTATACATGCTTGGTGGAAAAACCCTTATCCTACATGATGTCCTTTTTACTCTTAATATTTGATGAAATTTGATTTTTATCACAATTCCTCTTAGTTTAAATTTTTTTTAAATTTTAACAATATTAATTTGAGTTTGTATTTGGATACAACTTATTATGGCTCTCTATATTTGTTAGATGATTTTATTATGTTAGATATTATTCCATACAATAATCTAACTTTTTTTTTGTGATTGATTTTGATACAAATATTGATGTGTATATTTAACATGTTAGACTTAGCCATATAGGTCAACAAAGAATGGATAGATTAGCAAAAGATGGCAAAAAGGGTCACTTTATTCATAAATGTAATGAGCCAAAAAAGGTACAAACCCTTAAAGCATTTTTACTTGATGCTAAAAGTATTTTGTTTGTTTCTAGTACTATTATAATGAGTGAATTATATCCTTTGTGGATTATAGACTTAGGGACCACATACCATGTAGCACAAGATATAAATGCGTTCATGGATTTTTGTCAAATTTCATGTGGAACAAAATGAATCTACGTAAGAATAATTCATGGATTAAAGTAAGGGAAATTGGCGCCTGCAAGCTATACATGCTTGGTGGAAAAACCCTTATCCTACATGATGTCCTTTTTACTCTTAATATTTGATGAAATTTTGATTTCTATCATAGTTTCTCTTAGTTTAAAATTTGTTTTGAATTTCAATAGTACTAATTTGAGTTTGTATTTGGATACAACTTATTATGGCTCTCTATATTTGTTAGATGATTTTATTATGTTAGATATTATTTCATACAATAATCTAACTTTTCTTTTGTGATTGATTTTGATACAAATATTGATATATTTGACATGCTAGACTTAGCCATATAAGTCAACAAAGAATGGATAGATTAGCAAAAGATGGATTAATAGGCACTATTGATAAAGTTAATTTACCATTATGTGAAAGTTGTCTAGTAGAAAAAATGATAAAAAAAATCATTTAATAAAAGAACTGGAGACGAAGTTCCATTCAATTAATGTATTCTAATATTTATGGGCTGATGAATGTAAGGTCACAGAAAAGAGGTTAGTATTTTATCATATTTATTAATGATTTTACATGCTTTGGGTTATTCTATTAGATTTGTTGCAAGTTTAAAACATTAAAGTGTTTTAAAAAGTATGTAACCTTGGTAGAAAATAAATTAGAAAGAAATGTTAAGACGTTAAAAACAAATCGAGGGCATAAGTATTTATCCAATTAGTTCAGACAATTATATGATGAAAAGGGTACTGATAGGTAGTTGATCATTTGAAAAGACTCTATAACAAAATGGTGGTGTGGAAAGAAAAAATAAAACTCTTCTTGAAATGGTGAGGTCTATGATAGCCCAAGTAAATTTACCAATCACTTTTTGAGGTGATGCATTATTAATTACTACTTATATACTCAAAGAGTACTTTTCAAGTCAGTTATGTTCACCCTTTATGAATTTTGGATTAGGAGAAACGTGATTTTAATAATTTAAGACCTTAAAGTTGTGCTACCTATGTACATGAGACCACTCATCTACATGACAAGTTAGGTTTTTAAGGCAAAAAATATATATTTATAAGATATTTAAAGCATTTAAAAGGATAAGTGTGCATACGTCAACAACCAAAGGAAGTGTCATTGAATCTAAATCTCGAGATGCAACTATTCTGGAAAGTGAGTTTCCAAAAAGAGGTGAAAGAGACCAAAAATGTCTCTTTACAATATTGAAGAAGTAAATGATTTGTTAGTTTCCCAATTAATGTATACTCTTAATCAAGAACCAACAGTATCTCATCAAAGGGGAGTATGACTAAAGATGATGAATTTGGTAAATTAGTTTTCCAATAATAATAAGTCAGGCAAAGTAATTATGAAAATATTCCCCAACATCATTTTGACATAGAAGAGGAATCATTCTTAATTACCCCATAAGATGAAAAAGAGCCAAGAAATGTTAAAAGAAACTCTTTTATCTTTTGTAAAAAAAAAAAGATGAAAACAATGGAAAAAGAAATGGAATTTATGAGATCAAACTGTGTTGGAGAATTGGTTGACCTTCCTAAAGAACACAAAGTGATTAGAAACAAATGGGTTTTTAATATTAAGTGTAAGTCAGATGGGACAATTCAAATATATAAGGCTTGTTTGGTAGTGAAGGGGTATACTCAAGAAGAGAGAATTCATTATGAAGAGACTTTTTCTCCTATTGTAAGATTTACCTTGATATATTTAATTCTAGCCATTGTAACCAATTTAGTTTTAGAGTTACATTAAATGGATGTGAAAACTACCTTTTTAAACAAAAGACTGAAAAAGAAAATTTATACAGAATAACCTATAGGTTTCATTGACATAGGTTAAGTGCACAATGTGTATGTTGTTAAATTGATTTATGATCTTAAATAATCTTTTAGACAGTGGTATATTAAATTTCATCAAGCGATAATTTCATATAATTTTATCATGATTGATAAGGACCACTATGTATGTCAAAAAAGACAAAGATAAATTTATGATTTTTCATTTTATATAGATGACATACTATTGACTGACAATGACAAAAAATATATGATTGAAGTGAAAACTTGGTTGTTCTTAAATTTTGAAATGAAAAACATGGGCAAAACAACTTACATACTTGGTGTAAAAATCATGGATGAAATAGCTTACATATTTGGTGTAAAAATCATGAAAGGCCATTTTAAGAAATTGTTAACTCTTTTACAAGAGCAATACATTAAAAAAGTTATGGAACGATTCAATATGCAAGACTGCAAGCCAATAAATATTCCTATAGCAAAAGGTGAAAGCTTTAGCTAGAAATTATGTCTTAAGACTCCACAAAAAAAGAAACAAATAGCAATAAGTCTTTACTCTAGTTCTATTAGAAATCTTATGCATGCTAAATGTGCATAAGATTGGACATCTGCTATGCCGTAGACATGGTAAGCAGATATCAATCCAATCTAGGTTAACTCAATTGGAAAACCATTAAAAGGATATTGAGATATCTAAAAGGCATTATAGATTATTCGTTGTGCTATCAAATAAATGATATACATTTGGTCGACTATATGAATGCTGATTGAGAAAAAGATTTAAATGAAAGAAAATCTATCTCTAGCTACATTTTTTTTTTAATAGTAGGGTTATTTCATGAAGCAGTAAAAAATAGACTTGTATAGCACTATCCACAATGAAAACTAATTTTGTAGCATTTTTAGAGGCAATTTAAAAGGTTATTTAGCTTAAGATATTCTTGAATCATTTAGGATTTGAAAATGATGAGTCTAACTCATTGTTGGTGAATTGCAATAACCATGTTACAATTGCATTCATAAAGGATCCCAAATATCATTATAAGACCAAACATATAGATACAAAGTATAACTATATAAGAAACATATTTGCACAAAAAAAGTTAAGATGTAGTACATTTTTATCCATAAGATGATTGCAGATCTATTTACTAAACCTATACTTAGAGATGTGTTTAATAGCCACATAAAATCTCTAAGATTACATAGATGTTGAAGTACATGTACTAATTGAACAATTCTATATAAACAATATATGATATTTTCCCATTTGAGTTGAGATATTGAATACAATTAATGTTATTAAAGCTTAGTACTTTGCTTTGTGATGCATGCACACATATATATGTAATGTACATATACAATAAGATTTGAAATGTATGTTGGACAGATGATTAACCTTCTCACATAGGTAATTACCTTAATGGTTTCGCACCATAAAGATGAGACTAGTTTAAAGCTATGGATTGATAGCCTAAGCTTAAAATGCAATCATTTTGATAAGGGATTAAAATAAGGTCACTCAATATTGAGATTTGTGATTGAAAGTGAATAAACCCATAGTTCACTTTATCTTAATATGTTAGGTGAAATTCTTATTGATTATATGAAATAAAATAGAGTTGTGGACTCAAGTTAGATATTAGGAGTATATGAACCATCACTTGTATGGTATTGATATATAAATGATGAAAAATATATGCTTCCCGAAAAAAGAAAAGTAATACCATAGCATGTGTTTCATACCATACATGTATTGTTCGACCAATAAGGGTAACAAAAGGTTAGATCTCTACTTCTTATTATGTGAGACCCTTGAGATTATAGGTTTTCATATTTAATACCCTTAAAGATTTTCGACTGTTTCTTAAAGTTTCAGTTCAACGTTAATTATCAAGGATTGTTGCCAATGGTTATGGATGATTCGATCTAGTATGGCATATTTGGATAGCAGTTGAATTGAAATAGAGATATTCTAGAAGAAGGAATTATCATTCTGCTGTCATATTTGGTTGTATTTATAGGATGACCAATTATGTCTAAAATATCGAATATAATTGTAAATACACAAATATATCATGCAATATGATAAAAAAAGGAGATAATGAGAAACTTGAAATGTGATTGAATGGGTCTAAGGTACTGCATATTTGTTCTACTTGTACTTAAGAGTTACTATATATACCTAACAGTTGTATAAGTGATTAAATGTGATTATGAGTTACTATATGCACCTAATAATCATATAACAACTGAGCTCTCGAAGTATTTTGGTCGCATAGCTTATTTCTTTGTATGAACCAAATGTAAAGAATAGAAAAAACATTCTCGATATCATGAGAGTTTGACACTCATTCTGTGCGAGTGAAAAATATAAGAGTAAAGAATTCGGGTCCACCCATAATAGGTGGCCTTATCTTTGCATTAAACAACTGCCATTAGGTAGTTTTCTCATTTGCACTAAAAAACTGTCTTAGGCAGATTACAAAATAGGAAAAATGCCACCCAACTGTCTATTAATGGCATTTGGCCATTAAGAAAAAAGAAAGGGGAAAGTTTTCTCACTACAACAAGAGAAAAGAAATTGAGAAAAGGAGAGAGAACAATCGGGCAGGCATTGTATAATTCTTAAAAGGAATTTTTGCTTTAATGTGCAGAAGGACTTATGTTATGGAAACGAACAACTTTCGAACTGTGATTTTGTTCAACGATTAGTAATTCAAGTCAAGCTTTCGCTTCTGCTAAACAAGTATGTCTATATGATTATGTTCGTATATATATCTTGCATATAATTTATCTTTCATCTACTGACCAGCATCATATCGAAATGCCAAAGCTTTGTTTGTTTATTTTCTTTTGCTATTTTGCTTAGGCTTCTGATCAAACTTGTACTCACCTGTATAGTTATGCAATATGATCATATGTCATTTTATTCTACTCCATTATTTCCTCACCTGTATATATATATATATATATATATATATATGGTGCTTACCTTGGCTGTTGGTGGGGGTTTCATAGCTACAAAACCAATAGTGTCAATGAAAGAGAGAAGCTAGCTGCAGGTGGGTTCAAGGCCTCCGGCGTGTCTAAACAAGTGCTCGAGTTGCAGGCCATGCATGGCTACTCTGGTTATATTCAGCCTTCTGAACGAAAGAGATACAGAACGTCACGCCTTGATGAAGGTGATCCTATCTATTATCTTCTCTCCAGGAAATGCAAATGTGAGAATATGCTCTATCTTCCTTGATCCAAGCTCTAGCCATTTATTTTACGATATCATCAATTTCGAAAAGATTACAGTATATTTAGCAGCTTAATTAAGATCATGCCTTCTAAATCTCAAGCTTTATCATATATGTTTGTGTTTGAAAGTTGGCTTGGTATATGATTACGATGTGTTTTGACAATTTCCCGCTAAGTTTCTGTTCATGATCTAATGGATTTAACATTGACCTGCTTGTGATTAACTGGATATGTAACATAACATTTAATCCAATGTTTCCAAATTGCAAAGGGTTTGCTCAAAATTTAGGCTAGCTGGAAAGATTCCAATTCTGCATCAAAATGTGGTTGCTTTAGCTAGTCTTTGTTCGTCTTTAATTTACCTGGTTCCACGATTATACATGGTTGTGGCTAAGTTTCCCAGGCAGTTTTCTGTTTGTTCTCACGTTATGATTCATATGTTGATTTAGATTTCTGTAGTTCGTTTTTATTTCCAAGGCTTTGAAATTTACTTCTGAATGGCTTTCGTATAAGTTAATTTTACAAACTGCCGAGACATGTTAAGTAGATAGGAACGCATAAAATTAAGTTCAGCAGATGGCCTTGAAAATGGAAAGCCTTTAATATGATCATCATGGTAGATTTCTGAAGAAGGCAGGAATGCATGACAACTAGAAAAAAAAAATTAAGTCAATAGTAAGCTTTTTAACTAGTATTTGACTGTTAAGCAAAGAGAATCTTCACAGAAATCGAATAGGGAAATCCTTCTCACCAAATTGATTAATTTACCAGAGGAAAGATCCGCGATACACTACGAGTTAGGAGAATTGCTATGTCACTTATGATAGTTACCTTATCCTTATGTTTTTTTTATTCAGATATGTTGTTTTGGGACATAGATATTCTAGAAACAACCAAAACATTTTTTCCGTTTTAAATTTTTAATATTTTTTATTTAAAATTTTTCAGAAAATAAAAATTTTAAACAATCATTTTTTAAAAATTTCTTCCTTCACTGCAGGAAGCAAGTTTCTCAACTTCAGATTCACATCACAGCTATGATTCAGCAGAGAGTTAAATAGGGAGGGAAAGTTTCTCCCCAGTAAGCAATTTGAGTTACGACACACAACCTGATACAAATTCAAGATTCACTCAGCTCCCGAAATAATTTGCCTTATGGGAACTGTCACCTTGATGATCTTTCTCAATCAAATCATTCATCATTTGATTCACAAATTATGGAATCACAAAGCAATTTTTCGGATAATTGGTAGAAGTTTTCTACATTAACTTTGAGAGTAACAGATTCTAAGTATCTTCTTGAAGCGGCAGAAAAAATGATTGAAGAGCTTCTTGTAGAAGCAAAGATGTGGGGGAGGAATGCAGAGAAGTTAATGCTTGACTTTGGCATATTGAGGAAAGAATACTCTGATCAGTCCAAAAATCTGGCACATTTGGACATGAAGCTATCAGCATCAAATTCGGAAAACGATGGTCTAAGAAAAGAAGTTGAACAGCTGAAACTGTTGTTGGAGAAGTCAATGGTGAAACAAACTACATTGGAAGATTCAGCATTTCGGGATGGAGGAGTAACCCATATTTATAATGTACTAATATCGAAAAATAAAACCCCAAGAGTTGATCTGTCATCCAGGCGATAATGAAAGCCTGGCACAAGTGGCAAGAGAAAAAGTGGCTAATCCTGAAGGCATTGTAGCCATGCGATCATCAATTCATTGATCAATCAAATCAAATAATAAAAATGTTACTCTTTTGCAGCATTCTTATAGAGTCTGCAAATAAAAATCAAGTGAGAAATAGTGGAATATTAATACATTATAATTTTTTTAAAAATTTTTATACTTTTTAACATTATAAATTATAAATCATAAAACTTATAAAAATATTAAAAAAATTAATATTATACACGCCAAATTACTATCCTCAGCTAGGCCTCCGCTCATCATCAAGTCATCAGTCGCTGCCTCTTTTCTCGCATATCCCACAAACTTCTACATTTATGTCCAATCTCCATGGAAACTCCCTACCCAAAACCCATCTCCCCCTCCCAAACTGACATCGGCTGCATCGGGATACGCGTAATGGGTGCAGCCATGGCTTCTCACCTCCTCTCAGCCGTCTATTCCCTCACCATCTACTCTCGCAACCCATCAAAAGCCTCGTCTCTCCAGTCCCAAGGTGCCCATCTGACCAATTCCCCATAAGAACTCGCTTGTCAATGCGATGTAGTTTTCACCATGGTGGGCAACCCACAAGATGTCAAACAAATTGTCTTAGAAACCAACGATATCCTTTTAACCCTTAATCCTGATGCCGTCATTGTAGATCACACCAGCAGCAGCCCATTTTTGGCGCGTGAGATCGACACTTCAGCTCGTAAAAAGGGTTGCTTGTCAGTCGATGCTCCGGTTTCAGGGGACGATATTAGAGCTAGAGAAGAGAAATAAGCTATTTTTGCTGGTGGAGAAAGTTCCGTGGAGTGGCCGAGACCCTCGTTTGATTTGATGGGAAAAGTTAAAAGAGCACGAGGGTTTGTAAAATTTTAGATTTTGAAAATAAATATGATCCTTGAAAAAATATAACATATGAATTTTTTTTTATTTTTAAGATATATTTTATTCATATTTACGCATTTGATTAAAAAAATTATATATATATATTAATTTTTAGATAATTATTATAATTTTTTAATATATATATATGATAATAATCTTTTATTAATTTTTATTCATAATAAATACTTCAATGACAAATGTTATCTTTGATAGTAAAAGAAAATAAATATTTTATTTGATTATTATTTTTATTTATAAAATATCATCAATAAAAAAATATTAAAGATTATTTAAAATGTTTTTGATTAAAAAATATTTTAAATATTTTTTATTTTTTAAAAAAAATTATTTAAGATTTTTCAATCCAAAAATGTTTTAAATAAATGTAATTTAAAAAATATAAAAGGATTATTTAAAATATTTTTGGGATAAAAAATGCTTTAAATAATTTTTGATATTTTTTTAAAAAAAACTTATTTAAGGTATTTTTTATAAAAAAATAAAACCTTAAATAATACTTTTCAATTTTTTAAAGGATATTATTTAAGGTTTTTTTTTTTATCAAAAACGTCTTAAAATAATTTTTAACACCTTAAATAATCTTTAATATTTTTTTAAAAGAGATTCCTTAAGGTATTTTTTATCAAAAATATCTTAAATAATCTCTAACATTTTTTTAAAAAGAGAAAATGCCTTAAATAATCTCTAATTTTTTTTTTAAAAAAAGAGAAAACGCCTTAAATAATATCTTTTAATTTTTTGAAGAGTAAAATGCTTTAAATAATCTCTAATATTTTTTTAATAAAAATTATTTAAGGTATTTTTTATTAAAAACACCTTAAATAATCTTTAATTTTTTTAAAGGGATTATTTAAGTAGTTTTTGCTAAAAAATACCTTAAATAATACTTTTCAATTTTTTAAAAGAGTATTATTTAAAGTGTTTTTGACAAAAAATGCATAAAATAATCTCTAATATTTTTTAAAGGGAATTATTTAATGTTTTTTATTAAAAATGCTTTAAATAATACCCTTTAATTTTTTTTAAAGAGTATTATTTAAAACATTTTTTTATCAAAAATACCTTAAATAATCTCAAATATTTTTTTAAAGAGGATTATTTACGCTTTAAATAATACCCTTCATTTTTTTAAATCGTATTCTTTAAGATATTTTTTTTTACAAAAAAAACCTTAAATAATCTCTTTTATTATTATAAGATTTAAGTGATAAAATATAAAAAAAAACTTGAGTAGCTTAGTCGGTTAGAGTGTATTGTTATTAATCATAAGATTATCAGTTCAACCTTTCCTTCTAGCGCTTTAATATTTTTTTAAGAATATTATTTAAGGCATTTAAGGTTGTAAGTTCGACCTCTCCTTTTAATGTTTTAATTTTTTTTAAGGGGATCATTTAAGGTATTTTTTATTAAAAATATCTTAAATAATACCCTTCAATTTTTTTTGTCGTATTATTTAAGGCTTTTTTGACTAAAAGCATTTTAAATAATCCTTTTTATTACTTATAAAATGTAAAAAAATGGAGAAACTCAATTGGTTAGGGTATAGGACTATTAAACATAAGGTGGTAGGTTCAACCCCTCTATTTAACGTTTTATTTTTAGGGATTACATTTTTTTTTTCATTATTTAAAGGGGTTTTAGCCAAAAAATCGTATTAAATAATCTTTAAAAAAATTGAATAAGATTTTTTTTTAAGATTATTTAAAGCATTTTTGGTCAGAAAATGCCTTAAAACGCCTTAATTAATACTGATCAATGTTTTAGGGGATTATTTAATGTATTTTTTACTAGAAAACACTTTAAATAATCCCATTCAAATTTTTTTTAGGATTATTTAAGGCATTTTTAGCCAGAAAATATCATAAATAATCCTAAAAAAAATTAAATAGGATTATTTAAAGAGTTTTTCATGCCAAATGCCATTAATTGTAATATAAAAAAAAATTTAGCAGCAAAAATCTATAACTGATTTGTAGTCACTTCTAGACATACTTTTTGAAATAATAATAGCTATTTCATAATTTTTTATTCATTTCAAATTTGAAAATAACGTAATTGTTTTTTTGGAATCCTAGGATACCACAGGGAGATATGAGTTTTTGATTTTGGGATTTTAGCTACTCTTGAAAATCTATCACTTTCTTTCGGAATCATATTACCTTGAATCAAACATTGTAATCAAATACCTAATAATAAGATTTCATGAAAAAAATATGAATTTTCTTGAACCAAATACCCCTTCAATTTGTTTTAAGGATATTGCTGAAATGTACGTTTAAAACACAATAGGGATAGTTTTTATAGTAAGTATAGATATCAGAGAAAATGGGCAAATTAAGCTTTGAATAAGTGGTACACAAAATCCAAGTTTCAAAACAATCCTCCATATTACATATTCTTGCTTGACTTGGATATATGCAGAATCATAAGATTTTATTCTGATAGCTGGGCTTTAGAATAACCTTTAATTCATCCATTTATGAATTCAGGAGGAAAAACTTAGAACTTAAAACATCCTCTTTAGAAGGCATGCGAAGCTACCTATTTAATCTACACATGCATAGAACTCTAATCTCTCTTTCTATTGCTCCATATCTGATGAGACCAATCCTTATAATTAATTTTACTAATATGCGGATGAACATGACTCATCTAGTGACGTGTCATGTGTTAACTGCTGATCAACATTTTTTTAAAATTTTTTGTTTTTATTTTTATTTACTTTTTTTTTTAAAAATGAATATTTATTAAATTATAAAAATGTATATTTGCAAAAATTGTATTTTATGTGTAAGACCCACTTATGCCTAACTTTCTTTTTTGTTTTTTCTTGTTTACCCTTTTTTATTTTTCTTTTTAAAAATAAAACAGTAATTAAGATATTTTATTTGTTTTGAGCACACTTGGATGATATGAAGTCTACAGTCGTGTTTCTTTTTCTATCGCATGCCATTTTTTGAAAATTTTCCCTTTTTTGTTCATTTTTTTTTACTTTTCTTTAAAATTATATAATTATATAATTTTTTAGAAAATTTTTTTATATTTAAGACACATTTATATTAACTTTTTTTTTGTTTTTCCTTTTATACGTTTTTTTTTTTAACTTTTTTCTTATTTAAAATTTTAAAAAAAATTTTAATTTAATTTTTTCGTAAGATTCACTTAATACTAATTGTATGTTACGTGTTTGTGTTGTTTTTTTTTTCCCTTTATCATAATTGACAAAAATTATTACAATACCTTTTTTACTATAATTATGAAAATACCCCTCATAATATAAATGGGTAAAATTACTATAATACTCTTTAACTATAATTACAAAAAATACCTTTTTGATTGTTTTATATAATGTCTTTCTTACAATATTACAAAAATACCCCTCAAATTATAATTAGCTGAAATTATTATAGTGCCTTCTAAGTATAATTATGAAAATACACCTTTGATTGCATTAAATTTTAATATTCATACAATAATATAAAATTAATCCCCTTTGAAATTATCATAATGCCCTTTTAATTACTTGATAATTAAATTATATGCATCTAAATTAACTATAATGCCCCTCTTTATATGATTAATTAAAATTACTATAATGCATTCTTAATATAAATTACTAAAACATTCTTTTTATCATAATTGACCAAAGTTACTATGTTAACGCTACAATCATAATTACAAACATATCCTTTTATCATCATCGACCGAAATTAATATAATGCTTTTCCTAACATAATTACAAAACTACCACTCATATTATAATTAACCAAAATTAGTATAAGACCCTCTAATCATAATTATGAAAATACTCATTTATTGTAATTACGAAAATATCTCTCATATTATAATTGGATAAAATTACTATACTACCCTTTAACTATAATTACAAAAAAGGCCATTTTCATTGCTTCATACAATGCCTCTTCAACCATAATTACAAAAATATCACTCATATTATGATTGGTCAAAATTACTATAATACTCTCTAAGCATAATTACAAAAATACTTTTTTGCTTGCTTCGTAATTATGCATTAACTTTTAATAATCATACAATAAGATGAAATTAATCCCCTTAAAAATAATTATAAAGCTTTTGATAAATAAAGTACATGCATCCAAATTGATTGTAATGCCCCTCTTTTTATAATTAACTAAAATTACTGTAATACCTCTATTAACATAATTACTAAAACACCCATCTTACCATAATTTATCAAAGTTACTATAATGCCCCTACAACTATAATTATGGAAATGCCTCCCTACCATCATTCACCAAAATAAATATAATACCCCTTTTACCATAATTGCGTAAATACTCTTCATATTATAATTTGTCAAAATTATTATAATACCCTCTAACTATAATTACAAAAATGCCTTCTTACCATAATTATGAAAATACCTCACATATTATAATTGGCTAAAATTACCATAATACCATATAACCATAAATACAAAAAACACCTTTTTTATTGCTTCATATAATGCCTCTTTAACCATAATTATGAAAATACCCTTTTGATTACTAAGTAATTGTGTATTAAAGTTTAATATCCATACAATAATATGAAATTAATCGCATTAGAAATAATCATAATGCTATCTTTATTACTTGACAATTGAATTACATTTATCCATATTAACTGTAGTGCCCCTCTTTTTATGATTAACTAAAATTACTATAATGCTCCTCTTAACATATTTATTAAAATACCCCATTAACATAATTGATCAAAGTTAATATAATTCCCTTACTATTATAATTACAAAAATACCCTCTTACCATCATTTTTCCAAAATTATTATAATATCTCTCATACTATAATTACAAAAATAACCTTCATATTATAATTTGCCAAAATTGCTATAATCTCTCTTGTCATAATTATAAAATTACCTTTTTATTGCTTTATAATTATGTATTAAATTTTAACATCTATACAATTATATGAAAGTGATCCCTTTGGAAATTATCATAATGCCCTTATAATTGCTTAACATTTGAATGACATGCATCCAAATTAACTATAATGCCTATTTTTCTATAATTAACTAAAATTATTATAATGCTCATCTTAACATAATTATTAAAATACCTTTTTTTATCATAATTGGCCAAAGTTACTATAATGCTTATGCAACCATAATTATAAAAATACGCTCCTACCATTATTGGTCAAAATTACTATAATGCCCCTTACCATATTAAAATTATTGATTTTTTCTTAAAAAATTAAGTTGAATGGGTGATGCTATTAGTAGTTTTTGATTCCATAGGTAAATTGTTTGAATTTGATAATTAATTGATGTAGATAATGATAAATATTGTATTGGTAGATTAGATTGTCACGTATATATTATTAGGTTTTGATTTAATTTATATAATTTTTTAATAGAGTCTTTCTTATTTAAAATAGAAGTTGATACTTGTCAAATTACAATTTAGTGGCATAATTCAAGCTTCTTTTTTTTTTTAAAGATTATTTTTTCCAAAAAAAATAAAAACCAACAAAATACTAAAAATATTTATTTTGATATTAAATAAAAAATTATATAATTTATATTTCATCAAAATAAAAAAAACATTGTAACTCGAATGGAGTCAGGTAGTTCTTCTAGTACTATATATAAATTTTACACATACACGGATACGGTTGAGAGTGCCACATGTCAATTTTCTTTTTTTTTTGTTTTTATTATATTTAATAAATATTTTTAAAATTACTAGAGTTTTTTTTATAAATTTTATTTTTTGTGTCATATCCATTTATATCAAAAAATTCTTTTTTTTTGTCTTTCTTTTTACCTTTTTTTATTTTTTTACTTTTTTTTAAAAATATTTAATAAATATATTTTTATTTAAAAATTTTTTGTTTGGGACTCATTTGCTAATGAGGATATACCACATGTTTTTTTTTAATTTTTTATTTTTGATTTTGATTTTTGATTTTTATATATTTAATAAATAATTTTTTAGATTTTATTTTTTTGTAAAACCTACTTGATAGTAAAGGTATGCCAAATGTCAAGTCATTTGATTCTTTATTCGCTTTTTTCTTTTTTTATTTACTTTTTTTAAAATTTAATAAATATTTTTAAATATTCTAAAATGTTTTAAATTGTTATCCATTTGATATCATTATTAAAAAACATATTTTTTTTAAACCTTGACTTAGTCTATTTTTTGTTTTCATTTTTATTTTTTAATTTTTTTAAATTGATAATATAAATAATGTAATAAAAACTCATTATTGCAAATGTTATGTGACAATTCAACTTTTTTTTAAAATTTTTTTCTTTTCACCTTTTCTTTTTCCTTTTTTTCTTCATTTTTTAATTATATCAAATTTGAAAGCAAAATAAACGGATGTGTCCACATAGAACCATATTTTACTTTTTTTCCTTTCATCTTTTTTTTTTTAATTTTTTAATTGGATAAATATTGTAACAATAGAAATTGGTAAATCAATTTAAAAAATAAAAGTCAATAGACATGGATGACAAAATAATCTGTATCTTAATTTGTTTGAATCCAATAGTTTCATTTTTTAAAATTTTAGATCGGATCAAGTTTTTTTTGAAAATCAAAGTCAGGTTGAATGTGTTTTTAAGGTATTTCACCTATCAAGATATATGATTATAACTTATTATTTATTTAATTATATATGTATCATATTAATAAAGTAATTATTTAATATCTTAATTTAATAAATTTACATGACATCCCCATTTGGCTTTCTTTTTTTTCGTTATTTCCTTAGTTTGTTTTAAAAAAATTTTGACCCTCCTTTTAATTAAATGACTTTTGTAAGGAATAAATCAATGAATGTAGGAATGACAAAACAACCCATATACCATGGTTTCGAATTTCCTCGATCCAATGTGTAAGTTTTTAAAACATTTTGTATCAAATAGAGATTTTTTTCTTTTTCTTTTTAAATCGTAGTCGAGTTAAAACTAAATTTAAAGTGTTCCATCTAGCTCTGAGTGTATATGTATATATATATATATATATAATTATGTTTTAATTATTTATTTTATTTTATGTTTATATATATTATATTCATAAAATTATTATTTAATACATCAATTTAATAAAAAACACTATACTTAATCATAATTAAGATATAATTTATCTATCCATCTATTATATAAATTTTATTCATTTTGACTTTTGTTTAACCCACATTAAAGTGTTAACGTGATACTTTATATTTTTTTTTTTTTTTTTTTCAACTTTTCTGGGTTTTTAAATTTTTTTTCTTTTAATAAAAAGGAAAACAATGTAGATGTTTATTAGGCATCCCAATTTGGTTTTTTTTTTTTTTTATATATTTCTAATTAGTTAAATTATGCAACAAAATATACAAATAAATAGGTATGTTAAAATAATTTGTATCCGATAGGTTTTGATCCTACCAAATCTAATGAAGGGTAGATTTTATCAAATTGGGGCAAATTAAGTTTTTTTAAAGAGAAACAAAGTTGAGTTGGCGACGGATTGATGGTGTTTTACCATGACCTATCTTATGGTATATATAAAAATATATATTTTAATATCCATAATATAAATTTTGTACTTATTCCTTCACGTGTCATCTTCTTTGACTAGCTTTTTTCTTTTTTCTCTCCATATTTAATAAGTATTTTTTTTTAATTATGGTGAGATCCATTTGTTATTATTGATTAAAAATATCTTTTATCCTTTTTTTGTTTTTTAAATTGGATAATTTTGTAAAAAAAAATGTCAAATGAAGTATCCACGTGACATCCAGATTTGATTTTTTTAGCCCTTTCTTTTTTTAAAATTTTAAACTTTTTTTAATTAAAAAAATTAACAAAAAGGGCCAGAGTAAGTGTCCATATGTAATTCTATTTTAATTCATTTTTTTGTTTTTTTACTTTTGGCTTTTTTAATTTTTTAATATAAATTTTGCATATCCATTCAAACAATAAATCATCCATCCATCTATCTTTACATTAAAGGTTGCAAAATTTTAAAAGCAACTGAAAGTGCAAGTGGCATCTTCATTAGCTTTTCTTTTTTTTTTTTCCTTTTTTTCTTTTTTTACTTTAAACTATTTCATTTTTTTTGCTTTTTCATTTTTGTATTTTTTAATAGATAAATTTTGTAAGAAAATAATTTTAATAAAGGATTAACATAACACCTTCATTTATTTTTTTCTTACTTTTTTATGTATTTTAATTAGATTTTTTTTACAATAAAATGAGCTAGTTGATATGGATGACAAAACAATTAATATCAAATTACTTTTGATCCATTCTGAATCAACATGGGTGTTTTTGTAAAAAAAAAAAATAGTCTTGAGTTGCGTCGGGTTTTTTTTTTTTTTTTTGAAAAGCAAAGATGAGCTTGAAGCATAAAGTCTAAAAGCCACTAATTCTTCTGCTCAACCTCTATGAAAGCATATTCCATTTAGGCCTATTCTTCTTTCAACTCTTCATTTTCACGAACCAAATTGGTGTTGTTCATTTTTTTGGCCTGCACTTGTATGCGCAACCTCTTATGTTCTTGTCGCAGCTCCTTCAGTTCCTTAAAGGCATCATCCCATTCCCTAACAACTTTTTAAGTTTTGTTGTATTCCTTGAAAACTTTATGGACTTGGATTTCTAATTTTTCAGCTTTATTTTGCCACTGGTCCTTTTCTTCCTGCAACTTTAAAATTTTTTGCTTCAGTTTCTTTTTCTCTATTTCATGCTCTAACTCATAAAGCTTATTGTTTGACTCTTGGCCCACTGGCAAGTGATGATCCTAAGGCATGAATGTAATCTCTCGACCTTTCTTATTTTTCTAGATTAGATATCCCTAAGTGACTTTATCAGTGAATGGCCCCGACTTACTCTTTTGGACTCTTTCCAAGCCTTAATCATGCTATCAATCTTTTAGAAAATTTTGGGATCCTCATATGAATAGTCAAATTGGTTGAGCTTGAAGGTCATAGGAGTAAACTATTCAGCTTCATATTGTCTATTTACTATTAATGGTGCATAACTCGTTGACCGCCATAGACCCAAAATTGGAACCCTTATCTCATTTTCACATTGATAAAGCATAGGCTCCCTGTCCATTTATGGAGCTAACCATTTTATCTGACCAATTGTAAGCCCTTGCAATAGACACGTCCACTCTTTTGAGTCTTTGCTTTTGGCCAAATACTCTAAAGAACTTCCTAATCGAATTTCGATTATGAAAATAAAGTTTGGTAAAAGCAATTTTCTTGCACTCAAAGTGGCTTTTCATCCATATATATAATAAGGGCATACAACCTATAAACGTGCTTTGTCATTTTACCTACAAAAATTCAGAGATCTGATGGTTTCTGCTAAGATAACTAATAAAGGATTACACTCTTTTTCAATTTGCTCAAATAAATCCACCATTTCTACCTCATGTGGCCTAAAACCTTAGGGAAGATGACCAACCCATAAATGGCAAATAGCAAATACATTCATTCCCTGATCATCATCTGGATGCTTGATAATAAAATTTTGGAGCACCTCCCAATGAATACCCTTGTGATCTTCTTTCTTTCAAATGTATGAGTCTATTACATTTTTTCCTACTCCTAACATCTGACCCAGCTTCCTACGACTTCCTGATTTGTATTTCTTTATGTATATTTTGCCTAGATATAATAGATACAAGCCTACTAGAGTTAAGTACTCTTCTATTATTGGTACTAGATCAACCTCATTAAAGATGAAACATCGGTAGAAAGGATCCCAAAATTATACCATTGCCTTAATAAGTGAATAGTCAACCTCCACTGATAAGAGATATGTAACATGTCCAAACTTTTCACAAAAAGCCTTCTTCTTGAGGGGGTCATGCCATTTCATATGTCTGATAGACCTTTCAAATCATTATGTTTGAAGAGTAGGTGGACTTCTCTTGGTAGGGTAGAGACATAACCCTGAGCTAAGTAATCTCTTTCTTTTCAGTGCTTCTTTTTTTATTCTATCTTCACCTCTATGAGGGAGTCACATTGGAACAGTATAGATGAGGCACAAACCGACGTTCTGTGGAATCCATGAGGATTTTTGTTGAAATAGCTTCAGGCCAAAAATACTATGCAATCTTAAACATGTTCATGAATGTGTACAAAAAGAAATAAAAAAAGATAAGAAAATTAGTTAGTCACTTCAATGAACATAGGGAAAGCATCACGTAACAGTTAAGATAATAACATGACCTCAAATTTTGGATTATCTACAAAGGGTGGGAAAATAAGGCTTTATCTATGGTTGGGCTTCTAAAGTTAACTATATGTGATTTGGGTTATTTCTAAAAGGTTCCTAAATGGTTCCTTATATCATGATCCATTACAGATTAGTATGGCACCCCAATCATCACCTATTATAGGCTTCAAACGGAAAGGGATCAATCTGAGTGAGAGTGTTTCATAGGCCCATGCGAAGACATTAAATCTCACGAGGGCATAGATACTTCACTCCCTCCTAAAGGTAGAGCTCGGGTGGGTAAATAAATGACAAATATAATAAGCAAATATTTAAAATATAAGTAATGAATAATAGGGCAAACAAATAAACAATTACGTAATAAATAATAAAGCAGATATAAGTAATAAAAAAGGATAATTTCAAATTTGTTAAACAAGGCCTGGATAATAAAAATTTTTTACTGGCTTGACTCTTTAATTTGTCTTCAGCGGAGTCATCAAACTGTCATAATATATAGATCTGTGGACCCATCGCTAAACTTGGATGAAATGAGTCGCCACCAATCTTTTTTGGTTATGTGTGATTGGCCACCAGATTGAAGCTAATCTGCAAAACAGAGGTTAGGTTCAGAAGTTGGTTCCGCATGAAAAAGGTTGTTATACCCCCACAACGCCCATCCAAAGAATAGTAACAGTTTGATTTCAAATTATTCAAGCCTTGATAATTTTTATAGTTTATCAAATAAGTTAACATTGAATTATTAATTTTATTACATAAAGAAAATAGTAAAACCTCAAAATCTTTTTTTATATTTTTTATTATTTTGACAACATTATTTACAAAGGTTTTTTATTTTATTATTTTATTTTTTTTGAAAAAAAAAGATATTTTTTATTTTTTTAGGAATAATAATCTCATAAATATTTTTTTTACTTTTTTTAAAATAAAACCAAAAAATAACAAAAATATGTTAAAAATAAAATAAAATCAAATAAAAAAATAAAAATAAAATGGAAAAAAAAACCTACGATCGGGTCAGGTTGGAGTACGGGTCAACATGCGGGTCGTCGAGTCTATGCGCGGATCCTAGCTTACCCAAAACGGTGTTGTTCTGGAGCAATATAAAAGGCACCATTCTGCATTTTTTCTCAAAAATCGTAAAGCTTTTCTCTCTCTAGCCAAAAACCTCTGCTTTTCTCTAAAAAGTTCCACAAAAAACTTTAACCGGGATCGAAAAATCCATCGATTTTTGAAAAAGTTGCCAAAAAATTCAATAGAAAACTGGAAAGCCACCAGTTTCTAGGAAGTTGATTGAATGTGATCGAAAATTCAATCAGTCGCTGAAAACTTCATCAAAAAATTCATACTTCACTGAAAAATTCAACCAAACCTAAAAATTTTTTTAAAAAATCCAAAAAAATCTAGAAAACCTTCCAGTCAGTTCTAAATCCTCCTCGAACCTTCTACAACCTCAAATTCACCTTCAGAAACCCACAATTACGCCTAGAACCATAAATTAAACCTTAAAATCCTAAGATCAAATTTTAGAACCATTTCTACCAAAAATTTCTCAGACCTTCTTTCAATAATTTTTTTTTCTGTTTTCTTGTGTCCTTATTTGTTAGAATCAATCCAATTTATAGGCAACTTTTATGAGTAATTTTAGGAATCGAATAGAATCAACCCCAAGCTTGAATCCTGGGATTGCATTCTGTTCAGCATGATTTATGGTCAAAACTTTCTGCAATCTCCTATTATATGATTTTGCATTGAAGGTTTGACCCAACAAGATTCTGATTCCAATTTTATTTCTGCTTACATGTGAATTAGAACAGAAAAGGAAAGAAGGAAAGAAAAGATAAAAAAATGAAAAAAAAAAAATAATAATAGTAATAATAATAATGATACAATACTATACTATAATATATACAAAAAAGAAAAGAAAAGTAAAATATACATAAAAAATGTAAAAAAAATCAACCCAATCAAACTCAGACACATACAGGCCTAATCGGGCTCGTATTTCAAATGTAATTTGGTCCACCCTAAAATGGGCCCAGACACAGATGGGCCTGAACGGGTTTAGACATAAATGGGCCCGAACACAAATGGGCCCAAACGGGTGTGGACATAAATAGGTGTCTACATTCATCATTTTTTATTATTTTTTACTTTATTTTTATTTTTTATTTTTTTTCTTTTGGAAATAAAAATGACAAAAATAACCCTTTTTTTTTAAATAAAACCAAAAAATAAGAAAATAGGTTAAAAATAAAATAAAAAATAAAAAAAAAAAACCTGCGATCGGGTTAGGTCAAGGCGCGGGTCAACATACGGGTCATCAGGTCTACGTGCGGGTCTTAGCTTATCCGAAATGACGTGTCTAGCTATCGTATAAAAGTAAGCTTCAGTGTTTTCTTCAAAAGCCTTTTGTTTCTTCTCTCTCTACCCTAACTTTTTTTCCCTTCTCTCTAAAGCTATACACCGAAAACTTCAATATGAGACTGAAATTCCATCGATTTTTGAAAAAGTTATCAAAAAATTCAATCAAAACCTGCCAGTTTTTGGAAATCTGGCCAGATTCTAGAAATATTATCAGAATCTCGTTAGAATCTCACCAGAAACTTTAAACGGTCACAAAAAAATTCATAAAAAAAGTTATGTTCTTCCCTAAAACCCAAAAAACCCATATTTTTTAAAATTTTTCTCAAATTTATCCAAATTTCACCTAAATTACTCCCAAAACCTCCCAGAATCATTTTTAGCCCTAATCTTAACCCATAAACCTAAAATCGATCCTACAATTCCTGATTGAACTCTAGAACCCAAAATTGAACTGTCAAAACCCTTTCTGCTCAGTATTTCTCAAAAAATTTTCACAGTTTTCTCTCCAGATTTTTTGTGTCTTTGTGTGTTCCTTCTGTAAAAATTAGTCCAATTTATGGGCAGCCTTAACAATGATATTTAGAAAACGGACATAATCAATCCCAAGCTTGAATCCTGGGATTACATTCTGTCCAGCATGATTTTTGGTCCAAAATATCAGTAATTTGATCCTGTGTTTAACCTAGGAATTCTGATCCGAATTTCATTATGCATGTGTGGATTGAAACAGAAAAGAAAAGTAACAAAGAAGGAAAAAAGAATAGAAAAAGAATAATAATAAAATAATAATAATAATAATAATAATAATAATAATAACAAGCTATCAATTTAGGCATGGACCCAAATAGGCCAACTGGGCTAAAACATTAATGGGCCCAATCGGGCTTGGACCTCAATGGACCCGGATACAAATGAATGTCTACAGCTGTCCCTTTTTGCATATTTTTGTTAGACAAATATGATGCAAAGACCTAGATACCCACTATGTTTGAGTCAAATTAAAGAGTAAAATCAACCGGAAGTGAACCTCGAGTCGAAAGTAAAATGATCTAACCTGAGCCAATGTTGAATGACTAGGACGATAATGTGAGTCAAAATATAATCTAATCGGAGCTGAGGTCAAATAAATGACTGGGATGATGTCGCGAGCCTAAAGGTGACTAAGATCGAGTTGAGATCGTAAATAAATGACTGAACTAATATCACGAGTTTGAAGATGATTTGACCTAAGTCAAGATCAAATGATTGGGACAATACTGTGAGTCAAAATAAAATGACCAGGATCGAGTTGAGGTCAAAAATAAATGATCGAACAGATGCCGTGAGTCTAATGATGATCTGACCTGAGTCAAGATCAAATGATTGAGACGATGCTGTGAGTTAAAATAAAGTGACCAGGACTAAGTCGAGGTTAAAATGAATGACCAAACGATGCCACAAGTCATAATAAAATGACTAAGATCGAGTCGAGTTCAAAAATGAATGATCGAATTAATGTCACGAGTCTGATGATGATCTAACTTGAATCAAGATCAAATGACTGGGACGATGCCATGAGTCAAAATAAAATAACCAAGACCAAGTCGAGATCGAAAATAAATAATCGAGATAAAACCATAGATCATAAAAAATGATCTAGACTGAGCCAAGATCAGATGAGTGAAAAATGCAAGTACATGTCTTATACAAATGAAACATCAATTGTGGTACTAAGGCTTTGCATTCTCATTTCTTTAAACCATATTTCATTTGAATATTTATCTTCACTACACATTTTAGCGAAGAAATCATCCTTCATTAAATTGGAAGTGCATCTTTGGCAAAAAACCACTAGTTTGAATGTTTGTCCCAAGAAAAGCCATGGAAGTTAAGTTTTTTTTTTTTTTTGGCATTCATCATATGCCTTTATCTCCTTTAACTCTTCAAAGCAACATACAACTTATTATGACTTTGTTCAGATTATTAATCACTATTTTAGTTTCAAAGTGTGGAATGTAAATTACGCATTTCTTCCACTCATGAATAGGCATAAAGAGAAAGACAAATAGTTGGCCATGTATAGACTAGGAGAGAATAATAAGACAACTTTCATTTATTCGAATAAGCAATAAATTATAAAAGAGGATATTCAGGAACAACTATTCGGGTAGCAATGTCCCAAGACAAATGATTAGATAATCATGACAACAAATCTTGGATCTCTTTCGAAAACTCAGTCAAAACTTGATGCCCTAACACTTCAAAGCTGTCCCAATATGCCTTCCCAAGTGATGCCAATTCGAGCTGCCTTTTAGAGTTTCAATCTAAATCTTTTTTTTTATCTAAGTCGCCCTTTCGAGTTTTCAACTTGAACCTTTTTTTTTGTTTTTATTTTTTTTCTAAGTTCAAACCTCCATTTTGGGTTTTCGATTTAAACTCTTTTTTTTTAGAATCAAGCAAAGTACTTCTTTATTGCGTTAGAATTGACAGGATCAAAAAGTTCATCTTCATCCATTTTTGACAAGATTAAAGCTCCTCTCAAAAAAGCTCTTTTTAGCACATAAGACCATTTTCAATTCGTGGTCCATTTTCTTTTAGCATCATGCTGACTTGAAAGAATTCTTTTTAACACCAACCTTCCTTCTCGAAACTAACGATGTCTAACTTTTTTATCATGAGCTCTTATCATTATTTTTTGGTAAAATTGGCCATGGCACTGTGCCGTCAACCTTTTTTTCTCAATAAAGTTCAATTGGTCATAGCGCTCCTGAATCCATTCAGCTTCTTCTAATCCCACTTCTCTTAAGAACCTTAGCGATGTGATTTTTACTTCTACTAACAATACAACTTCCATCCCATAAATAATAAAAAAAAGAGTTACCTTGATAGAGGTGCGAACAGAAGTTTGATATGCATGTAAAGCAAAAGGTAATTTCTCATACCAGTCCTTGTATGTTTTAGTCATCTTTTCTAAATTTTTTTGATATTTTTATTTACAACTTCTACCACCCCGTTCATTTTTGGGCAATATGAAGCTGAATTATGGTGTTTGATTTTGAACTGAACACATACTTCTTATATCATCTTGCTATTCAAATTCTTTGCATTATCTGAAATAATTCTTTTTGGGAGCCCATATCTATAAATTATTTCACTTTTGATGAATTTGTAGACCCTGGATCTAGTCACGATTGTGAAAGTGGCAGCTTCAACCCATTTAGTAAAGTAATCAATCATCACAAAAAATAAATCTATTTTCATTTGAGGCCTTTGGTGTGATAGGCCTAATGACATTCATCTCTACATAGAAAATGACCAAGGTGGTGCTATGACATGCACAGCACTGGGCGAAGCATGAATTTTGTCAGCATAAATCTGACATTTATGGTATTTTCGAGCATAGTCGATGCAATCTTTTTTCCATTATCAACCAGTAATATCCAGCTCGCATAACCTATCTTGCCTTTATATGCCCATTTGCATGTGCTCTACATATGCCATTATGAACTTTTTCAATAATCTTTTTAGCTTCAGAAGTGCCTATACAGCGTAATAACACTTGGTCCTTACCTCATTTGTATAAACTTCTCCGTCTAAAAAAAATCTCATAGCCAACCTTCTCAGGATTCTTTTATCATTTTCTGTTGCTTGATCTGGATACTGTTGATTATTTAAATATCATATAATATCATAATACCAGGGATTGCTATCCTTCTCCTTTTCCAAATTGGCATAATTTTTGTAGTATCACCGATCTGTACCATTAAAGCCAAGGTGGCCAAGACATTTGCAATTTGATTTTTTTCACGAGGCAAGTGTTCAAACTATATTGTTTTGAATTGTTTACACAGTTCTAAGATATATTTGTGATAAGGAATAAGCTTTGAATCCCTTGTTTCCCATTCACCTTTTAGTTGATAAATGATTAGAGCTGAATCCCCAAATACCTTTAATATTTTAATTTTTCTATCCAAAGTAGCATGCAATCTCATGACACAAGCTTCATACTCAGCTACATTATTGGTGTAGTTGAAATTTAATCTTGTCGTAACAGGGTAATAATGTTCTGTTAGAGATATTAAAACTGCTTCAATCATGTGTCCCATGGCATTAGCGACCCCATCAAAATACATCCTCCATATCTCTTCATCATCCTTATTTTCTTCTAATTCTGATATGGCCATTTGTTTCTCATATGGAAAATCAAGCTTCATGGGCTCATAATCGTCAACGATCTTGTCTGCCAAGAATTCAGCAATGACACTTCCTTTGATTACTTTTTGGATCATATAAATTATGTCATATTCAAAGAGCATCACCTGCCATCTTACGATCTTTCCTGATAGTAATGGTTTCTCGAAGATGTATTTGATGGATCTAGTTTAGCTATGAACCAAGTTGTGTGGTAAAGCATGTTTTGCTTAAGTCTTTTAGCTGTCTAAGTCAAACCATAATGCATTTTCTCTAGTGACGAATACTTGGACTTATATCCATAAATTTCTCGCTCAGGTAATAAATAGCTCTTTCTTTCTTATCGGATTCATCTTGTTGGCCTAGTATTCATCTTATTAAGCCTTCATGTACCATTATGTATAAAATCAATGGTTTTCTCAAAATAAAGGATGCTAATATTGGAATATTTGATAAGTACTGCTTGATCTATTGAAAGCTTCTTAACATTATTCATTCCACTCCCCAGGGTTATTCTTCTAAAGGAGTTTAAAAATGGGATCACATTTAAGAGTGAGTTGAGAAATGAATCGAGAAATATAATTCAATCTGCTTAAAAAACCTCTAACCTCCTTTTGTGTGCTTAGAGGAGATAAATTTTAGATGGCTTAAATTTGGTCTGGGTCCACTTCTATTCCTCTTTCACTGATAATAAATCTTAACAGCTTTTCTGACTAGGCTCTGAATGTGCATTTGGCTGGATTCAATTTGAGCTGAAACTTTCTCAACCTCTTAAATAATTTTTTGAGGTTGACTGCATGATCTTTTCTCTTTCTGGATTTCATAATCATGTCATCCACATACACCTCAATCTCCTTATGCATCATATCATGAAAAAGTGTTACCAAGGCCCTCTAATAGGTTGCCCTTGATAATTTTTAGTTCAAAGGGCATGACCTTGTAACAAAAAGTTCCTCACATGGTGATAAAAGTGATCTTTTCATGTCATTTGAAGCCATTTTTATTTGATTATAGCTAGAGAATCCATCCATGAAAGAGAATACCAAATGTCGGGCTGTATTATCCATCAAATTATCAATGTGAGGTAAGAGAAAATTATTTTTAGGGCTAGCTCTGTTCAGATCTCTATAATTTACACATATATGTACCTTTCCATCTATTTTAGGATAGGTACTATATTTGCCACTCATTCAGAATTTTTGACCACTTGCAAAAAGCATGCATCAAATTACTTTTTAACTTTCTCTTTAATTTTCAATAGCATCTCTAGTTTCATTCTTTTTAGCTTTTGCTGCACTGATTTACATTCTGGTTTCATTGGTAGCCTATGTTCCACTATTTCGATACTTAGTCCAAGCATATCTTGGTAAAACCAGGCAAATACATTCACAGACTCTCGGAGTAAATCCTCTAGCCGCTGGCAGTTAACAACTGAGAGTGAAGTACCAATCTTGACTTTTTTCTTATTTTTAATATCACTCAAATTGATCAGTTCAATAACTTCTTGATGAGGCTCAATAGATTTATCTTCCTGTTCAGTTAGCCTCATTAAATTTGGAGACAAAATGTAATCCTTAGGATTTTTTTTAGTATCAAGTTCATCGGTATTAATTGAATTTTCAAAGCTAAACCCTGGATCATTGTCATGATTACCTTCATATTCATTTGGGGACCTAAAATTAATACAATAAGAAGTATTGGCAAGAAATTTTGATGGGGTGATGAATGGAATGGAAGAAATGAACAAAATGTATGCTCTAACTTTTATTGAAATAATGAAACATAAAAGGCCCAAACATAAGAGTTTATCCTAATGCTTTTGGGCATAAGTAATTAAGAGGTGTGATTACATTAAAGGAAAATCAGAAATAATAAGCATTTGGATGACCCTTCAATTCTGTAATTAATATTCTGGCGGGTATGGGTAAACCCAGGCTTTCTCATCTTGACTTTTATCAACCACCATATGAATAGATAGCTTAGCAAAAGTTTCTTCCCATGTTAGTTCTTTTTTTGTGTCCTCTTTAGCTCTTTGGTGCATATATCCTTCATGAATGAAGGTTTCATTTAAATAGAGAAAGACCATGGATTCTTTTTTTGCCTTTTTGTTGTTGTTCTACATTTCTTCTGTTTCAAAACCTAATCTAAATCTGTAACTATAATCTTCTATCTTAGGAATCTCTTTATCCCCTATAAGCTTTTGCTCAGGCCAAACTAGATACTCTAACCCTTGCTAACCATCTGATTGATCATAATTTGACTGAATTTGAGCCCTTCACCTACTACATTAATAGGTTCAAGGGATCTATACGAACACTCCAATGGTTCTTTTACTACTTTCTATATATGGGGCATTTATGGGTTGGGTCACCAGCAAATCTTTCTCCTTGACCATAATCACGAATTGCCTTTTTACATTGAATTTGATTTTTTAGTGCAATGAGAAAGAGACAACCCCTGCCTTATGGATCCATGTTTTCCCAATAAGTAGCTATATGATGGGGATATATCCATGACCTAGAATTTTATATTAAAGACACATAGTCCAATTTGGACGAGCAACTCAACATTTCCTAAGACTTTTCGCCTAATCCCATCAAATGCTCAGACCATCATTTGACTATCTTGGATATATGGACATATCAAAGGGTAGCTTAGCTAGAGTGGACACCGACATAGCATTAATAGCAGATCTATTATTAATAAGGACCTTAGCTACTATATGGCTTTTACACTTGATAGTGATGTGCAATGCCTTAGTGTTCCTTTTACCTTCAGGTGAAATCTCATCATCGTTAAATAAGATGTGATGTGGCACCATTAGATTCTCTGTCAAGTGATTCATATACTCCACTGATACATTATGAGCTACATAAGCCTGATTCAATACCTTCAACAAAGCATTGTGATGTGGTTCAAAGTTTAGGAAAAGTGATAATAAAGAAATTTTCGCTGGCATCTTATTCAATTACTCTACCACAGAATACTTACTGTGCTTGACTAGCTTCAAAAACTCACAGGCCTCTTTTTCAGGCATAGACTTTAGAGTATCCTTCTCTGAAATCACTAATTCAATTTGCTTCTCTTTTAATTTTCTTACTTTTTTCTAAGTCTCTAGAGTATAACATCTTTCACTTCTAGTTATGCCCTCTACTCATGTTATATTGGCAGTTTTAGCTTTTGGCCTTTGATGCCCTAAGTCATCACCTCACATTTATATCTTTAGAGCACTGCTTTATTATCTTTATAAGAAAATGGGTGGAAGACTTTGAAAGCTACTGGTTTGGGAACAAACTTGCTCCCAGTTGATTGTGGCTTCTCTTTATAATGTATAGTGATAGGTTTCGACACCTACCTATCTGTCATAGCCACCTCAATATTTTTTAAGGCTTTTGATTCTTCATATAACTTTATCTAGTATGAGTCTATTAATTTTTGCACCTCCTATTGAAATTGTCGACAATTTTTAATAAAATGCCCTATAGCTCCACTGTGATACTTACACCTTTGATTGGGGATGCATCATCCTATGTAAGTGTATGAAGTCACTGGTTGTATTAGCTCAGCTTCATATAAGGCATCATAGAGCTAGTTAAATGGCATTTTGATCTCTTCTACCCTTCATTTTACATGCCTTTTGTTTTTGTCAAGGGCATTGACTGTATGACTAGACAAGGGATTCCCACTAGCATTAGATGTTGAGCTTCCACTGGTATCAAAACTTATCAACCCCTCTTTAATCAAATGCTGCACTTTTTGTTTTACGCCATAATGGTAATCACAATGGGTGATGGCGTCATACCATTTAGGATAAAAAAGTTCGAGCTGTTTGGCAGAGACAGAAGTAATTAGATAGTTCTTGTAGAGTTCTCGATATAACTCTGTGTAGCTTATGGGTATAGGATCAAAAATGGATCTTTCCCTGGTTCATGTTTTCATGGTATTACTTATAGTATTGACTGGGTGGGTAGGAGATCTTGGTGAAGATGGATAAGACGATCGAGTAGTTGATTGGTAGAGAGATGCAAAGGTATGGTTCATCGTGTGGTGGTATGTAGGGTAGATAGGTCAAGAGTAACTTCTGAATTACTGCCCCTCAAGACTCACAACTTGAGTCACACTCTTTTTTTTCTTAGGTGTTCTTTTGAAAGATTCACATCTTTCAAGCTTGCCATTTTTAATAGCGTTTTCACTAATCTCTTCCGAAATCACCATATCAGTAAAGTTTTTAGTTGCATTTTTGATCATCCTCTTATAATAAGGCGACTTTAGAGTGCTCACAAACAGCATAATAGTTTTTTCTCTATTAAGGGATGTTGTACTTAAACAGCTACATCTCGTGATCTTTGGGTATATTGTTTGAAGGATTTGGATTTTTTTATCGCTTGTAAAAAAAGTGATTTGGGGCCATGTCGATAATATGATGATACTGATTAATGAAGGATCAGGTCAAATTTTTTAATATTTTTATTCAGGTCTCATCCAACTGGACATACTATCTTACTGCAAACCCAGTTAAACTGTCCTAAAAGACATGCATAAGTAACTTTTCATTACTAGCATGTACCGTTATTTTACGATAGTACATGGTGATATGCGTGATAAGACATTTGGTACCATCGTATTTTTCAAACTCTAGTACTTTAAACTTTGGTGGCATTATCATATCTGGTACTAGGCAAAGTCCCACTGCATCTATGGATCTATAAAAATCTATTCCCTCTACAGCCTTTAATCTTTCCTCAAGCTTGTTTATAGCCTAATTAGTTTTAGAATTCTCCAAGAGCATAGCTATTTGTGGCTTTTCTTTCTCTTTAACTTTATCTGCAGTTGGAAGTTGAATGAGCTCAGCTGCCTTTTTAACAAAGACAGGATTATCATAGCTTTGGACATTCTCATGATGTGGTACATAGGTCACTCTTGGATAGCTATATTTCAAAAAAGCTGCCTGTTAAGGTTGGAAAATGGTGCGGTTTGATTTTATTGTGGACTGAAGCCTAAAAGATATGTTGAGTTAGTAGCTTCTTGTGAAGTATCTCTTCCACTGATTTCCCCCTATTTACATTTTTTAAGGGCCTCTAGAATTTGGGTCAACATTCCCTCTAATGCTTCTTAAGCTTTTTTTTTTTATCTTTTTAAGGTGGTTTGTATTGTCATATTCCATCTTTCTAGCTCAATCCCGAGTATTGTATTGATGTGTAGCTATTCTTGCACCTCAGTATCACAATTGAAAATTCAATGATAATGTTATAAATGAATGAATGAGTGTGATGCAAATGCATGAAAAAGAAAAAAAAAAAAGAAAAGAAAAGAACATATTTTCCCTGTAAAAGAAATTAATAAAATGAAACTTTCATTTATTTTACAGGAGTTTGTTTTACATCAAACATAATACTGTTCCTCTATAAAAATGCCTAACTTGCTCATATTGGTTTTTAGCTTTTTTAATGAAGTTCAATAGCTTCTGTCCATGCTCTTTTGCTGGTGTAATCGAAGCTTTTAGTGCCTTAACCTTTTTTGCCACCTCATCTACTTTGATCATAGCCTTACCTATTTGAGCAATGAGGTGCTCTATGTATCTCTATCTTTTCAACCTTTTTCTTTTGCCATACCACACCTGATAAGATAGCTCTCTGTGCCTTTTTCGTGAGGATTCTGACATGATTTTTTTATTCATTTAACTTTGATGTTAGGGTCAGAATGTAGTCTGAAAGCCATTGATTCTCTTGCTCAACCTCTATGAAAGCATTTTCTATTTGTTCACACTCTTCTTTCAGTTCTTCATTTTTACGAACCAACTTTGTGTTATTTATTTTTTTGGCTTGTACCTATATGCACAACCTCTTACGCTCTTATTGCAGCTCTTTCAGCTTTTTAAGGGCATCATCTTATTCTCTAATAACTTTCTAGGCCTTACTGTATTCATTGGAAATTTTATGGATTTGGATTTCTAATTTTTTTACTTTATTCTGCCACTGATCCTTTTTTCCTTGTAGCTTTAAAATTTCTTGCTTCAATTTCTCCTTCTTCATTTTATGCTCTAACTCAAAAAGCTTATTGTCTGACTTTTAGCCTACTAGCAAATGATGATCCTAAGGCATAAATGTAGCCTCATAACCCTTCTTATTTCTCTAAATTAGATACCCCTAAGTGACTTTATTAGTGAATGACCCTGGGCTTACTCTTTTAGGCTTCTTTTAGGCCTTAATCATGCATCATTCTTCTGAAAAGTTTTGGGCTCCCCATATGAGCAGTCAAATTGGCCAAGCTTACAGGTTATAGGAATAAATTGTTCAGCACCTTGTTGTTTTCTTACCATCATTGGTGCATAACTTGTTGACCTCCATAGGCCTAAAAGTGGAACCCTTGTCTCATCTCCACATTGATACAACATAGGTTCTCTATCCATCCACGGAGCTAATCATTTTACTTGACCAACTGTGAGCCCTTGTAGCAAAGATTTCCACTCCTTTTAAGTTTTTACCTTTGGCCAATTACTCTGATAGAATTCTCTAATTGGACTTCGAGTGTGGAAATAAAGTTTGATAAAAGTACTTTTCTTACATTTAAAATGGCTCTTCATCCATACAAATAATAAGGGTACGTAACCCATGAAAGGTGCTTTATCCATCTGCCAACAAAAATTTAGAGACCTGATAGTTTCTACCAAGATAGCTGGTGAAGGATTACACCCCCTTTCAATCTGCTCAAATAGATACACCATTTTTATCTCAATGTATCCTAAAACCTTAGGGAAAATGACCAACCCATATATGGCTAGAGAAAATGCATTAATTTCCTAATCATCATCTGGATGCTTGATAGTGAAATCCTAGAAAACCTCTCATAGAATACCCTTGTTATCTCTTTCTCTCGAATGTATGAATCTATGGTTTCCTTTCCCACTTTTAGCATCTGACCCAAGTTCCTACGACTTCCTAATTTGTGTTTCTTCATGTATATTCTGTCTGGATACAATAAATGCATACCCATCAGAGTTGAATACTCCTCTATAGTTGGTATTATATCAACCTCATTAAAGATGAAACATTGGTAGGAAGGATCCCAAAACTAAACCATCACCCTAATAAGTGAGTAGTCAACCTCCACTAACATGAGATGTGCAATATGCCCAAACTTCTCACAAAAAGTCTTCTGCCTTAAAGGGGTCATACTATTCCATACATCTAATAAGCATTTCAGATCATTATGTTTAAGAAGTAGGCAGACTTCTCCTGATAGTGTAGGGACATGACCAAGTGGCAAATGGTCTCCTTCTTCTAGCTGCCTCTTTTCTGATTCCATCCTCACCTCTATGGGAGAGTCACATTTGAACAACATAGATGAGGCACAAACTTGACATTCTATGAAATCCATAAGGGTTTTTGTTGAAATAGCTTTGGGATAAAAATACTATGCAATTTGTAAAAATGTTCATGAATGTGTAAAAATGTTCATGAATGTACAATAAAACATATAGTAAACATAACAACATGACCTAGAATTTTGGATTATTTACAAAGGATGGGAAGACAAGGCTCTATCTATGGTTGGGTTTTTAAGGTTGACTATATGCGATTTAGGTTAATTCTAAAAGGCCTCCAAATTGTTCCTTACATCATGATCTATTACAGACTAGTAAGACATCCCAATCCTCACCCATCATAGGCTACAAGCGAAAAATGTTCAATTTGAGTAGGAGTGTTTCGCAGGCCCATGTAAAAACATGAAATCTCACGAGGGCATAGGTACTTCACTCCCTCTTAAAGGTAAACCCAGGTGAAGGGTTTATGTTATGCACATGCAAATGAATGATAGATATATACAGTAAATAAATAATTAGGCAAATATAAATGATGAAAAAAAAGTAGGTATACACAAATGAAAAGGAAAATAAATAATAAAACAGATATAAGCAATAAAAGGGAATAAAATAATTTCAAACTTATTAAGCAAGGCTTGGATAATAAGAAATCATTTACTGGCTTGACTCTCAATGTCCCTAGTGGAGTTACCAAACTATCATAACATATAGATCCGTGGACCTACCGCTAGACATTGATGAAAAAGAATCGCCACCAATCTTTTTTGGTTATATGTGATTGGCCACCTGATTGAATCTGATCTGTAAAATAAATGTTAGGTTCAGGAATTGGTTACGCATGAGAAATGTTGTAGCACCCCCACAACATCCATTCGAAAGATGTTACTAGTTTGATTTCAAATTATCCAAGCTGTGATCATTTTTATGATTTACCAAATAATTTAATATTAAAAATTAACCCTAAAATTGGCTCAATAGTTTGATAGCAATTTAGGATAATTCTCTCACCTCAGAAGTATTCATGGAGACTAGTGTCCCACTCTGAAGATGCTCCGTCGTCGGATTTATTAATTTATTATAAAAAAATAGTGTAACCTCCCAATAGTTTGGTAGGGCTCACTTCAAAGCAATCCTCCAATAGTTTAGAGGATGAAAACTATTTTTGTTTATTTGAAAAAATATATTTTTAAAGGATTTTTTTATTATTTTTTATCATTTTTTCATCAATTTTTTAATTATTTTTTTACTTTTTTATTTTTTATTTTTTTTTGGAAATAAAAATTATAGAAATAACCTTTTTTTAATAAAACCAGACAATAGGAAAATAGGTTAAAAATAAAATTAAAAAATCAAATCAAAAATAAAAATAAAATAGAAAAAAAAACTTGCGATCGGGTCGGGTCAAGGCGTGGGTTAACACGCGGATCACTGGGTCTACGCACGGATCCTAGCTTATCCAAAATGATGTCGTTCAACTTTCGTATAAAAGCTAAGCTTCAACACTTTTCTTCACAAGCTTTCTGTTCCTTCTCTCTCTACCCCAACTTTTCTTTGCCTTCTCTCTAGAGCTACTTGAAACTTCAATCAGGGATCATAATTCCATCAATTTTTGAAAAAATTATCAAAAAATTCAATCGAAATCTATTGGTTTCTAGAAATCTGGCTAGATTCTAGAAATATTGTCGGAATCTCGTTGGAATCTCACTGAAAACTTCAAATGGTCACCGAAAAATTCATTGAAAAATTCATGTTCTTCCCCAAAACCCAAAAAAACCTAGAAAACCTAGATTTCTTCAAATATTTTTAGATTTCTCCAAATTTCAGCCAAATTACTCCCAAAACCTCCCAGAATCGTTTTTAGCTTTAATCCTAACCCGTAAACCTAAAATCGATCCTACAATTCTCGATTGAACTTCAAAACCCAAAATTAAACTACTAGAACCCTTTATACCCAGTATTTCCTAAATTTTTTTCACAGTTTTCTTCCCAAATTTTTCGTATCTCTCTGTGTGTTTTTTTTTTTGTAGAAATTAGTCTAATTTATAGGCAACCTTAACAATGATTTTAGGAAACAGACAAAATCAATCCTAGGCTTGAATCCTGGGATTGCATTATGTCCAGCATGATATCTAGTCCAAAATCCTAGTAATTTGATCATGTGTTTGACCTAGGGATTCTGATCCCGATTCTATTGTGCACGTGTGGATTGAAACAGAAAAAAAAAAAGTAACAAAGAACAAAAAAAAAATAATAATAATAACAAGCTATCCACTTAGGTCTGGACCCAAATGGGCCTAACTGAATCGAATATTGATGGGTCTAATCGGGTCCAGACACAAATAGGTGTCTATGATAGGGATTAGTTGTAGACAATTATTCAACTAACATTTAATTCATTTACATATATAAATTAAAAAGAATTCCAGCAAGTACATCAATCGTATACAAAAATATTAGATGGTTGAAAGATACTTTTTTATCCAAAAATTAAAGCTAGATTTGGTCCGAACAACAATAAGAAATAATCAAGTAGTATAGAAAAAATATTATCCTTGCAAAACCAAAAAAAAAAAAATGTTGAAGTCAGTGTTTTTTATAGGTTCGAGTGTGGGTTGAAAGGACAAATAAGTTAATCATTTATCGTCATAAAGTATTTTGTTGAAAACAAATACGAATTTAAGAGTAGCTAAAGGAATAGATATACAATCTAACTATGCAATAATATACAATCATACCATGAATTTCAAAGAAACTATGTACATTTTCCATAAAAAATGCATCAAGGAAAAACATGTGTATTACCTTTTTGCGTGCATTTTCAACTTAACTAAAGCTATGTATTTAAAATAAATGCATAACCGTTCAATGATTACCTATGCATATTTTAAGAAGCAGACAAGTGGAATGAAAAATATAAAACAAAGTAGTCTCGATATAATGCACATAAAATATGGGTTTAAATTATTGAATAGTTCTTAAGCAGTTTAAATTTACTTTTTTGTGCATGATTTCACTTTCACTACCTTTATATTTGACATGAAATTCATTGAAATGTTATAAATCAAACCTTTTTCCATATTTTTGTGAAATATATCATGGGAAAATTAACAACTTATCTTACAATATTAGAACAATTGTCCTTTGCAATTAAACCAACAAATAATTCACATGGAATATACCATTAAGATAAATAGTAACAGCTCAACTTTTGTAAAACCAATCAATCTATTTCTTTTGTAGAAAGAATACCCCTTTTAAGCTAGTAACCCTTATGAGAGAGATACTATCAATTCATACTAAAAGGAAGGAATTCTTAGAATTGTTGATTACCTGATTAGATGTATCAAAAGTTTCAACCAATAAAATAGCAGCCAATCGAGTAGGCTATGCACCTTAGCGGGATGTTATTCACTATAAGCAAGAGCAAGAGTAAGAGTATTTCCTCATAAACCACCAAAGACTTGAATAATCAGAAAAAAATATACATAGTTTTGCCTGTTTTACATTTTCCCTTGTCTTTTTCTACCATTCGATTTACCATGAAAGTGTCTATAAGAGACTGAGAGCAAGCATCTTTACGTGTTTCGTATTCTGTGTTGTTTTCCTGTCTGTCTCGTCACCTTGAAAAACATATGATTTTTCTTTTTATGTATTCCTTTAGTTTCATTCTCTGAAACCCTCCCTGGAAAGGGTTCCCTGCTTAAGATTCATCAAAAAAGAGAAAAAAGTAGCAAAAATGCTTCTACGAAGAAAACGTGCATTTCTCAGAGCTCTGCTGCGGCTGACTCTGGTCATAGGATCCCATCAAACCGATTTCCTTGACAGCCTCACCGATCAACAAAATCCAAAGAACATCTTCAGATAGCAACATGAAAGAAATCGCTATTCCAAAAAGGCAAAAGCTACCCGTCAGTCCGATGGGTTCTCCAGATTCGGTTAAAGAAGGAACTAATTCCAGCTCAACAACTCTCTCCCTTGCCGGTGGCGGTGATAATGGTGATGATGTTGGTGGCAGGGATGGAGCAGAAGCGTTTGGGGATTGGGGTCAAAGGAAACAAGGAATGGATGAGTACTACCAGAATATGATCAAAACTTACCCTGGAGAGTCTCTTCTTCTTACAAACTACGCTAAATTCTTGAAAGAGGTGGGAGAATTAAAAAAAAAAAAAGAAGTCTAGTCTTTTTCGTTAATTTGATTGGTTCCTATATTTTTTGTGCAAGTTTATCTCGTTTGATTCATTAGGTACGAGGTGATCTTGTGAAAGCTGAGGAGTACGAGAGAGCGGTTTTGGTGAAACCAGATGACGGTAAAATTTTATCAATGTATGGAGATTTGATATGGAGTAACCATAAAGATGGAGCTCGTGCTCAATCTTTTTTTGATCGAGCTATGCAGGTCTCTCCTGACGATTGGTATAACTTTTTCATCCCTTTTAATTTTGCCAACTGCAACCACCCAATTTCTTCTTCAATTTTTCATGGACCTTAGAATTGTTAAATTAATTCAGCCATGTCCTTGCATCTTGTGCTCGATATCTATGGACTGCTGATAAAGGAAAGGAAGAACAACAAGAGGAAGGGAAAGATAAGCAGAAGAATGAACATCAAAGCAATGGTACTAAACCATACATAACCTTGCAACATGCCCCATTTTCCCCCCATTTAGCAGCTGCTTCTTATTAACCCTTGCTCAATTGTGGCTTTTTTTTTTTTTCATGTCTTTGTTTTCAGCCATTATGTAAAAAAAAAAAAAGAAACGAGTCCGTTTTGTATATATACTATTTGCTCGGAGAAATTTCCGAAATGAAAATTTTCTTTGAACTGAATTTTGTACCCTGTACAGCACTAAATTCTTTCTTTATTATACGTATATAATAAGTTATGAAACAATACTCTGACAATATATGAAATAATTTTCCTATATATATATATATATATTTCTCTCAATATTTAATGTAAGTACAATTATTTTCAGTAAAATGTATTTGTTAGTTAGATCAAGGATGGACATGTTTATGAAAATAAGCTATGACAAGCTCAAAAAGATCATACAGGTAATTTGAAATTGGATATCTAGTTCAATAGAAATGATACAAATGTTGTAGTGAACTAAGAATTTTTAAAAATGATTCCAAAAAACCAACAAGTGGTTGGTTCAATCGGGTAAGGTCGTTCTTCTTGATTAAGAGGTTTTGAGTTCAAATTCTATCAGATACAACACATCTTGTGGTGCCGTAACCTGGGAGATTGAGCAGTCTATCTACCTCCAAATTTTTTTTATAAAAAAAAAAATGATTCCAAATCCAATTCTATAATCCAACCAATGAGATTTTAGAAAACCAAAAATTTCTTCATTTGACCTTGAGGGATTGCATTAAGGAATATCTTCAAATATGATTCTTCGACAAAGTGCATTTGTAATTTTAAATCTTTTATTTAGGTTTCATTTTGATTTCTAATTTTTAAATTATTTCATGATAGTCTCAAATTTTTTAAAATGGTGTCAATATGATTATCTAATCAAATTTTATATAAAAATAAAAAAGAATTACAACTTAAGATAATATATTGAGAATTATTATTTTTTGTTATCTAACTAAAATATATTTACTACAAAATAAATATGGCATTTAAAATTTTTAAGAGTGAAATAAAATTATCATTCTTGCCCTAGTTTTCAAATTTTAACTTAAAATTAGAGAAAGAAAATTATATTTTAGTTTTTTTGTACATAGGATGAGCATAGCCCATAGGGACTTTAGTTTCCTCCGGAATAATTTTTTAAAAATTTATTTTCTTTCTAATAAATATACTTTAGTATGATAGTAAAAAGGAATAATTTTTTATCCACCGTGATTTTATTTCTTTTATTTATTCTTAGTTTATCAAATTTTATTTTTTTATATTTATAAATTTTGATCAAAGAATATAAAATTAAATTCTATTACAAATAAATTTAAATTTAAAAAAAATAAAGAAATGAAACATACCCAAATAATGTTTTAACACTTCATTAAATAGAAGTAATTAACAATTAATAATTTAACAAAATACTCTTTGCAAATTATTACTGGTTTAAGTTGAAACTCTCTAAAATTATACCTACCTAACATAATAAACTTATAGGGGTATAAATGAACTGAATATTAATGAATAGATGTATGTCCTTAATTTGTTAGTTGATTTTTAAATCCATTTGGCTCAATTTGTATTTAATAATAAAATTACTTTGTTCATTCAAACTTGTTTTATTTAAATTGTAAGATATTTATATTCAATTTGTATTTAGTTCAATTAAGTTAAATTAACTTTTTCGTGAATATTAAATGAACATATTTATGAACATTAAACAAGTCATAATTAAACAAATTTAAATAAAAAGACTTTAAACAAATATAAACAAACTTTAGACGAAAATAAATGAGAGCCTTAGACGAATGAATTTTAAATAATCTTTAAATGAGCTAATTCACAAATATAAATGAACTAAATAGATTTTTTTGTGTTTGATTTATTTAATAAATAAACGTAAAAATATTGTTCAAGATCACTTGTTAATTTTAATAAACAAATTAAAATCGAATATATTATGAATAATTCATTAAAAGGTCTATTTATTTATACCTCTACAAACTTATTTAGAACTATAATCTCTTGAGAAAATATTTTATTAGAATTAAATCATTTAAGATCATTTAACAAATGACAATAATTCTCATACTGTTTAGGTTTAAAATTATAGTTATAATGTAAACATTATTAATTAAGTTTTTTAGTAAATATAAGCTTTTATATTTTTTTAAGAAAATAAATGTCAACCACCCAAGTGTCTAAATTATTTGGATATGTTTCATTTCTTTCTTAATTGTTAAAAATAACTTTTATTTTTAAAAGAATTTAATTTTTATATTTTTATCAAAATTTGTAAATATTAGAAAAATAAATTTTAATAAAATAAAATAAATGGAATAAGGATAATGGATTTAGAATTGTTATTCTTTACGATCATAACAAAATTTATTTGTTAAAAAATAAAATTTTTATAATTATTACAAAGAAAAATAAGATACCATTTTTTGTTATGAGTTTAAGTTTAATTTTTAAAATCAAGGAAAAAATATACTTTTGTTTCCGTGTAAAAAATTTTCTAAATTTTAACTTTTTACCAATAAATGTACTTAAATTATTGTGGTATGTCTTATTTCCTTTTCTTGGTTAAATATAATTTCTAGCTTTATTTTTAATTGGATTTAATTTTATATTTTTATTAAAATTTTTAAATATTTGAGAAATAAAATTTAATAAGATACAAAAAGGAAAAAAAAAAGGATAATAGACTCAAAATTATTACTTTTTTGGTATCATATTAAAATGTATTTATTAAAAAACAAAATTTTTATAGTTATTTTGAAAAAAACTAAAGTACTATTTTATCCTTGATTTTAAGTTAAATTTTTAAAATCAAGCAAAAAATTATATTTTATTTCCTTCTAAAAAATTTTATAAAATTTTATTGCCTTTCTAATAAATACATTTTGAATGATTGTAAAGACTAATAATTCTGAATCTATTATTGTAATTTGTAATTTCCTCTTATTTTTATGCAAATGTACTATATTAATACTTTTTTAAAAAAAGTTTAAAATTATCATGAAACAATTTAAAGATTAAGGATCAAAATAGATTTAAACGAGAGATTTTGGAATTAAATGCAGTTTACCCACGATTCTTCCTTTTAATAGAAAGTTGGCAAAAGGGAAATTCACTTTTTTTTTTTTTTTTGTGTTCTAGAACTTTGCTTTCCTAGTTTCCTATTAATTTCATTTTTCGTAGGAATCAGTTTTCTCCATTGTTTTCTTGACAACCGATCAACCATAGCAAACCATATTAAAGACAGAATCTCTGATCTGAGTTCCATGGTGGATGCCTCTTTCATCCCTCTTGCAGTCGCAATTGCCCCCATTTGGTCTACAATTGCATTCCCTCGTACATGCCCTTTTCTTCTCAGATACGCGTGGTTAAATTCCTCTTCCATGCCCTTTTATCAGTATTCCCGGTATCCTGAGCTATGCTGACCAAGTTTCCAACTTATTCGAAGATTGGCTAAAGCATGAATCTCAGTATGTTGAGACCTTTTGTGACTTTATCAGCATTTTCGTAAGACCTTATCAAATACAAACTCAACTGGCTCACTTTTCCCAAATACTATAACTGAAAGGGGCCAAGCTCCCTTGTATAATCTGGTATAGCAGCCTTCATCAAGCCTTTTATCGCTGCTCTGTAAAAATTACTGAAAGAAAACAAGTAGGCCTATGACCAATTGACCGTTACAAATTTTCAATCACTTGAACGTCGCTTGCGTGTGGACTGATGCTCATAGTGCAGAATTAACTAGGCAATAGCACATAGAATAAACAGAGAGCATTTACAACATGTGGCAGACTCAGAACTTTAATTCACAAGTAGTTCAGCAGGTTTGGACAAACCCTGTTTGATAACGGATTATCTAACACCAACAGCAGACTTCAGAATTTTGCAAAATATATTCAATAAGCCATCCTTAAACAACATAAATTAGGACAACTTGGTACATGATTGACATACAGTGCTGCAAACAGGAGTGCAGAATCCTAACAAGCCCAGAAACCTTTGCGAGCAACACAGCAAACAGCCAAAGCCGGCTGAATATTGGAGAAGACAACATCATAACCCATAATGTAGAATTTTGCATGCCTTGATCATCAAACAGTTCAGTCTTAGACGTCCTTATTTAGGCAAAATGAGGTCAAGAGCTTCATATATGAACATCCACTTAAAACCACAGCCATGCTCAATGCTCCAGTGCAATGGGCTCTTGTATCAATTGCAGCTGTCCTTGCTCTCTAATCACTGGCCCTGGATCCATGTCGGGCTGGCTTCCACCTGAATCAGCTATGGAAACTGCCTCCTGTTGTTGGATTGGAGATAATTCCTCATTTGTCAAATCAGACGACACAGTATTCTTCTCATTTGTTGCTTTAGATGAGGCTATCTTTCCTGCAGTAGTTGCTATAGAAGTAATTACCTTTTCCTGATTGGATGCCTTGGATGCCTTTTCCTCATTTGTTGCACTGGACAAACTAGTCTTTTGAGAAGGCAGTTTGGGAAGCGATTTCCTCTGTGGCTTCTTTGCATGAACAGGAGAAATTACATCCGCAGAGATGCTCTGAGATGCTTTCTCATCCAGACTTAACCGGCCTGATTGTTGGCCACTATTGCTGTTACCATCAAAGTCCGAAGGAGTTGAGCTTTTCCTCCGACCAAGCTTTGGAGATTTAGCTCTTGTTGGTGGTATCTGCATCCAGGCAATAGAAAAAGATTAATTTTGCAAATCTTGAGAAAATCAATGCAGCCATATAGCAGATAAAGAAATAGAAAAAGAGCAATAAAGTCTTACCATGGTTAACAACATGGGTATTGTCCAAAATAAAATTGCACATGAAAAAATATATTACAAAATGATGCATGTATCCACACAGTCAAGAGAGAAAAAGAAGGTGGTCTGTGAGGTGAGGTATGGGACGAGGCAACTTAAAGCAGTTCAATTCAAAGTTACACATTCAACAGGTTTAACCAAAGCAGATAAACCTTGGTCCAAAAAATCTTTCTTGCTGTCACTTAAGGTGAAGTTGGAATTCCTACCAAAATAAGGGTGTCAACAAATGAAAACATCATGCCAAAACTAGGATATTTTAAGATAGTAAAAGTTTGGCTACAATGCTTAACATAAAGTAGCTTTGATATTACGTGGCACTGTTTAATAGGCATGATGACCAGTACAATGTAGCTCCAACGAAAGATGCAGCAGATGGCATGACTTGTTCTAACAGGGATTGACCAATTACAGCAGAGTACCAAATACCCAATGGAAAATATTGCGAAAAGCATCTAAGTTCGAATCTTACAACATAATACAAGAGGCTGAAAGACTACAGAAGATTTGCCCCTTCAAGTTCAACCTCATGTCTGCGATATATCATCTTACGCTCTCAGGTTTATTCAGAAAGGATTTCACTAATTATCATAACATCGATTTAATTGTTAATCAGTTCAAGTTGTTATAAGTTAAATGTATCAGCTCCAGGCCTCCAATTAACAACGACAATTGACAGAAGTATGAGCTTCAACTCAACAATCTACCAGTATTTTGAAGAAAAGGAAATGGCTATGGTAGGATGATGAGCAAAGACAGGTGCAAATGCCTGAATAACAAATGCATACAAGTGGAAAAGCCGGTAAACCTAATGATAAGAGCTTGAAAAGTAACCTTGGCACCTACATGTTCAGCATTTCAGTCCTCCCCACCCCCAAAAAAAGAAGAAAGAAAGAATATGAATAAGCATGCCATTGTAGTTAAAATTGAATTACAGAGATGAATTTGCCTATGCAAATCTCTATATTCAAAGGATCATCTAGCTTTTTATACATTTAGAACACTCAACTAACCTTCTTTAATTCCACCTTAGAAGGTGGAGGTTCCTGATAGAAGCTTGGCATTGGAGTTGCTTTAAAGTTCAAACTCTTCCTAAACATCTTAATCTCAGCTTCTTGAGTTTCCTGGCAGAAAATTGAAATATCATTATGATAAGAAATAAACAATTCTGGACCATAAGCCATCATATTCACAAAATAACACCTTGGACTTGGCTTGCAAGTTGCTCTTTTCTACTTCCCTTGCATGAATCTTTTCCTCAAGTTTAGTGTAGAACTGCACAACACAGTGGTGAAGGATTAAAAGTTAAGTAAAAGTGCTGCAAGAATAGACAAAGTTAAATCTGGAGAATATAATATAAAGCACCAACCTCTTTCCTTTTCTCAGCCCGTTCATCACACTTGAAACTGAAACCATAATTTGGAAGAGTACCAACCCTATGAGCTTTGGCATCTGCTTCCTTGGGGCTTCCATGAAGCAATTAAGGACAAACATAAATGTGTCATTTAAAAAATAGAAACCTATAGACAAGAGTGCAAAGGAAACTCAAATAGCAACCCATTTCAACCCATAGTCACAGACAGAAAGTAACAACAAAAGGTTCAAACTGAAAAGGATACGAGGACTCTATGTCTCCTTCAGCTTTACTACAAAGTCCTTTCTTCAGAGACTTCAGCTTGGGTTTCTCCCTGTGATACACAATAGAAAAATTGAGAAATAGCAGGAGAAAAAATCTGTCATCATGTACCACATAAAGTCTAATTTCATGGGAAACTAAATAGATGAAAGTTGGCCACTAAGAGCCCCCGTCTCACTTGGTTAACAAAATCAATAACAAAGGCAGAAGGCTGCATGAAAAAAAGAGAGAAGAAATTCAAACCTAAGAACAAGTAGTACTTACAAAATGCCTTGAGAGAAGACTGCGTCAGGTTTTTCAGAATGCTGTCACAAGCAGAGAGAGAGTAAAAGAAATTATCAGAAAGGAGGGAACAGTGATAAAATAATAGAAAAAAAGAACCGAAAAATGCATAGAAAAAGAAATCAGTAGTACTATCAACTCTAACCTTGGAAGCATTGACTTGTCTTTCATTAAATGATCTACTTTTAAGAGGCTGTTTCAGATGTGAATTTGTAGCAACAGAACCACCATTCGAAGCTGTCAACATCGCCTCTGCACTCTTTCCATCTTTGCTTTTCTTCACTAAAGCTGAAGAAACATTTTTAGGACCAGAGGGCTTCTCATTCTTTGTCTTGCTTTGAATCTTTTGAGGTTTGGATTGCTTCACATTATCTTTGACTTCCCCTTCCTATGAAGACAGACACTCATGCACATGAAATCAGACTAATGGTAATTATTAAAAGCACTCAAACAGAATGTAAGACCTACTACCTTAGAATCAATCAATCCATTGCTTTCCACAAAGTCATTTGACCCTTCTTTGGCTTCCCCAGTTGTTCCATTGTTATCCAATTCATTCTGCAAATAAGTCTCGAAGGCTTCCTCAACATTCCCATTCACATTATCTAATACACCACTGTCGTCCCCAGACACCCGAAGTTGCGGATAAACACCATTTTGATTGGCAACCTCAAGCCCACCCGCAGACAATAGATTATCCGAATCCATTACACACTAACAGGAATAAAACAAACAAAAGTGCAAGTCTAATTACAAACAAACAATGAAAAGGAATTAACACCTTCACTAATTTAAAATTCTCAAACTCTAACAGCAATTATAAATTATATAATATTTACTAATTTTCATTGATCTACTCTATCCAGGTTCATCTCTTACCACTTCGAAAGGATAAATAAGCGACCAAATATAGATTTCCAAAAATATTTATCGCATTTGTGATATTCTTCGTTGCTATAAATTTGATAAAAATGAACAAGAAACACTAAATTAGATCTTATATTTGCAAATAAAAAGTAAACAAAAATCAAATTCAAGACATCAAGAGTTGCTTTTAAAATTTTACAAAGCGGAATCGAATCAGTGAAAAACCGAGTAAAATACATGATTTAAGTAGAGTAAAGCTCCAATGAGTACAGGGATCTTCGACGCCTGCAACCAACTAACAAGTTTCGCTTCACATTGATCTACTCTTACCCCAAAAAAAAAAATTCGCTCAGTTTTTCTCAGGAACCAAACAAACGAGATTTAAACATAAGAAATTGTAATAATTTTCTTTCTTACCTCGTAAAACGTGCGATAAATCAAAACTCCATGAAGCCGGAAGGAAAATTAATGAGAGAAATTAGAGAAGAAAATCGAAAGGATCTGAGAAAAGGAAGATAGTAAGATAAACAGTGAAGATTAGAGGATCTAGGGCCCTGAACAGGAAGATCTTCAAAAAAAATAATAATTGGAATTTGAAATTTTGTTTTTGTTTTGTTTTTTTTTTTTTTTTGAAAAGTTTGTATGGGTTCTCTAATTTTTTAAGGTTGTAAGGTATTTTATACGAGCGGCTTTCAAATCCATTTCCAGATCACTCACCCTTTCAAGAGAAAATGATGGATGTCTCAAAACCCCCAAAATACAGTCAAGAAAATACTGTTTTATTTTCCCTTTTTTTTTCTTTTCCTTCTTTTTACCGGCATTTCGGAAAATTACTGACTCTTACTTAACCGCCACTAGTAGAAATTATTGTTTTGTCAAAGACTGCTTGGATTTTTTTTTTTTTTTGAAAAATTGAAATAAGATCAACGGGTTTTTGTAAAATTGACGATGAGGATTTAATTTAAGGTTGAATTTGATAATTGTATCCTCAAAGGTTAGAAGGGCAAGCACCTGGTTTGCGCCATGGAGAGCTAAGGTAATTCATATTGACTGAAGCATGATGAGGATTCCATTGCCATTGCATTAGATCTTTTCACTTTAAAAAGTTGCAAAATTTGCAATACAATTCGTACTAAATTGCAAAACGAATTAAATACAGGTTTTTCATTTTAGATTTTGGTAAGTTCAGTGCCCTCTCCACAATATTTTTCAAACTACATCCACTTACATTTTATACAGAAAGACTTTCGTATATAAAAGTTATTTATATTATTTAAGTCTAATCCTTTCATGTTAACTGAACTCAATCTCAAATCTAGGACATGGTAAAGAGGTCACATATTTAAGAGAAGAAAATTCTACACTTTGCCAAACATATTCCAAGCTTTTCAAAGAGAATTACTCATTCGAAGGAGTAGTACTTAAGAAAAAAAATTATATTAAATTCTCGTTTTCTTATGTGTCCAATTTATAGAATCAGACAAAAATCTATCTTGTCCCCCATCCAATTTCCCTTTTTATATAAAATTATAAAAAGTTATAATTTAAGATAAAAAATAACAGCCAATTCAAAATTTAATTTAATTTAATTATTTAATATAATTTTTTTTAAAAATAATATTTAATATATTTAAATTTTAAATAAATATTTGTAATTTTTTAATTTTTAAACTGTAAATTTTATTTATAAAAAAAAAAAACAATAACAACGACGCGTCTTTTTATAAAAAAATAAAAACATGGTAAGCTAGACCCTTCTAAAATTTATTTTCACTGTCATATCATAGGTAAGAGTTACTTGATGTGGAAGCCAGGAGGAGCAAAAACAAAGAAAGAAAGGGATGCTACACAACTTCACCAACTAATTGCAAAATTTAATTACGAAACTGTCCAGACATTTTTGAATGGGAAAATTTGATAGAGAGATCTTGTTTAAGTGTTTTTCTTAATTTTTTTTGGGAAAAATAGTAAAATTTCCTCGCTTTCAGTGCACTTTAATAATCATAGTACAATGGATTATGTTAGTTTAATCCAATAATAGGTCAAAGCAGAGGAATTGCTTTGCTTAATAAACTGTATCACCTTGGCAGAAATGCTTTTAAGCCAAGTTGGGCGCAGCCACACAAGCACAAGATAAGATTTGTGGGTTATGTTTGGTCTTTCTCAACCTTGTACATAATCCCATTTGATGTCATCTTGACTATTTTTAACAATCTTACTATCAATTATCAATTTCAATCACCATTGACAGCCACCAAGCTAGCCAGGGATTTATCAGTATAGACTTAAATCACGGTGCGACTGCGTAGGCCAAAAATACTAGTAAAAAAAATAGACAATTTGAAAATTCATTATAATTTAAGTTTAAATTTCATTAAATATATGGATTTCGGTCAATTATATATTGGTTTGAATTGTTTATTAATTTTTTTATATTTTTAAAAGATTATTTGATTAAAAAAAAAATAACATGCAGTATAACTTCTAGCTAGCATGCAAAATAATTTTGCTTATTATCATATCTTAATGCTATTGCACTTGTGCCAACTCATGCTCTTCCTTATTGACATTGGCGGATGGTTTAAAGAACCTAGGAGGCATGGCTCTCCAAAAATTTTGAATTTTTTTATATTTATGTTATTTTCATAATAATTTCAAAATTTTTTATAAAAAACTAATTTGGCTCTCTCAAACTTAAATTTATTGTGTTGATATATATTATTCTTATTTTATGTATTTATATTGGATATATAGTTACAAAAATTATTTTATGTATTACAACTCTTAATTTCAAAATATATATATAATTCTTTAACTTGTGTTTACTTATTATAAATAATTTTTAATTTAAAATGAATAATAAATTTGTCAACACTATGTTTTCATAAATATGTAAACTTAATTTTAATATATATGTAATTATTATAATAACTAAAATCAATTAGACAAATATCTAATTGTAATTTATTTTTCAATCAATTTTTTTATTATATTCTACATGCTCATTTTATTTGAAAATTGTTATATGTCAAAACAATTAATATGATTAGTTTAAATACATTTTCATTTTTTATAATGTAAAAATACCATGTAAAAAAATAGAATGTTTTAATTTATATATAAAAGTTTTCACTTTATTGTTTTAAATTTTAATTTATTTAAAATATATATTTTTGTGATTTTTTCATTTTAATACTTTAAATATTAAATATGATAAAATAATATGTTAATATTGTAAAAAAATAATGATTTTTTTATAAAGAATATTGTTAGTGATTTATAATTAGCAAAGTAAAATTAATTGTTTAATATATTCATTTTATTATATATATATACATATTAGCATATTTATAATTATAAATTTTGTTATTATATGTTTGCATCCTTTTTTATTATTAATAAATTTGATATATTTTGAAAAAAATTATTATAAAATATTACTTTGACCCTTTTAAAATTAAAAGTTAAAATCTGCCACTGGTTATTTAGTACATTCCTTAGTATTTGCACCTTTGAATTGGGTCCTTTTTGGTGCCCCAAATCATTTTGGTTAGTTTTTCTACTAACTTGTGCCATTGTTCAGTTTGGCTTAATAATCACTTAGATACTAATTCATTCATCTACAATAAGAGCATAAAATTCACTCTTATGTATGTTTAGGATTCATATCTTATACTTTTTAGAGGAATGTGATTTGAAAAATAAGGGAGAGTGGTTGTGAGAGAAAGAGAACGAAATGATAGGTAGAAGAGTGGGAAAAAACCAAAAGTGAAAAACTATTTGTGCCAACTAGATAGCTAAATCAGCAAAAGAAAGTTAAGTCAACATAATATTAAGCCTTTGATGCTATATTACATCGCGTGCGTTTCATACAAAATTTTCTGTATAAAAAAAATCTTAAATTATTACAAATTGTTCATGTTTTATTGTTATTTGTATAAAATAAAATATTTAATTTTGAATTGAATAATCACGTAAATGTTTAATTCTAAATTGTTTATTTAGCCGTTCAGTTTAGGTCTTGGATTTTCATGCTGCTCTTAACCAGTTGCTTGGCTAATCGTAAACACTGCCAATTGGTAGCTGGAAAATGTTTCATGTTTTTGCATCTTGATGAACCTAAAGAAATGGTTTCAAGTTTTTTTTTTTTTTCAATTCTTTTAATTTCTTGGTACGTCAACCCAGATAATTACAATCTCGACGAACAATACATAACTGGTTTGATCAATCCAACAAAACCAAATGGAAAAAGAAAAATACCCTATCCTTAAAACATATATGCAAGCATTAAGGGGAATCTTTGTTAGTGATAAGGTATCTTTTTATTAGCAATGAAAGCTAAAAATGTGAGAACCTATAATATCCCCAAAAGCATGCTGATTATCATCAAGAAAAAGCATGTTCTGGCTAGTAAGGTTTTTATACGGATGTATGTGTATGGAAATAATTATTAGGAGTAAATTATTGGAAGCAAGTAGGAAAGGAAAAATTGAAGGAAAATGAAGTGTGGAAAAGAGTTTCCTTGAGAATTCTCTCACAAGAGGGGATTAAAAGGAAATTTTTTAAGGACTGTAGGCTGTAGCCACCCCTTGCTGCTGTGACGCATGCCTGCCTAGCCTAATATCCTCTTTATGGACTAATTTTTTGTGCATTTGTGTATTTTTGTTTCCTATCAAATACATATAAATATAAAAATTATAATATTAAATTAATGTTGACATGTTAAATATAAAATATTTTATTTTTACTAAATCTATATACATATTATTAAAATTTTAAATAATATCATTTTTATATATTTTTTCATATTATTTTTGTCATATCATCGCTTACATCTAAAATTGTTAATTCTAACATTTTTTTTTTCATTCTTTCTACTTTTAACAGTATCTGCATTCTTCTCACACGAGGCTATAAGAAAAATAAATAAACAAAAATGAAAGGGAGAGTGTGATGGATATAAAAACTATATATACATTAGTACATACACATTTTATTTAGTTCAAAAGATGCTTCATGATTCATAATTGTCATATGAAATACTTCATTAAGAAGGCTTATCCATTCTCTCTCCACATGGTAAGATGACTCTTTCCTAACTATTTAAAACATCACATTACCATTTGTATCTTTAAACCTTTGTCAGTGTTAGATTATATAACACAGCATTTCCTTGGTTTACATAGTCTAACACATTTTTAATAAATTTATACTACTCAACATTTTATATAATCTTGCATTATTATTATTATTATTAAAAAGTTAAGATTCGAACACTTAAATGAATCCTAATTATGCATTAATATAACAGCATAATTTCAATATATAGTACAATATATTTCATTCCTTTGATTATTTGAAAAAAAAATTATATCTTATATATTTAGAGCTGATCAATTATGTGTATAAACTATCAAATCCAGACATAACATGAGCCCGATCAAAATCCTTACATAAAGAGTACAACTATATATCCACCGATTAACAAGCAGCTTCATGGAGAAGAGAAAACAAAAAGATAGCGATAAAACCAGTAGAGAATACAAGCATTGGGTGGTGGAAATATAATCTAAGAAAAAGGAAAAGGAAAAAAAAAAAAAAAACTTTCTCAGGCATAATGAATATCAATGTTTGAAAAGCTCGGAGAAGTCGGTGTCTTTTCGAGGGACATCAAATGTTAGGACTTTGGTCCCTCATAACCTGTCCTATGTGAAAATTGGATGGGAGGGACCATAGCAGATAATACAGGGAGAATAATAATGCTTTCTTCCTTTGTCTCCCCATCTTTTCCTTAATTATAACTTTTTTAAAGGAAAATAATAAACATATTTAAGGAAATTATCTCTATACCTAAAAGGAAAGAAGAAGAAAAAAATCTGAATTGTATTAGGCAATGATTCCCACGTGCATAACCTCTTTTGACAGCAAATCCTAAAATGTTGATATAAAATACTACTGCCTGTTAGTTTGGAAGATTAAGACATGGGAGCAGAGTTTTACATATTTGAAGCTTAACTTAAGATCCTATGTTCAATTTCCGTTGATTTAGTTATTTAATTAAGTTATAGTTTATTTGCTAATTATTTAATGATATAATCATTAATTATATAAATATAATACTTGATTATGAAAATAATATCAAAAAAAAAAAGAAAAAAAAAAGCTTGACTCAAAGAATTTAAAGTTTAACTAAATTATTTTATGCAATTATCATTAAAAAATGACATTTAATTTATTTAAAGTTAAAATTACAGTATTTACAACCTCGTTCCTTTATCTTTAAACTAGTCTTTTTTGTATAAAAAATTGACCCAAATCCACAGGCAACAAAAGAGTCACAAAAAGTGCAGTACAAAATTTGGATGTATATCATTGTTTAGTGGCTTCAATTTCAGATGTGGTTCAACGGTCTAGCACATGCATTTTTTTTTTCTACAGTTTTATCAATGTCTATATCTCTCCCTCTTTATCTCAAATCTTTGTTCCTATTCTTTGGAAAATTATGCTTGATTATTAGTCATCACTGATCATATAACTGCATTACATTGCATTAGTTGCATGTGAAATTTACTAGCCCTATGCTCCAACAGCGAGTTTTAAGAGAGTTTAGAGTTATAAGATTTTCAAGGTTCTCAATTTTAGATCTGATAATCTGAAACACGATATAGTGATATGTTACAAAAACGATATAAATAAAAGACACAAAGATAACAAGATTTAAAATTTTAATAAAAATTATAAATAAATTTAATAAAACTAAAAAATATATTTGATATTTTTATGTTAATACGAATTATAATATATAATTTTTATATAAAATTTAATATTAATATAATATTTTGTATGATACGATAAAGGTTTACTCAATTAAAGTTTAGGCCATTTGTTTCTTGAAGATCTGCAAATTCAGGATGAGAATCTCGCTAGAAGAGCCCAAAGCAATCTCAAAATCAAGGCCATTGAAGTTAAGTTAGAACTTAAATTTTGCTTGGCAGCACTAGTAGTATAGGCTTTATAGTCCTGGCTTAAAATAACTGCCATTGTAGAGCCCACTAACCTGAGAGACATTATCAAAGGCCTGACATAAGCCCAATAGCAGACATAAATTCGCAGTGCTGGAAAGCACAAAGAAACAGAAAGAGCCATGCACTGAATTGGCAAGCTTTATTTTCTGAATTAAAACATTCTATGGCTCCATTTTAAGGCGTCTTTAACTGCTCTCAAAACCTAATATAGAATGATAAATGACAATCCTTTTGATATTCATCCATCGCATCTAACAACATAAACACATTTCTTTCATATAGTTACATTATGTGAACATAGCTGTATCCTAATTTAATCAAGAAGACAAGAAACGAACACAATGTTGTTCTTCCAAAAATCATCACTTGCTTTTCCACATTGCAACAGAATTCGCTAGTTTAATATAAGCATACTTAAAATCTTCAAAGAACATATTCTGATTGTCTGCATATTTTGTGATCCACCTGTGGCATAAAATGAGCTCTCCTTTAGTTGAGTACACCAACGAAATCTTTTAAATGCATGCATGTGTTCTTCCCAAACGACCATCCATCCTTTGTCCCCCCATGTTGGCTGGCCAGCAAGAATTGCATTAAATGTTCTTTACCAGAGAACCCCTAAACCCAAATTAGGCATAATAATAACTCTATTGAAAAGAAAATTTCATGATACAGGGTAGCAACTAAATAGCAATTTAAGAGGATTTTCAAAGACAGACCTAAAGCATTCATCATCCTCCACAATGGCATGATCTGAAGGATGTCCGATCATGCTCGACATACCAGCTACATGCAAAAACTATAATCAGAGCAGAAACACTTATGTGACAGGACATAATTATCAGCAATTCACTAAGTACTCAAAATAAAAGAAAGAGTCACTTGATGCTTTAAGCAAACGAGTGCCCAGCTCAAATCCTTATTATAGGCCACTCTTTTAGGTATCATTTAGCACTATTATTTTTGTGAATAAGTGAAGTATACAAGGGATAAAAGTGCCTTCATAGAAAATATTAGTATTAACTGGCAACTATGCTTTTGAATATCTCGAGCATCAAGCATTTTTACAAAGCCAACATCTTAAGTCTATTGGATGGAAAACAAGGAAAATGATTAAAGGAAATAAAAGATATCATATGAATGAGTAGTGTTGAATTATGTACTTGAAGACTTCCATGGCTTCTCCAGAAGAATTTTGAAGTATGAGTTATCAAAAGTAACTGGACTTTGAAAACTTTTGCTGCCAAGAGTGTGAGCACCAGATAGAGCAACTAGTTCTTGTGCTGTGCAAAAAGAGAACAACATGCCATGTATTTCTTCAAACAGCATGTTTACAATTAAGTCATGACTCCATTAATTTCAAATGGATAATAGCTGTCAAAATTTCTTACCCATGTCTTTAAAATTATTTTCTATTTAACCAAAATTTTAAGTTCTTAATGGAAAAAAAAAATCAATTTTCAATTGGGAGGATCCATTCATTCGTATTAGAATATCTACATATCATGGCAAAAGCAAGCTATGTTGTGGATGATTTAAAATCCAGATAAAATCATGAAGAATTGATTTATCGATATCAAACAGCTGAAAACATGGAGCACAAAAATGAAAAAGGATGTTTACTAGCAAAAACTCATGGGAAGCCGTTCCTTTGAAAACACTGATTTAAGCCAGAAGCATCCAGAGATTCTTGGGGAAGCTTTCCTTCAGGATCCAGCTCTCTACATTGAACTCTTTCCATCAGTAATGAGGCACTAAAATCTCAAGTGGATGCCACAAGCTGCACTGCTGCAGGGACTAAAAGTTAAGATTATCAGGTAATAATACAGAGTCAGGAAATAACCTTATACTCATTTAGTCATTTTCAACTGCAGTGTCGAGGTTTTATCTTGGCAAAACATCCTTAAATACCTAGTTAACCAGTTATCAAGTTCTGTTATTTAAGCTGTCTCATTCTATAAGGTCGAAGCTAGGTGCTTACGCAGAATCTAGTCTGCCTAATGCAACAGGGATTTTCGGACCTCCACAAACCGAAACTACTTCAGCTCCAACCACACCAATTATGTCTGCCCATGATGCTAATAAAGGGAAAAAAAATCCGCAACATCTTAGCAGGGTAACAAACCATTGATTTATGTCAAAATCTTTTCATCTGATATTTCAGAAAGAAAAACCTGATTGTATTGCATCTACTTCTTTCTTTGCTCTCTCTAGAATCTAAAGAAGAATGCATCCATTGAAGTGTTACTAGAATTTAGGAGGCAAGCAAAAGCCAAAAGTACATATAAATACATAACTTTTATCTGAAGTAGAAAGAGAGAAAAAAAGGGAATGCCTTGAGAGACTTCTTGAGGCCGGTATTTTCGGGTCTTTCGAGCTCATAAATTACAGAACCATTCATACTACCTGCAAGAACAATTAAAAATAACAGTAAATTCATCATTTAAAAAGCTTTTAATAAACAAACATTAACATGCAAGAAGCCAGAATTCAATTGGATTCAAGAACATTAAACCCAAACTTAAATCCTTCGAATTCCTATTATAAGTAATTTGGCACATTTTGAAACCCGAATTTTCTTCCATTTCTAAGGTTCCAGCCTCGTGAAATGCTAAACGAAGAACACCAGCAGCCTTTCCCTTGGTTACTATACTTTTCTCTTCCTTTATACGCAGATACTTACTCTCACCTGACCTTCAATTTCAATAAAAAAATACCGTTGACAAATTGAAATTTTAAAAGGTCAATTAAAAAACTCAATAAATTATAAGGATTTGTTTTTAAAAATTTTGCATAACTTAGAACTTACCTAACTGCCTTAGCTTCAACATTGTCAACAAATTCAAGCAGAGGAAGAAGAAATGGCAGCGTTGCTGAAAACGCTAGCCCTCCTCTCTTACTCAAACTGCAATGGCGAATTTTTCCTGTAATTCAGGACAATGTTTTTAAAATAAGAATTCAAAAAAGTGAATCCTACTTGTTTTTTCTTTTACCTGAAGCTGAGGTGTTGTGGATGATGGAAGAAGAAAGCCGCACAGCTGAAAGATAAGCATCACTCTTGCAGTCTGATGGTGCTGAGGCTGAGAATGTGCCTTCTCCACTCATGGTCATGGATTTAAAGAAAATTGAATAAAGGCGAGAACCTAATGGAGAAGACATCGGCGGCTTTGGAAATGGGGAGAGACCTAGCATTTGAGCAACTTTGGTCATTGACGGCCTTAAATGCATATCTTCCTGTATGCACCATAATGTAACTTTAATAGCAGTATAAACTCTCTCATCTTCCCCTTCTATAGCCAGCCGTGAATCAAGGATATCTCTCGGCTTCCCTTCTCTAACATCATAAAAGCAAAGGATGGCAAGTAAGATTTCTCTGAAGATTCTTCCAGGTCGAAGTTTTTTCTTCCACCAATGATTTCTAGCAGCAGCATGCCGTGGCTGTAAACATCACTCTTCTCTGATATTCCATAGTTTGTGATCCACTCATGTGCAAGGTACCCCCTTGTGCCCCTTAGAGTGGTGAAAACATGGCTTTGCTCTCGAGGCATTGCTTTGCCAAGCCAAAATCTGAGACTTCGGCTAAGAAATTGTCATCAAGCAATACATTTTCTGGCTTTATGTCACAATGCACAATCTTTGAATCCCAATCTTCATGGAGATAAGCTAGCCCTTTTGCCGTTCCCACTGCAATATTGAATCTTGTTCCCCAATCCAGCAGGGGTTCTTCTCTGTTTCTCTTGAAGATCCATTTATCTAAGGATCCATTCGCCATGTATTTGTAAGCAAGAAGTCAATAGCTTCCTTCAGTGCAGAAGCCTTTCAACCTGGCCAGGTGGAAATGATGGAAACTGCCGATAATACCAACTTCATCTCGTAATACTTTCTTTCCCTGACCAATGACTTCCAATTTCTTCACAGTCAGTTGAGTTTCATCTGGAAGAGTTACTTGGTATACTGAGCCAAATCCTTCGTGCCCAAGCTTAACAGAGAACTTATTTGTAGTAGTCCGAAGGTCATTGTAAGTGAAACGAGTTGGCATCCTAGTTAAACTCTCCAAGAAATATCCTTTTCTGAAGTCTCATCAGGAGATTCTGGCATATTTTTCTTTTCTTGTAGTATTATGATAGAAAAAGTAGGCCAAACATGACGAGTACTGAAGAAACAGCGATAATCACAACAAATGAGAAGCGTATTTTGCCTCCTCCATCCCCTCCAGCATTTTCATTGTGTGACATCTTGACAAAAGCAACTAAATCAAACTGCTATTCAGAGCTTTGGAAGCTACCAACCTGGTAAAATAGGAAACAAGTCCCCCAGCTACTGTCATAGAACATAGCCATACAGGAGCAATTATTAAGGCAAGATGCTTCGCAACCACTCAGATTAGTTTTTAAAGAGGGAGAAACATAGCCAAGTGCAAAATAATTAAGCCCAGTTTCAGCAATCTACAAAACCTACGGAATCCTTTACCTGACTGCAGGGAGAGGCAATACGTGTTTTGCAAGCGCCTGAACTTAGCGCTGATGGACACTGGCACTTGGTGTTGCCCAAAGGTCCTGAACAAACAAAATATGGGTTACAAGCTTCTGGTTTGCTGCACGGATCATCTGGAATTTTTGTTGTTCGAGAGGACCCTTCAGCATGGAGATTGAAGAAAGATATAAAGCCATCACTACCTAACACTGTAATCCAAGTGGCATTTGCATCAATAGGATCTGATATTTTAAATTGCCACAGCAAGACTTTGCTTGCATCAAAGAAACTCCAGGAATTCGCATCAAGAGTTGCTAAAGTGACCTTATCACGATTTTTGTTAATGTTTCTTCGTGTGTCCTTTCCCATGGATCAATAGGGCTGTGGAGTTGAGTAACCTGCTGAAAGAGGATCATGTCGCTAGACTTGATTTTAGCTCAAGTTACTGGGGCTAGGATCTCTTATGAGTCTCATTCCTTCGCTAAACTCCTGGTTCGAAATAAGCTCATCGGAGGGATGAGCAAAACCAATGCCACATTACTCTGCAGTCATTCCCTTAAAAAACCAAATTTCCTGAATCCTGCAATACCTTAGCAGAAACTCCTTTGTCATTGTCCGCTAATATATATATTTTTTACAAAATTATCTAATTATAAAAAATATAAAAAGATATTTTAAATTATCTATACAACGCTATATTAAAAGGATCCCCAAAGGATCTGAAAGAAACTTGATTTTTTTTTTTTGCATGTAAAATAAAAAATTTTCAAAGGATCCTGAACTTAACATCCGGCATCTTTTATATTAAAAAAATTTTAAAAATCTTTCATACTTGTCTTTTGTTTTAATTTTGTAAATTTTTCGTGTTTGAATTTATTTTTCGTGAAGACACAAGTGGCATATTATCACAAAAAAAAAAAAAGGAAGAAATTAGGGATAGAAGGTTTAGGACTTTTACTAATGGACAGCAAGCTTAAGAAGGATATCAAAAAAGGAGGAAAGGACACTGATAGTGAAAGAAAATGAACAAAAAAAAATAGAGCAAAAAAATCCATAGAAAAACAGAATTCAATTTTTTTCTTCTATTTCTTTATCTCTCTTCTTCTTAGATCCTTCCTTTCCTTTTCCTTTTTTTTCCATGTTTTTTATGCTATATGTTTTTTTGTTTTTCTCCAAATTGTTGGGTTTTTATTGAGAAAACAGAGAAATGGTGATAGTGGGGTGTAGTGGTATCCATACATGAAGGCTACCCTTATTTTTTGAATAGAAAGGTGCATTGGACCACTTACGAGAAGAAAATGGACAAGGTTAAAAACTGAGTTTTGTTGTTTGATATGAAAGATGAAAAATTTAGAGAGATGAAGTTGCTGGAAAATTTGGTTGATGTGATTCCCATGGAGTTGTCTGGGTATGCTAGTAGTGTTTGAGCACTACTATATTTCATTATTTTATTTCTTTTTATGATATATTTTTTTAATTTTTTATTGTTTATATGAGCTTTTAGTTTATTTTATTGTTTTATTTTTTGCAGGAAAAGACAATAATTTCAATTAAAAATTTCAGATATTTTAGTTCTTTTAGTGCTTTCTATTTTGTTGTTCCATGCTATATCCTTTTTATTTAAAATTTTATTATGTATTTTCTTATTTGATGATATTTTTTATTTTATTTTTTATGATATTTTAAATATTTTAATTTACTTCTATTTGTTTAAGATTACATTTTGTTTTAGTGTTTATTTGAGAATTGTCTATCAACAGATTTAATATAATGAACTCAAATGTAGTAAAATAAACATAAAAGCCTCTACTTGGTTGCTCTATTTTTGGCAAGTATATCAGCAAAATAATTTTTTTTTATGTATCATTTATCAATTAAACTTACAATTTATTCGTAAAACACTTTCAATTATCTAATAACACATAAAGAATGGTTTTTTCGAAAAGGGCATAAAGAATGACTTTATTATGACAAAAATTTTAAAAATGAATGGTCATTTAAGAATTACTGAATTAGTTTCCAAAATATTATTAGAAAGTCAAGGCTAGCAATAACTTGCAAGCCATCCTTTATGGCCCACAACTCAGCAGTCATGCAAGTGATATTGCAAAATCTATTTGAAAAATAAAAAATGAAATTATCATTGTAGCACTAAATCAAATCTCCAGTACCAGTAAGTCCAAATTCCCACATCTATCTTTACTTAGATTAAGATAATTTTTTTATATGATTTCAATTGCTATCCTTGATTGATTTATTAGTGTAGTTCTCGAAAATTAATTTTATTCTTTGTTATTTGAATGCACCATATTCTTGAATTAAAGTGTGTTGATTTCTTTTAATCAAATATTTTATTTTTAGTTTTTAATTCCATTTTGAATTTATAGCTATACTTAGCTATATTATGGTGAAGGGTACTAACATAATTCAAATTCAAAAACTTTCTTTGCATTGCTTTTGACCTTCATGTTACTCAATATATACTACTTGGATTTTGTTACTCATTTTGCCCAATATTGAAATGATATTATTTTGGTGGCTGTAATAGTTGCATAACTTTATTTATTGTTCAAGTTTTTTCTTCTTTCCATTTGAATTGAACTATTATGATTGATTTTAATTATATGAAATCTATACATTCAATCTTTTTTTTCTTCTAGATACATCCTATAACAAATCTAATACATGCCATAACATATTTTATCAACTGTTGCTTTCACAGGTTACTACCTAATCTCATCAATTTATTTTTTCTTCTAATTCCAAATTGATTTTTTTTTTTTGTTGTTTATTTTGGTTTTTCCTTTTGTAGTTGATTATTTGGATTTTTTTTTTTTTTTACTTTAAAGTTTTACAGTTATAATGAAAGTCCTTTGTAATAGTTTAACTTTTTTTTGGGTCAAATTTGGGTGAAACTTAAATACATATGGCTTGCCCCCTTCATCTTAATGCTTACATTGCTCTTAATGCTTACATTGTTAGTCATTTTTCTTAATGCTTACATTGTTATTCATTTTTCTTAAGGACAAATAATTTGGTTCATCTTAGTACTTACATTGGTCTTAATACTTACTTTGATCTTAGTTTTTCTATATTTTGGACATTGTTCTTAATATGGACTGGGCATATATTTGAATCAAATTGTTTGTTATTTTCTTAATACTTACATTATTATATTTCTTTGATAATTAATTAATAATTTTTTTTATAAAGAAAAAAGTCGCAGATAAGCAAGGGCATTACACTATTTAATATAACATTGACCATACTCATAACAAAAAATATAAATATAAAAAAAAGAAAAACTTGAGAAAATGAACAAATAACGAAAGCAAAAAAGAAAAAGTGTTGGCACATAACATGAGCAATAATTATTTTATTTTGAAAATTTTATATTATTAATTTTAAAAAAAAAAACAAAAAAAATAATAAAATAAAGATGTGCTATTAACACCTCCGGTAATATTATTTTTTAAAAATTATTAAATAAAACAGTAAAAGCAACTAAAAATATATTTTTAATAATAACATCAAATAGGCCTAATATTTTAAAAAAATTTAAAATATTTTAAAATATTAATTAAGAAAAAAGGAAAAAATTATAAATAAGGAAAAAAACTAAAAAAAAAAATGCAAAAAAAGAATTAAATTATTTGACATGTGTTATATCTATGATATCAAGTGAGATAGTAAAAAATAAAATCTAAAAATAATTTATTAAATTATAAAAAATAAAAATGAGAAAAAATATTATTGAAAAAATACACATAGCGTACTATTAATATCACGTGAGTTTAAAAATATATAAAAAAATTTAATTAAGTTCTATTAAAAAGAAACTATAAAAAATTTAGTATCTAATAAAACATTTGAAAAAATAAATAAAAAGGAAATACGCTGCCAAAATTTTTTTTAAAAAAATCTAATAAAAATAAAATAATTGGATCTTTCAAATTATAATGGATCCAATTGAAATAAAAAACTAAGTACATAAAAAGTAAAAAAAATGGACAAAACAAATAAAAAAAGAAAAAAAAATTTGTGGGTCTGCTTTTAAATTTTATAAAATAAAATATAAAAATAAATTAAAAATAAAAAAAGATCACACGAAATAATGAGCCCATTGAAAAATAAAATACATTAAGAACAAAAAATTTTAAGTCAAATAATGAAAAAAAAAAGCCCAACGAAAAAAAAAAGTAGATCCCTATCGTAACGGTTTTGAGATCGTCAGACGTAAAAAATTTTAAAATCAAGAAGAAAAAAAGAGCTGTCACAATTTTTTTTTAGGGAGTAATTGGTCATTTAAAAGTTTATCTTTTAAATAAAATTAGAAAAACGAGTTTAAAGTTTATCAAAAGATAAATTTTTGGTCTACGAAAATAGCTTCTAAGTTTAAGAGTCGATTACGTATGGGAAAGATTAATACCTCATAACACCCATAAATGGTACCAATTAATTATGCGCTATTTTCAGTGTTGGATGAAATGATTTTAATTTGAAATTTAATAATAATTCCCTTCATTTAAAAAAAATAATATTTTGCTAAAGCTCTTTATTTAGGAATATTGAAAAAATCTTTAAGTTAAAGAATTATCTTAAAATTCTCCAACATCTAAGTAGAATTTAAAAATAACTTTTTTCACTTAAGATTTTACACAATATTTCTTAAAATAAAATAACACTTTTTATAGAAGATAATTATTAGTAATTCTCCCACATCTAGGCAGAGTACTAATAATTATTTCTTTTGAGAATATTATTTTTGTTTTATTTTATAATATCACAATTTTAAAAAAATGTATTGCCCTTTTTTATAAAATATTTTATCATCAAGTAGTAAATAAAAATTAAAGACAGAGAAATGCAAACAATTGCCACCAAAACATGATAACATATGTATGCCTATGAATTTATGTAAAGTGATAAAATGCAATTTTAAAGTTTGATTCTTAAGTATAATGAGACAACTCTGACTTTTCAACATCTAAGCAGAGCTTAGGTATGACTGTTTATATTTAAGATCCCATTATACATATTTTTTATTTATTCCATTGTTAAAGCGAATTATGGCTAGCATAAAAGATATAATGAAATAAAGTTTCTTAAATGCCCTATCATCTAGATGACATTCGAGAACAAATTATTTTGAATTGGATTTTCACACGTATCCTTAGGATTTTGTGTCGAGTTTTAAAGTTTGAATGATTTTTCGATAATAATTCGAGGTTACGTGCCAAATTTGAAATTTTGGATTTAAAAATTTTGGATTTCAGGGTGTGAAATTTTGGATTTTAGGGTTTGACTTTAGAGTTTTAGGGTTTGGAGTTTTAGTTTTAGGGTTTGGGATTTATAAGCTTAAGGTTTTAAGACTTGAAGGATTTAAGATTTTGATTTTAGGGTTTGAAAGGTTTAGAGTTTTAGTTTTAGGGTTTAAAGGGTTTAAATTTTTTATTTTTTTTAAAAAAACTAACATCTCTAAAAATTCATAACATGTAGACGAATTTTCAAAAACAAGTTCGATTTTTATGATCTTCAAAAATTAATTAAAATTTTTTATATATATGTTATAAATTTTTTTTTTTTATTATTATTATTATTATTATTATTATTATTATATATTTCTTTACATTTTTTTTATAATTCTCCAACATCTAGATGAAATTATTTTTAAAAGAATGTTTTGATTTCCTCCAACATCTAGGTAGAGAAAAGAAAAAATTTATTACTATTATCAATCATTTTTTATTTTTATAATTTTTTTGTATTTTTTATTATTCTCTTTTATTTATTTATTTATTATTATTATTATAAAAAAATAAAAAAAAATTATTCTAGTAAATTTACTCATTTTATTATGCATAAATATTAATAATAAAATTTAAAATAAATATAATATATAAAAAATTTTAAAAAAATTGAACCGGACTAGTTAATGGTCTAGTTAACGTTGGTTTGGGTCGGTTTAATTGGTTCGACAGTTCAACAATTTAGATTGGTTTTTTGACGATTCAATACTGATTTAATTGGATCAATTTTAAGCTAAGGCAGAAATTGATCACGAGTCGGGTCTACAAACCTCAAGTCGGGTCAGGGATAGCACGCTGATCCTTTTGTTTTGCTAAAATGACATTGTTTTGGCCTTTTTCCAAATGACATCATTTTGGGTTTAGTTAGCTTATATATAACCCTTTTTTTTTTTGTTTATTTGAACCCCTCTTTCAAAAAAAAAATCTTCTTATCCCAAACAGAGCCAAAAAAAGAAAAAGGTAGGCCGCCAACAACTGCACCAACTGCCATCTGTTCTATTGTCGATGGTTGTCGATTGTCGATCAGGTTGCTAAAAAATCATAAAATTTACCCACAAACTCCTCTCACCTTTTTCTTTCCAGATCTGGACCTAGTTTTACCTGAATCTCATCGAAATTTCTTATATCGCACCTTAAGAGTCTGGTCAAACCTTTTCTCTTTTTTTTCTTTTTTTAACTAAAAGCTAAACTGATTTTTTTTTACAAGAAGCCTTTAATGCTGGGTTCATCGTCAGATCGAGGAGGACAGTGATTTTTTTTCTTTTTTGGTAGTTTTTTTATTTTTATTTTGGGGTGCGTCTCTTTTTGGTGTTTGTTTAGCATGGGGACTGTAAGTAATGGAAGAACTTGGCTGGGTTGGAAATGGTATTGTAAGGTGCATAGAGGCTTAAGGTTTAGATGTGAGAGAAAGCTCATTCTTGGGGTGGGTTTTTCAATCAATAGTGGGGTTGTTCTCTAGTAATGGTTGAATGGGGTCGGTGCTTATGGGTAGAACGCAAAAGCTCCAAGAGATAGAGGGATCGGTGCTTCCTTTGATTAGAGTTGAAATTGGTTTTGTAAAGATCTAAGATTGACAGGGCATGGGGCTTTTGGTGTGGTGGTTTAGAGGTGCTAATGAGGCTATAGTGCTCTAGTAAGGGGATTAGATAAGGGCTGGCAGTGGTGACGAGCACAACATTCACTAGCACTAACCCCCTGCTTTTTGCTCTTTTATTAGCTTATTATTTATTTTATTTATTTGTTTGTTTTTTGTATTTTTTTAATATTTAATTAATAAACGATATTTGATAAATAAAAACAACAATAAAAATGAAACAACAACAGGGGCTTAGGCCCGAAGAAAAAATCGTGCTTTGGCCCGCGAACTTGATAAAACTAAAAAATTTAAATCGAAATCCGTACAAAATTAGTGTCTACAATCCCACTTTAAAATATTTTGTAATTAAATTATAAAATTAAAAATATATGTAAAAAGTTAAAAGTTTAAAGAAAGAGTGAGCTCTATTAAAAAAAAAAAAATGCTATGATCACACTTGTTAAAAATGTTTGAGGAATGCTTGCTGCAGTTGATTTAACAATCACACTTCAACACTCATGCATTTAACGGTCCACGTAACCTCACTTTTTTCTCTCAAAACTTATTACTTAAACTTTCGATAAACAAAATCTAATCTCAGTGATGAATCATAAGAACATCACACTCCACAGTAACAGCGCGAGAAGTGAAATCAACAAAATGTCTTAAGATGCGCAAACCCTTGGGCCATCCTGAATTTTTCTTTGTCTTTGACCAAGTCAAGCTCATGCTCCGTCTGTGTAATAAAATTCCTTGAGAACACACTGATAGAGTTGCTATTGAATTTACCTTGAGTAAACATAAAATCCCAAACACCAAAGTCAACATTCGTTGACAATGGTAGCCCACAAGCCTCGAGCATTACCAATGATCACTGCCAAACAGAATGGGTGTGTTAAAGGCAGTAATGATGCTTCATGTTAGGATAGGTGACTAAGATAGCAGTGGGATTTTTATCGTTGATAAAGTCAAGAAAATAGAAATGGAGTTCGGTAAGTTTCTCCCTCAGAGAACATATGGCTTGCTATTGGAGTAATTGTTAGGAATAATGACTCAAATCTCATAGGAGATTTGTTTGGGATTTGTTAAATATTACTTGATGCAAAAGAAGAATTCTAAAAGAAATGAGATTCTTAATAGGCAAGTGTGACTTGTAGAAGAAAAATTTTAAAAGGAGATGGATTCTTAATAGGCAAGTTTGTATGTTTATAAATATGTGAAATCTCTATAGGGTTAGGTATGAGAAAAAATGTAAGAAAGTTGTAAAGTTTTATGAATAGACACCCCATAAGACTATTGAAGATTTACATCTTATGGATGTATATGTTTGTTTGTGAGTAGACTAGAGGAGACTAAAAGGTCCACATAAGTATAATGTATGGAAGCATATAAGTATGTGATTGGTTGTGTTGAAATAGTGCACATAGGTATGTGTTTGTTTGGGTTGAAAATACTCTATAACCTAGAAGAGATTAAAAAGGTTTATGGATATTGATTGTTGAGTGGTTGATGCATTTTGATATATGTTTTAACTCTCTACAATTAGTGGATCTTGTTTTTCATCCGTGAACGTAGGTTAGTTAGACTGAACTATGTTAAATTGTTGTCTCTTGTGTGTTTGATTAATTATTTAATTTCGCTTCCACTAGTGTGATTGGATTCGCTTCCGTTAGTGTGATTAAATTAAAGCTTTTTGTCTAACAAGTGATATCAGAGCTAAGGTAATTCCTAACAATAGTAACCTTGGCAAGGCACCATGCCAATGCAGAGAATATCAATAATTTTTTAGTTGATTAATATTTTTTAAATTAAAAAATAAAAGGCAAATTTCCTAAAATACACTTTTATTTTTGTAAACCCAACACAAATACAAGGAATCAATCAAAAAGTAACAAAAATTTTGAAAAAATGGAATAAAAAAAAGAAAGAATATGAGTTTATTGTTTGAGAGTTGGTAGCAAAGTAATTTTTTAGAGAGAACCAACAACTTTGTTTTTCCTTTTTTCTTTTTTTTTTAATGTGTGGTCAAGCTTTTTTTTTTTTTTTTATGTGGTAAAGGAACAGTTTAACCTGAAGCCTAAAATTTTCTTTTTACTTTTTTGGCATATAAGCATGGATATTTCTTGATTAGCAACTGAATAATATTGATTGTAAGAAAAAGAAAGTTTTGAAGGAAGATGCAATCAAGAATGAAACGATAACACGCTGTCAATCTATCAAGAAGCAAATGAAATAAAATAAAATAAATAAAATAAAATAAAAACTTTGAAAAAAGTAACCTGTTATTGAAAGTTGCCGGTCTAAACTTTAAAATGTAGGTAAACGTGGCTCTCTAATAACTTAAGTGTTAAAATGCAATGGGCAATTCAGCTGCTGCTAAAATTTCCAAAAATGTTTTTATAATAAAATATATAAAAAAATTTTTCCAAAATGAAGAAAAAAACTAACACGTGTAACCTTAAAACTAAAGCATTTATATATAAGATTCGCATGATACTCGAGCGTTGTCATGGACTCATAAATTATCAATTCTTTTTTATTTTAAAAAGATAGAACCCTGCAACAAAGAAGAAAAGAGAAAGATTGGAGTCAAATCCCAACCTTATGTCTTCTTGAAGACATTTTTTGCCATTAAGCTAAGACGTTGAAAATATAAATTATCAAATTTACTCTTTGGCCGATTATCTTTTTTGACTAAAAAAAAAATAACAAAAATAACAAAACTAATAATTAAACTAAAAAAATATATAAATACAATCTTGGGCTTTTAAATTTTGGATCTGATATTCAACTTCCCAATCAAGGCCACTTAAAATTCAAAATCCATTTTGATACCAAAAAATTTTTCAAATAAAATGTGATGTTTTCATCCAAAAATTAAAATAAGATTTTTTGAACTATTTCAACTAAAAGGATACCGACCTAAAGGGTTTCACTAACATTCAACATAAATAAATTTACCAAGAAACATCCATGGAAAATCAATTGCCTAAGCAAATATAAGTAGATATTAGAAAAGTGCCATTACTTTTCTAGCCACTTGCCATTAATTTATATATCTATAACTTGTTTTATAGAAAGGTTAAAGGGAAGTCCAAATAAAAGACTTCATCTTTTTCTTTGTAAAAAACATAATCCAATAGCCCATCATCTTCACTTGTTTTCTCTATTAAAGGAAGACCAAATAAAAGACATCATCCTTCTGAAAATGGCAACATAAGTTAAAAAGAACAATTTAAGCAGGTAAAATAACATGCATAAAGAGAAAACTTTTAACATCCATAACTTGTTATATAGTTTTGAGCTACCTACAAATACGCTCAAAAGGATTCTACAAAGTCCCATTACCATGCATACATTACTTAAAAGAGTTCTTTTTGTTGCATTTTACCTTTATGTTGGTTTCAGTCAATTTATAATGAAAATGCCTTTATTCTAAAATGGTTAATTAAACTATGACATGTAATCAAGGAAAATAAGTTATTTTATATTGCATTATATTATTGGCTATGGTGATACCTTCCAACTATTTCCCATCAATAGTAATTGCAACTAAGTTGGCTTTTCTTTATGTTCATAATTTATTTCTCTTATCAACTTCGTCTAAATTACCTTTCCCAAAAAACCATCTAATTATCATTAACAATAATGCAAATTTACAAAGAACTTAATATGCTTAGAAGCTTACCTAAGCATATTTAAGAGCCATTTTCAATGTAGAAAGCTATTCAGCAAATTCCACATCTTGTGAGTCCCAAGGGATTGCATAAGGCCAAACTTGAGAGCACTCGACTATTGGCTAGACAACAACAAAATTTAATGGTCTCAATCTTTGTGTGGTTGAAGAAAATCAAAAGGCATCCAAACCGACGCCACAACTCACACACTTAAATTCTAAAAGAACAATTATAGAAATTTCAGCTTAAATGACCTTTGGCTTATCTCTTAATTCTCTACCATCTCAAAAACCCATTCAATTAATTTTAAAAAAGATTAAAAATAATAAATAATAAAAAAAAAACTAACCATCAAGACTTGTTAGCCCCAGAGCTGAAACTATTCAAGCTATCGATCAAACCACTAATATGTTATCTAAAGTTAGCTATAGGGGAGATGATGAGTGCCTTTTTCTCTTTGCCCCTTTGCATCTGTCTACCGAACCCTTTCAAAAAATTTTGTTTTATTTTCTTATCTCTCTGAAACTAAGCTTGAGGAGTGGTCTTCCCATCCTTCTCTCCCTATATCTTTCGTGGTACACCTTCTTTTCGTTATGCCCTTGTTTGCCCTTTTTTTGTTTGGATTTCTCTAAAATTTTCTTCTCTTTCATCTACTTTCTATATCCAAACTCATCTTATCTTCATAAAACAAAAATTGAGAAAGGATGGAAGACAAATGGTATGAAGTATTGTTGAATAGAGAAAGGATGAAAGGCAGATGGCAAGAAGAAATAAAGAACAAAGAAAGGATGGAAGGTAGAAGGCGTTAAGTATTAGAGACGATAGAAGGGTTGGTAAAGGAAAGTAAACTTACCCATTTCTTTATTTTTTTTTAAAACCAAATGGTTAGAAAAAATAAAAAAACAGAGGAAAGTTAACCAAAAAAAAAAAGAAGACAAACGTGACTCCCTCACTTCTACTTACCAACAGTCAATTATTTTATTAAAAAATAAAAGGATGTAAAAAATTTTTTAGAAAAAGAAAATAGTCATTGAAACGGTAATTTTTTTTTTAAAGAAAAAAGTAGCTAAAGTTTATACATACTCAAGGTGAGAGGAAAAACTTTAATCCTAATTTTGACTTGATTTTTATTTTTAAAAAAACATCTTAATCTGATGCCAAACTTAAAAAATATATATATTAGATTGGATGAATCAAACTTATCATATACAAATTTGTTGTCATCTCTATCTTCATTAATTATTTTTAACAAAAAACTAAATAGGATGCCACATGTACACCTTTATTTAAGGATGGCAATGGGTAAATTATATGTGGTTTATGATCTCCAACTTCAACCTAACTTTTTTTAATAATTCAATCAGATTTTGATATCAAGTTATGATTTATTAATACTCGATTCTGGTCGAGCAAATATATGTATAAACTGTTTTCAACTTAAATTGATCTAAAATTAATTTAATAATTTTAATTAAGTATAATCTTCATAAAAAATTATTTTTAAGTAAATTAAATATTAATTATGCATAAATTCAATATTTATATTAAATTAAAAGATTAAATAATATATTTATTGATAAAATTTATATAATTATAAATTTAAATAAATACTAAAAAGATTTTTTATATATACTCGAAGTAAGACGGAACACTCCACTCTTAGCTTCAACATTTTCTCGATAAAAAAAAATTACTCGATCCTGAATTTTAAAAACTACATCTATTGGATTGGGCAAATTAAAATCTATTGGATAGGTGTTGTTTTATCATAGCCACCTTCACTTAACTTTTTTACAAATTATATCTAATTAAAAAAATTAAAAAAATAAACTCAAAGAATTTTTATAAAAAGTCAAAACTCGATCCAATTTTTTAAAATCAAATTTATTAGCCTGGAGGGAATTGAAACCTATCTAATGCAAGTTAGTTTATCATCCTTTCCTCCATTGATTTTTTCTTACAAAATTTATCGAATTAAAAAGTTAAAAAAATAAAAAATAAGCAAATTGCAAAAAAAAAAAAGGTCAAATGAGTGTCATATAGATTTATTAAATTAAAATAATGAACAACAACTGTATTAATATAGTGTATATATATTTAATTAAATGAATAACTAAATATATATTTTTATATATACATAGAGCGAGATGAACATTATAAGCCTATCTTCAACCCGATGTCAATTTAAAAAAAAAAATCCTTGACCAAATCCCTAATTAAAAAATGCACTTATTAGATTGGGTAAAAAATTTATAAAAACCAAAAAAAAAAAATTGAGATGATATGTGAACATCTCTATAGATATCTTTTTTTAAAAAAATTATCTAATTCAAAAAAATAAAAAAATTATTTTTTAATCAATAATATTAAATGAGTTTCACACCATTTTTAAAAAATAATTTATAAAATATATAAGAAAAATTAAAATTAAAATTAAAAATTAAAATAAAATAAAAAACAAAGACTGTCATGTGATAACCCATATAAAAAGTCAAAGTAAAGTCAATCTTACTAAAATTTGTAGTATAAATAAATGAATACATGTATCATAATATCATATAAATCCAATGAAACTCCCCACTATGGACGTATCTACCTATAAGCTTATTGGGGCAGTTGCCCCCACTGAGTTCTAAATTTTTTTTTGGGTTTATTATAAAAAATCTCAAAAGTTTTAGATATTCAAAGCTTTGCTCCAATTAAAATCTTGTTTATCATATTTGCCCCCACTAAATTAAGGCTCATACAAAAACATTTTATTTTTTATCTAATAATTGAAAATTTACACGCAGAGTGTTAAGCAATTTCATTGTAACATATATATATATATTTATATATATTTTTAGTTTGTAAAGAATGAAGTAAATTTCTTTTAAAGAGTTGAAATGGTTAAACTTTTAATTCCTCCTAATAATTTGTTTAGATTGATACAAGGGGATCTTGTAGGGATAGTGAGACTTGGAACTTGTATTACTTAAATGATTTTAACTATTTTTTAAAACAGAAAAAATAAAACATATAAACTATGAAGTAATAAAAAAATTAATTATCTTTAACTAATATAGATTTTTTTTCTTTCATTCTTCATTTCATTGTATGTAAGAACAAAGGCATTTCTTATTCTCCAAATTATAATGAATAAAAGTAAAAATAAATGATAAGTAACGAATTAAGAGTAAATAATAAAATTAGATATGTTAATTTTTATTTCATTCTTTCATGTATCATATCCATCTTTAGAAAATTTTTAAGTAAAATTTTATTAAATTAATATATGTGTCTATTATAAAAGATAATTTATCTAAATAGTGTTTAGGTTATCTTTGTCAAAAATTATATAATAAACTTTAGCTATGCAAATTTTGTTTCTATTGCAAAAAAAAAAAAAAATTACGTACAAAAAAATGTTATATGTGCAAATTTATTTGTAATTTTTAAAATTAATTTATATTTTAATAAAAAAATTTTGAATTAACTTAAATTATTTGTCCAACCCAATCATAAATCCTGGCCTAGTTGCTGCTCCACACGTAATTCCGAGCACAAGATCACGACAAGTCAAGGTGATTGCCGGTTCACAACGGCTTTCCTAGTTTCCTTGGACATTGGCTTCCGTGTCTCAGCGCTCTGGTCTCTCCGTTTTCATGTTCTCTGCTAGGGTATCGCTTCAATTTTTTTATCTAATGAAGGGGCAAATAAGAAAATCGTGTTGATTGAAATGGTACGAAAAGGACCAATGTCTGGATTGCTTCCCTTTTATAAATCATCTTCAAGGCATAAAAGGAATCGTAGCAGTGAAAGAATTTTAGGAAATGGGAAGTCAATTGAATGGGATGATGAATTTAAGAACTTATGCAATTTTTCAGTTGTTTCCAAAGATTGTACTTCTGTTTCTTGGGATGCTTCGTTTAATGTCTTATATGCAAGTAATTACTTAATCCTGTTTTTATTTTAATTCATTACTAGGTTGAAAAATCTTTTGGATTTTCACTTTGGTATTGATTTTTTTTTGTTGGAATAATAAATATTGGGAAAGAATTATGAAATAAAAAGAGTAAATTGGCAGTGGTAGGGAAAGTTTGGTTGGATTCGACAGAGCTGGTTTCCAAAATGGGGTGTTTTGATAATGAAAGAAAGCTTCTGGTCACGTTAAACGTTGATGGTGCAATCATCGAATCTACTCTTTTGGTAAGTTTCAATCGCTACCTTTGTTCGTTCTTCTCCATCAATTCTTCAGCTAGTGTTGTTTTTACGACGTTGAGCACAAACAAGGCAAACACCCTTTGGATTACCCAAAGAATTTTCCAACTCATTTTGCATTGACTCCTCTCTATTTCAAATATTTTATTTCATACTTTGCTCTGTCAAGACTCAAACAAAGCTTTGAATATTTCATGTTAGTTTATCTAATCACTTTTGTTCGTGCTAAGTTTCGAACTGAGGGTCAAAACCTTGAAATCATAAGGAAAGAAAGAAAAAGAGTAGTTAAAGGTAAAGACAGAGAGTGCTCATTGCGTTTATACTTTGATGCTCAAATTAGAAGTTAGTCTAAAGAAGGTCAAAAGGAGAGAAAAATAAAAATGTAAGAATAGAATGGGAATTGAATAATAGTACATGGATATCTCTATTTATAGGTGAAAGGTGAGGGGTCTGTGGGGCAAAATAGTGACGTAGGCGAGTTGATGTGGCATTGTTCATGTTGGTTGGCCCAAAAGTTCAAAAGGCCCTTTGTTGTTTGCTGATAGTCTCTAATGAAAAAAATGACCAATATGCCCATTGGACCTAAAAATACCTCTAACATATTGTCCCCCTACCGAAAAACCTGAGTATCAAATTGGTAGGTGTTCAATTGAACCTTTTTGGTGTGCGTATTTGCCAATCTAACCTCAATCTTGTAAACGTGGGTTTTAGAAAAGTCATGCCTGAGATCCGACCTCACGTTGCCAAGGTTGAATGTTGATAAGGCTAAGGTGAAAGTCAAGTGCGGGAGGCATGTGACTGTTATTAAGTTTAACCTCTGCCACCCTAGAGTATGCCGATCTGGCGTATCAGTGTAGGTACTAAGCTTGATCTTGAGCATATGCTTTGAGTTATACACATAGCCGATCCGTTCTAGGGTTACCTAGGTGAATACTTTTATGTTAGAGAGGGCCGAGGTTAAGCCAAGTAGGTTTAAGTGAATTGGTTTTGCTTGCATATTTGACATGAGACTTATGTCTTTTCTTAGAGTTGACCCCCATATCTAGCGTAGGAATGACTTAGCAATTAGTTTTTTCAATAAGTTTGACCCGGGTTTTACTACTGATTTAGTCAGTTTGAAGGGGTGAGATGATCAATTTGCCCTTTGAATATATGAAATTTACATTTAATAAAGAGATTGGCTTTTGGACAGTAAAATATAGAGCTAGAAAGGTGAAAATACTCTCCCTAGTAGTAGTTCAACATGTGGCTTGATTTGGGGTGTTCATTTGATATGAACTTTGGCTATATAAATGGCCTGTTAGGGCCTTCATTTTTCACCTGCTGCTTTTTTGCTCTTAATTCGATATGTTTTATCCAACCTAAAAGCTCTCACCCTTTTTCTGACTTAAAAGTTTTGTCTATTTTATCCATTCTTCTTTTTTTGATTTCGATATGTTTTTTCTCCCTTTCATAATGTCTACTAGTGCAAGCTTTAGGGATTTAGGGAGTTTTAGGGTAGTTCAGGTCGACTTAATTATGGGGATGACAATGACAGAGTCCCTTTAGTCATTGTAGGGAAAGACTATAGGTGAATACCATATTGGTTAAATCCATTGTCTGAGAAATAACAGAAAAAGGTAAAAGACAATGCTCATGCTAAAGGAGAGTGGGTCTTTCAAAGCATAGACAAGCTGTGAAATGTTATCGACTTTGAGCTTGAGAACCCTCCAATTTCATTTTTTATCTTTCAGGTCAGTTCAACTTCACCAGTTACTTTCCTTCTTCTTCTGCTATTTGTTCTTCTAAGGTTTAACTTTTACAGCCTTTTATTCCTCATACTTCTTCCTTAGTTCTTTTGTATACTCTTCTTGAGTCAGCTTTAGTTAATGTCCCTCATTACTTCTTTCTTTTTAAAGAGTTTCCTTATCATTATTCTTTGTCTGACATTGTGGTGCTCTTGCTAAAGAGTTTAAGTCTTCTAATAGTAAGGGCTCTGATAATGAGAGAAGTTTTGAGGAACAAGAGGGAAAGGCAAAACAAGCCAAGAAAGGAAAGGGTAAAGAGAAGTCCCCTTTAAACTTAGAGCCTGGCTCAAATCCCTTTCTACACTATAATTACCTTAGGTTTAAACCCTATGGACGTGATAAAAAGCTTAAAAGGTAGGGCTAACCTTAAGAACTGTCCTAATATGTCACATTTGCTTTTTGAGGGACAATTTTGGCCTTTCAAAAAAAGGATACAATGTATAAATACCGAACACCAAGGATCGGGTCATTTCTTTTTAAAAAGTCACCAGTTCTGGGTGTATTGGGATTCTATAGTGGCTTGTTTGAGGTTCCCTTTACATTTTTTTATTGTCAGCTTTTTTTTTTTATAATTTAACTATCACTCAGCTCACCCTAAATTCTTTTTGGTACATAATAGCTTTCATCATTTTTGTAAACACATATGTATTATTTTTTCCCTTTCTCTATTCAAGGAGTTCTTCTTTGTTAAAAAACATTCACGCGATAAGAGGTGATTTTACATCACAACTTGTCTAGCTAAAAAAACTTTTTTCTAACTGCTTGAGCTTAATAAAAAAATTGGAAGTTGCTTTTCCTTTGCATCAAGAAGGAGAGCAAGAATAAAGATGAAAATAAGGATCCCAAGGTTTGAAAATTTTTTAATGAGCTTGAGAATTTTAATGATAAACTTGTTTAATTAATGATGATCGACATCCTAAAGTTCACCAAAAAAGAAGAGTTTGTCATAAACATGAATGAGCTAACCCTCTTTGAACTAGTAAACTCGTCCAAGTACTAGAGTAAGTGTGAGGTAACCTCGTAGGGCATTTACTTTTGTTAATTTTTTTCTAACTCTTAGCTTGTTTTGTAGATGTTTTCCCACCTTTCTATATATTTTGAATTCCATAAGTTTCTTCATAAGCCTAAGGCCAATAAGGGCTAAAAGCAGTCAATTCAACTTGTAACCCTTTATCGGGGGGAACTAAAGTAATAAATCCCTTATCCAATCAAAAGTTGAGCTTGTCAGCTTAGATTCCTATCGTTGCCAAAAGTAAGCAAAAGGTGACGGTAAGTTAGGAAGTCCCAACTCTTTTTCTTTCCAAAAAGCAAAGGTTAAAGGCTTCTCTCTCTTTGGTAAACCCCCAAGGTCCAGATCTTAAGGTCCAGCTTGGAAAAGTTTTCTACTGGCTTGGAATACACTCCTAGTGAGAACACCTTGGAGAATGTTGATGTAGCTAAGAAGTTTGCGAAGGTCATGACCTTTTCAAATAGTAAGTTGTCATTTAGTTTAATTTTTATATCGTTTTTATTAGTTTTGCTATTTTTCAAGTCTAAGCTCTATTTTCTTTTGAAGCTTATGAAAACTCCTAGCTCATCCTAACCTATGTTCTAGCCAAGCCCTGTACTACGCTTATATGGCTATAACTTGTATCCTAAAGACTAAAAAGGATTTAAAGGTCTGGGGTCAAAAAATTTATAAGAATAATGATGTGATCACCAACCTACAATCCAACCTCACTATTTTTGATAAGAAATAATTCGAGCAAAAGAAAAGGGCTGATGATCTAAGAGTTAAATTAGAAGATGTGTAAATGGAAAAGGCCTTAGTTGATTCTATGAGAGAATAGACCAAGCTGAAGCTCAGCAAGGTTTAAGTCGAAATTGCAAGGCTTAGGTTTGAACTAAAGTTTGAGCAAAAGAAAATGGAAGAGGCCGAGGATAAGGAAAAAAAGAGAGTAAGAAGGAGATCACCAACGAGTTTATGGCCTCCAAGAGATATTCTAACCTTTAAGTTAAATTCTCAAGAAATAACATCTCGGTACCTTCAAGCTGGCTAAAGATGAGGTGTAATTCAAATTTGCCAACTTGAACCTCGCCCTCTCCGACATTAGGTTGGACAATCTCAAAACCAGATCTCTTATCCAATCTGATGAGGAAGAGGAAGAAGATAATGAGGATGATGCTGCCATGGACACTGAATTGAAGGCTACTTTTGCACCTAAGGCCAAGAAAGGACCTGTTGCTACTGTCACTGAAAAGAAATGGGATAATTGAAAAAGATGAGGGGCTTTTGGTTCTTTTTGCTTTTTTGTTTCTTTTGTTCTAAATTTTTGTTGAAAATTTTTTAGTATGAGGTCATATTTTTTGAAGAGACCTTAAATCGATTCACTCCATCAACTTCTATCAATTGATTCTTTTTGTATAATTATAAAGCAATGCAGTGAATACAAGTATTTTTGTCTAAGTTTCAATTATTCTTTTTATGCTTTACTTTCATGGCCTGGTTGGATTATGTTTTAGCTTGGATAATCTAAATTGATTTAATAAATTAGTCTTTTGGTAAATCCATGAACATTTAGCTCAGATTTAAACTTAATAAAATTTAATCAACCACTTAAAGGTTCATTAAATTAACTTGAAATTTGAATCAACATAAATAAGCTCGGTTACAGGGACTTAGTGAAATTTCAGGATTAACTTAGCCATCACCTGAGCTTAGGGCTTTCATGGTAAATGTAATCAAAGCATAAACTTTATTTAATAATTTTTAAATTACAAAGTGTGAGCTTGATTTTATTTGAGCTATTGGTAGTGGACTTTAAGATTATCAACATTTCATATCCTAGATATGGGATTATCATTCATATCCTATAACTTATAAGTCGTGTTATAGATGACCTTTTTAACGATGAAAAGGCTCTCCTAGTTTGGGGCTAACTTACCACCTCGATCGTCTACTCTTAAGGCCTTAACGTTCTTGAGTACTAGATTGCCCCTTTTTATAATCTTATGTCATATCCTTTTGTTGTAATAAGTTGATACTCTTTACTGGTAAGTTACTATTCTAGTAAGAACTACATCTTTTAGTTCTTCTATTTTGTTCTTCTACTAAGTCCAGATTAATTTTGAAGGCATTCTCGTTCATTTTTTCTGATCCTAGCTCAGACTTTGAGCTTGAAAGGCTGATCTCAACAGGCACCATGATTTTTATCCCAAATAATAAGTGAAAGGGGATTTTTCTTGTAGTAGTCATTCTTAGAGCCTACAAGACTCTAGGGAGCTTGTCAGCCCATTTGCCCTTGGCTTAATCTAGTCTTTTTTTCAAGGTTTCTAGTATTGCCTTATTGGTCACTTGGCTTGGCCATGGGACTAAAGGTGGTTGACCGACGTGAATTTTAGGTAAATATGAAGATTAGAGCACTATTATTTGAACTTTGGATTTTTAAACTACTTACCATTATTTATTATTATGGACTGAGGTAGGCCAAATTTGTAGACTATGTTCTTTCCGTATGAACTTTTTAACCTAAGCTTCCTTTGTTATAGCTAGGGCCTTAGCTTCAAGCCATTTTTTGAGATAGTCAATTGCTACTATAACAAATATTCTCTACCTTCTGATCAGGGTGAAAGTTCTAATGATGTCCATTCCCCATTGCATAAAAGGCTAAAGACTGATGATAAGGACTAGTTTGGTTGATGAAAAGTGTTGTATATGAGCAAATCTTTGGCATTTATCATAGCTCCTCACTAGGTCGATTGTTTTTTTCTTGATAGTTCGTCAGTAGTAACCTTATCTAAGTACCATATAGCCAAGTGGCCAAGGTCCGAGGTGATTTCCACATATCCTTTTGTGTATTTTCCCAATGACATAGTTTGCCTCATCTTAATCTATACATCTCAGGTTAGGTAAACTAAAAATCTCTTATATAATTTTTTGTTAATCATAGTGTACAGAGGAGCCTTTCTTATCAGGGCTTTAGCTCGAACCTTATCATTAGGTAATTCTTTCATAGTCAAGTATACCTGGATTGGGGTCATCCACAATTCTTTTTCTTTAATCTGTCTTACCAGTTTCTTCTTAATGCTTTTCTCATAATGTATAAATCCATAGACCTATAGCTAAACTTGGTTTTAGGAGTTGTCACCATTTTTTTTTTTGTATAAGTGTAGTTGACCACCTAACTAAATCTGTACCATTTTAAAAAGATATCCCAAGCTTGACTTAGGTATTTTTAAATTGTAGATTCTAGTCTACGAAACTAGAGCTAGGATTGGGAGTTTAATTATGTGTAAAAAAGGTTATAATACTCCTACAAGTACCAGTTTGATCTCGTGTTATCCAAAGCCTTCAAAATTTTACCAAGTTATTGGAAATTGTTTTAAAATTACTCTAATATGTTGGTAATAATTTTAGGATATTCTCTCACTTTAGGAATATTCCAAGAGATATTTGTGACACATTGAAATGGCTCCGTCATTGGATTCATTTAATAAAAAACTTTTATTTGTGATAGCGAAATTTTTGGCAATCTTGGTATTGAAAATCTTTTCTAAATTCTCTAATATGTTGGTAAAACTTAGAAAGAATTTTTCACGTAGGAATTTACATAGAGATTGTTATTTGCAACACTTTTAGGAATTTCATCATCAGAGATTTAGAATCTAATTTTTATAAAAATTCTTAATTTTCATAAACATTTTTCAATATATTGATAAGATTTTCTGTCAAAAATTCTCCTCTAATATGCTAGTAAGACTTTATGGAAACTATTTTTCTTTTTTCTTTTAAAACTTAATTTTTATTATTTAAAAAAAATCACAAACCCTCTAATATGTTGGTAAGGTTTTTTTTTTTTTTTTGTTTCTTTTGAAATTTAATTTTTATTGAAAATTCATAAGGTTTTCTAATATGATCGTATAACCTTATTTTTTAAAATTAAGATTGTAGACTTTCTAATATGTTGGTAGGGAGGTTTTATTGAATAAGTCATTAAAAAAATTTGAACCTTCAAATATGTTGGTAATATTATTTTTTATTGATTTTTTTAAAAAATTTGAATCTATAATATGTTACTAAAGTTCATTTTTATTTGTTTAAAAATGTTTTTATAAAAAAAATTTACAAATGAACAAGTAACAAATAAAATAAACAAAATAAGTAAATAAACAAATGATTAAAGAACAAAAAAAACAAATAAAATAAATAAATAAAACAAATAAATAGATAAATAAAAAAATAAATAAACACATAAAAATAACTACATAAATAAATAAAAAAATAATCAAGCAAAAAAAGTAAAAAAAAAAAAAACTAAGAATTCAGCTCGACTCGACTAGGTTGGAAGCGCAACTTAACTATAGGAATGAAATGCGGCTTGGCATATTGGCTTAGCAACTAAGACAGCTCGGCTTAATCAACTCAACAAGAAATTCACCTTTAGTAAATGGGTCAAGTGCATTGAGGGTTGGATCTAAAAATGGGAAAACAAGCGGGTCGTGGGTATTTTTATGCTCCAAACTGTATTATTTTTCAACCAGTACAAAAACCTTTAAAATCATTTTTTCTCTTTAGATTTCTTTTCTTCCTTTCTCGCTTTTCCATAGCTTCTTTTTCTAGAAGCAAAAATCGATCATCGGTAATTGGGAAGTGGCATCGAAAACTGGGAAATGGCATCGAAAACTTCAAATATTTATCAAAATCTAAAAATTTTCTAATTTTTTCCAAAAAAGTTAAAAGAAAAAAATGCCAGAGAAAACTTATTTAACTCTTATAGATTCTTGGGCACTCAAATAGCAGAATCAAAATTTTCAAAACCAAAATTTCCTAAAGAACCTTTGTTAGAAACCTTTCTTCTTACTTTTCTTCTTTGAATTTTTTGTTACACTCTTTGTATTTGCTACTATGCCTTTTACTATTGATTGTTTTTTCTTTTTTTTTTTGCTTTCATCTTGTGTGGTCATTGCCATGTGTGATGTTATGTATTTATAGGGGATGATCAAGCTTGATCAATATAAAGATGAAATTCTTCAAACTTATTACTGAATATATCTTATCCCAAAAAATCCCTTTTCAAATTCTTCAAACCTTGGATAATTCTTCAAACCATTTTTCTTTAATAAATGGATTATCACTTTGGATAAAAACCTAATTCCTCAATTTCCTAACCAATCAACACCAGCTCTTTTTTTGCCAAATAATCCTCAGTGACTTGATTTTTTTTTTAATTATCACTTTCCTTTAAAAAAAACTAATTACATAAACATTTAAAGATAAATGAAATTAAAGATAAAGCATAGTAAAATTTAAAATTAGATAAAAAAAAAAAGAAAAAATAAATAAATGAATAATTAATTAATTAATTAAGATAAATAAGATATATTTACACATGGATAAATAAATAAATAAATAAAAATATAAACATAAACATAAAAATAAAAATAAAATAAAAAATAAATAATTGGGCTTAGACTGGGTCTGAGCTTAACTGATTTGGGCCTTTGGACATGAAACCTAATTGAACCTAATAATTTGACTCTGGATTAAATGGGGTGTCTATAGTTGCCCATCTTTGCCCATTTTCTATGTAATAGAAATCGTGTAAAGATATAGACATCCATTACGTCTAGGTTCGAAGATGAAATCATTTGGACCTAACTGAAGGTCAAAATAAAATGAATTGAAAAGGGTCAAAGGTCCTAAATGATGATTTAGGTGGAATGGAAAATTGAAACATGATGACTTGGATTTAGCCATAGTTAGAAAATAAGATGACTTGGTCTTAGCCGAGGTAAAAATATATATATATATAATTTGGATTGAGTCAAAAGTTGAATGATGAAGGTGACCGAACTTAACTAAAGTCAAATGTGAATGTCACCAGACTGAGCCAAGGTCAAAGATGGAGGTGACCATATTGAGCCAAGGTCAAAAAATGAAGGTGACAAGACTAAACCAAGGTCAAAGATAAAGGTGACTAAACTAAGCCAAAGTAAAAAAATGATGACTTGGTCTGAGCCTATAAGTTAAAATGAAGATGATCGAATTGAGCCAAAGTAAAAAATGATGACTTGGTTTAAGCTTATAAGTCAAAATGAAGATGACTAAACTAAGCCAAGGTCAGAAATGATGACTTGGTGACTAGTCTAAGTCGACAAAAATGATGACTTGGTCTGAATTAAGGTAAAAAATAATGACTTGTTTAAGGTTATAAGTCAAAATGAAGATGATCGAATTGAGCCAATGTAAAAACTGATGACTTGGTCTGAGCCTAGAAGTCGAAATAAAAATGATCGGACTGAGCAGAAGTAAAAAATGATGACTTGGTTTGAGCTTATAAGTTGGAATAAAGATGAACAAACTAAGCCAAAGTCAAAATGATAACTTGGTTTGAGTCTATAAGTTAGAATGAAGATGATCGAACTAAGTCGAGGTCAGAAATGATGACTTGGTTTAGGCCTATAAGTCAAAATATGAGATTAAACAATCTTGAAAATAATATCCACAAGTTTAAAGATCATGCCCAGATGAGATTATGTCTAGAGAATTTATAAATTGTAAAAACACACCTTAAGATAGAGGGACGTTGCTCGAAACTTATCAACCAATAATTAAGGTTTTTAACCTTTTTCAATCAAAGATTATCTTTTGAAAATTTTCCCCAACTAAGGACATTGCTAGTTCAAAATTCATTTACTCAAAAAATCCTCAGCTTTTGGCTAATTCACATTTCTTGTTTGCAATGTATGTAACGAATGTCATGAATGCAATGCATGAAATGCAATGAATATATCTATAATTATGGTAAAAAAGGTTATTAGGACTCTCTTTTTCATCCTTAAAATTGATTATCTTTATAATTTCTATTAGCCACTCTATGAATCAAAATATCCTTTCACCAAATCTAAACTTTTCTTAAGATGTTTTTTACCTTCTTCTAAAAGTTTTATGGATCAACATTTCCATATATTTCTTCCATCACATTATTTTCATTTTGCCCCTATCATTACCGATTTTTTCTTTGAAGTAATGTAGGGATCTTTTATGTATTTTCCCATTTATTTTTCATCATTCTAATTTCATGAAAAATGTGATTCATTACATATTTTCTCATTATAGGAAAGCAAAAAAAAAAAAAATGATGAAGAACAAACTGGTTTAAAGAACAAGATATTTGATGCAAGAACAAGTCTAATAAGGGATAATAAATGCATGGACAATGTCAAAGCATATTGATAGGATAAGTATTTGGATGGGATTTAAATATCCAAAATAATGAATATTCAGATAATTTTTGACACAAATATAGAATTCTTTCTTAAAAATTCATTTTATTACCACATTTGACATTTTTAAATTCGTCAAACCAAATTGTGTGCCTCTTAGCCCACTGAACTCCTAAATACTTTTAAACTGTTTTTTAATGTTTCCCATAAATATATCTTCTTTTATTTAAATCCACCTTTTGGGTTTTTGTTTTAAGTCTTCCTTTTTTTTTCATTTCATTTTTCATTTTTTTTATTTCTTATTTATTTCTTATTTATTTCCTTTTTCATTCTTTTTCATTCTTTTTCTTTTTTCTTTTTATTCCCCGTAGGCATTCCTATTGAATTCCATATGAATCTCTAAAATATAAAACCTCATTGTCCTTATTTTTATTTAATCATACCCTAAGAATGCCCTAGTTTAATATATGATTCTTCATTTTTAGCATTCATATTCGATTAAAGTGAATTTTTTAGACATGTAACTTAGGCAATGGTGAAGGGTTATGAAAAAAAAAAGATAACATAGGCTCAAAAATATGTGTTTGAAAGGGTGTAAACCAAAGGATCATATTTCTTTTTTTAAAGTATCTTGGTATTTTACCTCATTCTTTATCAAGTGCCTTCATATTTTCTCTCTTTTTCATTTTTACTTTCATTTTATAACCTCACTTTCTCTTTTAAATTTTTCTTTTCAATAAGGATTCACTTATAAGAGATTTTTTTTCCTTTTTTTTTCATTTTTTTTGCCTTAGTAATCATTTGTGACTCACAATTGTTTTTGCAAACAGACTTTTTTCAAACTTTGCCCCCCAATATGAAAATGTGATCCTTGGTGGGCTTTTTTCAAAGACATCATAATATGCTCAAAAGAGGTAACAAATGGGTGATTTTACTTTTTGTGAAAGGTAAAAGAAAGATGATCATTTTTCATTTCAAACATGAATACTTTATTCGAAAAACTTATATTGAATGAAAGTGAGCTTGTAGATATAAGGGACCGTATTCTCTTAGAATGACTTTATGCCAACTTTAATTCATCCCAACATATTAGGGGTTCGAATCATCAATTTTGTCAGTGATGAATGAAATTTTTAAGATTGAATCCCAAATTATTGTCAAAATTGTCTAAACGTTCATTACTTGAAATATGAGAATGAGTGAAATATGAAGGGATATAGAAATGTAAGGATAAAAAGAAAAAATACGTAATGAAATGCACTTGTCATTTTATTGAAATACGAGGTAAATACAAGACAAACACATAAAAGACTATCCTACAATTCATTACTTCTAAAAAACTTCAAAAATATCTTTTCAAAATTATACCCCTGTATTATTGGAAAAAATTTTAATGACGTTCGGTCTTCTTTTATCATTAAACTTGGTCAACCTTTTATTGATGAGAACTTGTACCGTATGCTTCAATACAATACAATTCTTTGTTGAGTGACTTGTGATCCCATAATGATAGTCACATTATGCATTAACATCATACCATTCCGAGTAGAGAAGTTTCATTGGCTCAACATAAACAAGGGCTAACAAATGATTTTTCACTAGATGTGGCAGTAAGTTTGCATATGTCATAGAAATATGATGAAAAAAGGACTTATTTTTATTGTTTCCTGATCCTTTTGAATTGCTAGTTTGATTATGAGGATTTAGGGCAGACTTTGCAATAGGTGTGGTAATGGGTTATATGTATGACTTGGTTGGAAAATGTATGAATAAGCAGATGGTATCATCTAGCAGTATAACCAATATAACTCAATTATTAGTTTCATACAATTAGACGTATTATCTAAAAGCAAGACAGTAAGGTTGTCTTAGAATATATGCATCATCAATTTCTCATCACTTATATAAACAACCATTTTTTAATAGTACATAGTGACATGAGTCACTAGATAATTAGTGCCATCATATTTCTCGAACTCTGAGACTTTGAACATTGGTGGGATAACTACATCAGGAACTAAAAAAAGTTCGACCACATCCATGGAGTCATAAAAGTCAATTCCCTCTATGGCTTGTATTTTATCTTTAAGTAAATTCATATTATGTTCAAATTTTGAGTCTTCGACAAACTCAACTACATTCAGCTTTAACTTTTCCCTTTCTTTTGGATCATCCAAGTTAGGGATTGCATTTTTCATATAAACAAGGTTAACATAACTATGAAAATACTCTTGATTTGTTACAGATGGCATTTGAGGATAGGCATACCTTGTAAGGAATGTAAATTGTTGTGGTGGAATGCTTTGATTCGATAGGGCCTGATATGGGCCATAGTCGAGAGGGTATGAAAGATCGACTACATCTTGTGATAGATGATCTTTATAACTGGCATCTTCTTTAATAGCTTTCCCCTGGTTTAACTTGTTTAGGGCTTCTAAAATTTTACTCAACTCTCTCTTGAGCTCTTTTTAGGCTCTCTTTATCTTTTCAAAATGGCTCGTGTTTTCTAGTTTCATTTGTCTAACTTAAGCTCTAGTCTTGTACAAGTGGGGAGTTGATTGAGCAAGGTTCTTGAATGGTCAAGCTATCCTTAAACCTTATGTACCATAATTCATGATTAGAATAATGCTTAACTATAACTTTATGCGAAAGAAAAAAATGAATGGATGTATGTTTTTAGTACTATCACATAATAAGAAAGAGGAAAAAATTTTTTAATTAAAAATTAAAAATTATTCTGACAAAAATATCAAAAACATTCATAAAGAAATTTCTAAAATCTATTACCTGGTTCTATACTTCAACTTCAAGATCCTAGTGTTGCTATCAATAAATTTTTCAGTCATTGTGATTGGGCAATGACCTCTCAATAATTTTGGGCTTTTCATCTCAAAACTTAATAGACCAATTTTGATCAAACTTTGCACTTTATGTTTGAAGGCAAGGCAATTTTCTATCAAATGGCTTGTATTCCCGAAATGATGATCACACCAAACCTCAGCATCATACCATTTAGGATATTAAAATTTTAGTGGCTTTAAAGGAACTAGTGCAATCAAATGGTTTTAGAGAAGTAGTGGGAATAACTCACTATAGGTCATAGGGATTGGATCTATGATGGCTCTATCTTTCTTTTTACTTACCAATTTTTTAGGTTGAGCTATGGGTAGATTTACAAGTATGGGTCTTAGAGTAGAATTAGGCATATAAGGACGATGGTTCATTGGAAATTTGATTGTTGGATGGCTTATGAGCATTGTTAACAACTTGGAAATAGTCTAGGTTTCAGCCAACCTATAGGGATTGAATAGGAGCAAGTCTTGTTTAAGCTGCCAAAAAAAGTTGTTAAGGAATAAATGGGTGGGGATACGATTTGAGTACGAGTCAATCTATGGAGTCTTGGCAAAGTTAGAAGACTTTATCTCTTTTACTTCTTTTCTAACTTGATCTTTTCTTAGGTCATCAGATACATTAACATGACTTGGAAAAGTATTGGTATTGTAAAAGCTTTTTGATCCTGATGAAGTGGTTGCAAGCAAATTAAAGTTGATAAGGATTCTTGAAAATTGGTTACTTCAAGCTTTCCTAATGGCTTGGTAACTTGCACTTTTACTTCTCATAGGTCATGCCCCAATTCCTCTAAATGAGTTCCAAGGCCTGGATTCGTGCTTCTAATTGATCTTTCATGTCTTTTAAATTGCTGCCCCAGATAATGCAAAAGATTTTTATATTATGCAATGGATGCAATACATGAATGATGATTTATGAATCAATAGGATGCATAAAATGATTTAAAGTACAAAAATTACAATCCTATTGATGTTAGCATGATTCATGCAAAAATGAAGTAACAAATAAGAACAAAGTTAGCATTCAATATAAAAAAATAAAAGGACAAAACAAGTTAGTGCACAACTCATATATAATAAAAAGTATGTGTCCTAAGTTTGGGTAATTTCTATAAAAAGGAAGGTCATGGCTATACCTGTAGGTTAGGCTCATAAGGCTAACTATATGTGGTTTAAGTTAAATCTAGTAGTTCTCAAATTGTTCTTTACATTATTGTACATATAGACTAATAAGGCACCCTAATCCATGCACATCACAGGCTATAAATGGAAAAGGTTCAATTTGAGTGAGAGTGTTTTGTTAGCCCAAGTGATGATATGAAATCTCACCAAAGCATAGGTACTTAACTATCTTCTAAAAGACAAAGCTCGAGTATAAGCTTATGTTATGCAAATGTAATTGAATGACAAAATATGGTATAATTAGAAATAGATAAAACTTTCAAAGAAAAACTCTTAATTTTAACTTAGGCTTTGGATAACACGAGCTTATTGGCTTAACTCTTGTCATCTCTAGTGGAGTTATCAAATTATCATAATATATAGATTTGTAAACCTATAGCTAGACTTCATTTTAAGAGTCACCACCAATCTTTTTTTTTTTGTATAGTTGCAATTAGCCACCTAACTGAATCTATTTCATTTTAAAATGATGTCCCAAACTTGACTTAAGTATCTTTAAATGGTAGATTTTAATCTACAAAGTCAAAACTAAGTTCGGGAGTTTGGTTATGAGTAGGAAAGGTTATAGCACCTTTATAACGTCAATCCAAGAGATAGTACTGTTTGAACTCATGTTATCCAAAGCCTTCAAAATTTTACCAAATAATTAGTTATTGAAAATTATCTTAAAATTATTCCAATATATTGGTAATAATTTTAAAAATTTCCTCACCTCAAAAGTATTCCAAGAGACTATTTGTTACACTTTGAAGAGATTTCATCGTTAGATTCATTTAATTTTTATAAAAACTTTTATTTGTGATAATGGGATTTTTGGCAATCCTAGTAATGAAAATCTTGCCTAAATTCTCTAATATGTTGATAAAATTTAGAAAGAATTTCAATCCAAAAATTTACATAGAGATTGCTATTTGCAACACTCTTAATAATTCCATCATCGAATATTTAAAATCTAATTTTCATAAAAACTTTTTATTTTTAGAAACATCTTTCAATATATTGGTAAGATTTTCTGTAAACAATTCTCTTATGATATGTTAGTAGAATTTTATGGAAACTATTTTTCTTTTTCTTTTAAAACTTAATTTTTATTATTTTAAAAAAATAAGGTTCTCCAATATATTGGTGAAACCTTATAATAAAAAAAAGCACAAACTCTCCAATATATTGGAAAGGGTTTATTTTTTTGTTTCTTTTGAAATTTAGTTTTTATTAAAAATTCATAAAGTTTTTCAACACATTAGTAAAACCTTATTTTTTAAAAAATAAAATCATAGACCCTCAAATATGTTGGTAGAACAATTCATTAAAAAAAAATTGAACATTACAATATGTTGGTAAAATTTATTTTTTATTGAAAATTTCTTTTTTAGAAATTTGAACCCTTTAATATGTTGGTAAAGTTTCTTTTTATTTGTTTAAAAATATTTTTATAAAAAAAATTTACAAATGAACAAGTAACAAATAAATGAACAAAATAAGCAAATAAGCAAATAAACAAATGAGTAAAAAATAAATAAACAAACAAACTAACAAATAAATAAAACAAATAAACACATAAATAAAAAAAATAAACACATAAAAAATAAGTACATAAATAAACAAAAAAAAATCAAGCAAAAAAAAAAAAAAACCAAGAATTTAGCTTAACTAGACGAGGCTGTAAAGGCGGTTCGGCTATAGGGATAAAATGTGGTGGTTGATTGGCTTAGTAACTAAGATGGCTTGTTTAATTGGCTCAGTAGGGAATCCACCTTCAACTAATGGTTTAGATACACTACAGGTCGGATCCAAAAATGATAAAACACGTGGGTTGTGGGTATTTTTATGCTTCAAACGTCGTCATTTTTCAACCAATAAAAAAGCCTTTAAAATCCTTTTTTTCTTCAAATTTCTTCTCCTCCTTTCTCTTTTTTCCATAACTTCTCTCTTTAGAAGCAAAAATCGATCACCAGTAACTTGCAAGTGGCACAAGAAACTAGGAAATGGCGTTGAAAACTTAAAATATTCATTGGAATATGAAAATTTTCTAGATTTTTCCCAAAAACTTTCAAAGAAAAAAAAAAGGTAAGAGAAAACTAATTTAACTCTTCTAGATTCCTAGGCACTCAAATAGCATAATCAAAAATTTCAAAACCAAAATTTCCAAAAAAACCTTTATAAAAAACCTTTCTTCTTACTTTTCTCTTTTGAATTTTTTATTGCACTTTTTGTATCTGCTATTGTGCTTTTTTATGTTGATTGATCCTTTTTTTTTCTTTTTTTTTTTACTTTCAACTTGTGTATTCATTGCCGTGTGTGATGTTGTGTATTTATAAGAGATGATCAAGCTTGATCAATATAACAATGAAATTCTTCAAACTTATCACTAAATAGATTTTATCTCAAAAAATACCTTTTCAATTTCTTCAAACCTTGGATAATTCTTGAAACCTTTCTTTTTTCTTTAAATTGGATTATCGCTTTGGATAAAAACCTACTTCCTCAATTTCCTAACTAATCAACACCAACCTTTTTTTTGCCAAACAATTTTCATCCACTTGGTTTTTTTAATTATCGCTTTCCTTAAAAAAATAAACTAATCAGATAAACATTTAAAGATAAATGAAATTTCAGACAAAGTATAATAAAATTTAAAATTAGATAAAGAAAAAGAAAGAAAAAAATGAATAGTTAATTAATTAAGATAAATAATATATATTTACATATGGATAAAAATAAATAAAAATATAAACATAAAAATAAAATAAATTATAAATAACTGGGCTTAGATTAGGTTTGAACTTAATTGATTTGGGCCTTTGGGCATGAAGCCTAATCGAGCCTAATAATTTAGATCATGGATTAAATGGGATGTTTACAGCTTTTTTGTGCAAGCTTTTCTACCAGCATACGGACTGAGCTCTTCGTTGTCATCCTCGAAGGTAGTTTAGATAAAAAATTTGCCAATGCATTTTTTGACCTTGATATTTTCTTGACCTTGGCCTTAGAGAAGGTGGTGAGGTGGGCCAGTGCTTTCTCTAGTACTTTATTCCCTTTTTTTTAGCTTAGAACTCATCGTTTATTTGGTTGACTACTAACTATGAATCACTGTATACAATGATGCTTTTTACATTCAGCTTAGTTGCCAATCTTAGGCGAACTATTAACACCTCATATTTAGCCTCATTATTTGAGAATCTAAATCTAAACTTAAAGGCATACTGGAATTGTAAGTTTTTTGGGTTGATTAGGATTAGTTTGGCCCTACTTTTATAACTAATAGTTCTTCTCTTACTTTCTTACCCTTTTTTGGTTGCTCGTAAGCCTGAGTTAAAGTTCATTCCATAACAAAATCTACTAGGACTTAGGATTTCATAGCCGACTTAAGCAGCATGTTCAGGTCATATTCATTAAGTTCTACTGCCCATTTGATTAGTCTTTCTGACAATTTAGGTTTTTGTAAAACCTATCTGAGAGGATGGTTGGTCGGTTATTAATTGGATTGTATAGGCTTGGAAATATATTCTAAGTTTTTTGGCCAATGTGATTATTGTGTAGGCTAGTTTTTCAATCTTGACGTAGTTTATTTCTAATCTTGTCAACACTTTGCTTACAAAATATATTAGTTTTTACCTTTGTTTTTCTTTTCAGCCTAGCACTGAACTGATAGCCTGGTCAGTTGTAGCCAAATACAAATATAATATCTCATCATGTCTTAGCTTAGAGAGAATAAAAGAGAAGGAAAAAAACTCTTTAAGCTCTTCAAATGTTTTTTGACATTGGGGGGTCCATAAGAAGTTAGAGATATTTTTGAAGATTTTGAAAAATGATAAGCAACACTTTGCTATCTGGATATAAAACTACTTAAAGTGGCTATCCTCCATATTAATCTTTGCACCTTTTTCATTGAAGTCGGTGCTTTCAATTTTGGGATGGCCTGCACCTTTTTTGGGTTTGCCTCTATGCCTCTTCTATTAATAATGTGATTGAGAAACTTGCCCGATGTGACCCCAAAAGTATATTTGCTTGAATTAAGTCTTATTTTGTATTTTTTTTACGATGTTAAAGGTTTCTTCCAAGTCTTTTAGGTGCTCGATCATGCTTTTGCTTTTCACAATCTTGTCATTTACATACACCTTCATATTTTGACTGATCTAATTTTTTAAGACCTTATTAGCCAAGCTCTGATAGGTTGCTTCTATATTCTTTAGGCCAAAGGGTATAACTTTGCAGTAATATAAGCCCTTTTAAGTAATAAAGGCTATTTTTTTCTCATCTTCTTTGAACATTTTAATTTGATTATAACACAAGTAGGAGTCTATGAAACTCAGTAAAAAGTGCTTTGCACTTTCATCAACAAGCTAGTCTATACTGAATAGAGGAAAATTGTATTTTCGGTAGGCTTTGTTGAGGTCAGTGAAATCGATAGAGATTCTCTATTTTTTGCTAAGCTTCTCTACCATGACCATATTGGCTATCCAAATAGGGTAATATACTTCCCTAATGAAGCTTGCTTGTAGCAATTTTTTGACCTTTTCCTTAATGGCTTTTTATCTCTTTAGAGTGAGTGTTTTCTTCGTTTGCCAAACTAGCTTTATATCAGAGTTGGTGTGTAACCTATGGGCCATTACCTTAGGGTCAATCTCTAGCATGTCAGATGGTGTTCAAGTGAATAGGTTGGCATTATTTCTTAAAAGTTGAATTAACTATTCTTTATGGTCGAGTTTAGCCCCGATTTGCTTTTTTTTTTTTAAGTTTTTCTTCCATAATAGTATAGTGATGAGGTCTTCTATCGATTCAAGTTGATTTTTATCTATCTTAAGTCTTTGATAAACTATTTTTTTCTACTCAACTGTGTTGGGACTTTTCCTGTGATGATAGATCTCAACATGATAGTTAGTTCATTGTTAATGAAATGAAGTGTAATAGAGATATAGAGTTGAACAAAATATATTTTTTCATTTCAATTTTTCTTAGGCTAGCTTAATAGCTTAGTCTTATTGACATGTATGTATGCCGACTTAAAAACTCAGTCCCTATAAGATTTATTCAAATTTGCAAAAAATATTTGGTTTATACAAGTATGGAGCTTAAGAGCTTAAAACGATTTAAGAGTACATTTCTTTCAAGTCTGTTTTTGTTGCTGTTATTGCTTCCCCTTACTTTTTTGTTTCTCTTATACTTCTTTTTTGACTTCAACCCTTATGGCTTTCTTTTCCTTTTTCATTTACTTATTCCTAGTCGAGTTTTCAGTCTAATTCCCAGTCCTACCCTTTATTGTCATAACATAACATTACTGTGTTACGAACTAGTCTCCCCTAACTTCTCTAACCTCGTAGTGTGTTGGGAACTTTACCTTCAGGTGGGAGCTGAGCTTATGAGCCGTATAACAGACTAACTTGGTCTGCTCAATATCATATTATAAGCTGATGGGATGTCTACAATCATAAATTTTATGATTGAGATGACTGTTTTTGGTTTTTTACCTAAAAAGATTGGTATCTTGATGGTTCCCTTGACTTACATCTATTCATTCCCAAATCCAATCAATGTAATGGTGATTAGTTGCAACTTGTCTTCCTTGATTCCTATATTTTTCATCGTAGCATACTATCAGACATCGGTTGAGCTCCCATTATCGAACAAAATCCTTTTAACCACATAGTTATATACCACTATGGTGATTATTACAACGTCATCATGAGGATGCTGGATTCCCTCTAAGTCTTCTACACTGAAGCAAATCAATTCATCTTTCTAGTCTTTTTTTTTTGGTCGAAGAGCTAATTACTATAACCAAGCCTTGATCAAATTTTCGTTTGGTTGAGGTAGAGCTCCCCCCAGTAATAACATTAATTATGCTTGCAATAGGTCGGTTATATACTTTTTGGCCCTTGTTTTCCTCTTGTTCATTCCTCTGATTCTTGTCACCCCTATTGCCTTTTTTCTCAATGCTTTAAGTTATTTCTTGTCCCTTTTCTTTGATCCCCCTATTTGTATTCTCTTCTGCCTTGACTTTGTCTTATTTGATGCATAAATTTGCCCAGCCAACCTCTCATAATTAGACTTTCTATCTCATTCTTTAGATTAACATAGTCTTTTGTATTATGGTCGATGTCTCTATGAAAATCACGTCTCTTGGTCGGGTCTTTTTTTTATTCTATCTCAGTGGCTTTGGCCATCTAAGCTTTGGATCTCTTTCTATTTACATCAAAATCTTCTCTCAGAAGGTCAGTGTAGTGTAGTTTCTTTCTCTACTCGAGCACCTAGCCTTATGTCATTTCCCTCTTATGGGAGAATTGTAAAATTTCTTGCTTTTTTTTTTACCAAAGAGAGAGGATATGCCTTTCTCACCTTGATTGTTTCTCATGGTGGCTTTAACATTAATGTATTTTTCAACCACAAGTAGGATGTCAATTAGCATTTTGGTGGCTTTGGAGACAAGGTAAGCTTTGATGGTCTTTTTTTCACTGAGTCCACTAGTCAGGGTGGCTACAATAACCATTTGCTCTAGGTATTTTCTTGTAGAGTTTTCATGTTAAAACGTAAGACGTGGTCTTTTGAAGACTTGTTCCTGCCTTAATGTATTGACATCAAGCTTAGGGTTATTTTTTAAATTCTTCTGCTATGGATGAAACAAAAGAGGAATGAGTGGTTGAGCTTTTTAAATGTTGTGATCGATTTCAGCTTGAGGCTATAGTATCAGGATAAAGCTATATCTTTGAGGGTTGTGGCCAATCCTTTACACATCAACACTCATCTATACCTTCACAGTCATGTTAGTTCTATAGAGTTCCAAATGATCCAAAGGATCAGATATATTATCATATGTTTCCAAGGTCGACATTTTGAATCCCTTTGAAGGCATTGTTTTGTTAATCTCTTTAGTAAAGGGAAAGGTCTCCAAAAATTTCAATTCATCCTCAAAAGTAATAGCCTTCCCCTTTAATTCTTTTTCCATAGCCTGCATTCTAGTCTCTAGGTCTTTGTTTGGTTAGGGTTCTATGTCGATTTGTTTGGATTTTAGAGTTATAGCATGGGTGGAGTTATGGCTAGGGTTATGGCGATAAGTGGCTGGGGTGGCATGTTCCTTTTTTTTGGAGGCTAAAGAGGCCTTAACTTTTTTATAACTTGATTGTCTTTTTATGTGTTATCTACTAAGGGTGACCAAGTCAGGTACTTTTAAGGCTTGTGGCGGTGTTATACTTTGGACCAATTGTTTAGCAAAAACTTGGAATTGCTCCATTGTTGGTCCTATTTGTACTGGTGCAGGTTGATTAGTGCATTGGCTATTATGGGTTGCCGCCCTAGTTGGGACAAAAATCTCTCTTTCGTCATTGGCTCTTTTCTTGGGTGGCATGGTGTTTAGCTCAACTAAAGAATAAATTGGCCTTGCTTGGGGCACCAAATGTTAATGCCGAGCTTTGTGCTAAGGATCAAAATCCTAAAATCACAAAGAAAAAAAAGAAAGAGAGTAGTTAATAGCAAAGGCAAAAAGTGTTCCCTGCATTTATACTTCGATGTTCAAAAGAAGTCAGAAAGAGATGAAAATAAAAGATGTAAGAATATAATAGAAATTAAATAATAGTGCCTAGATATCTTTATTTATAAGTGAAATATGAAGGGTCTGTGAAGCAAAATAGTGACATAGGTAAGCTAACGTAGCACTGTTTATACATGTAAAGCCAACCTAAAAGTCAAAAATCTTTTTGATTGTTTGTTGATAGTCTCTAATAAAGGAAATAAACAATATGCTCTTTAGATCTAAAAATACTCCTAATAACTTTATTTTTAAATAACTAAATTTCATTTATCTAAAAAGCAAAGAGATGGCTCATGACAGCTTTAAATTAATTTTTCCAATCAATTGATTATAATTAATATAGCTTTAAATTTAATTTTCCAATCAAATGATTATAATGAATATTTAATCTTTATATATGTATTTATTCTTTAGAATTATTCTTTACTAGTTTTCAACTTCACTTTTGTTGTTGTAAAGTTTTTATTGAGCTTTACTGAGGTCAGAAGTCCTTTAGACATGACAAGAGGTGTCCAAAACTCAATCGAGTCAAAAAAAGAAGATGGGCTCTTTAAAATGGTAAAAGGGTTAACATGCTGAAAGAAGAAAAAAAACAATTGTCAAAAGGATAATTAAATTCCTGTAACTCGGACGAGTCACTCATATTTGACTCATATGGCTTGCATGGGAATAAGTCTACTATCATGAGTGAAAGTAGCAATGGTGAGTTGAGTTCATGACCTAAGTTAGAATTGTCCCAAAGTTTGGAAATGACTCAGAACTATTGGGGAACGAGGTAGGTTTTCTAAAATTAAATCACTAAGGTAAAAGAAAGAATCGAATTTGGGTAATTGTACATAAATTGCTTTGTATTTATTAAATTCAACTAGCCTTTTAATAAGCTTATAAGATAACTAACACAAGTAAAAAACTTAACTAACTAGAGCATATGAAGCATAAAAATAGACCAGTTAAAGATAATGGGAAAAATGGAGAAATAGTGACTGAATATTAGAAATCACCCAGCCACTTACAATAACTAACTACCAACTATATCCTAAGAACTAGGATGTTGAGCCCAGACATGAACTAAATTTTGGATTACTCTTCAACACTCCCCTTGATTCAAAATCATATACTCCAAGACGTAATCTAAAATAGAAAATTTTATCTTTTGAAAGCACTTTGGTATGAAGATCTGTTAGTTGCTCATTCATTCCATAATGCTTCATTTTGATTATGCTATCTGTAACTAAGTCATGAATAAATGAAATCGAATATCGATGTACTTTGTTCTTCCATGAAGTGTCAAATTTTTTGTCATAGCAATTGTTGACTTGTTGTCACAAAAAAGTTTAGATGCTCTATCTTAAACTTGACAAAAATCTGTGATAAGTCTTTTAATCCAAATTGCTTGACAAGTTGCTAAGGTTATCACTACATACTCAACTTCTAAAGATGATAAAACTATTATAGCTTATTTCTTTGAACTTTATGTGATGGTACCTGATTCAAGAGTGAAAAGACTTGTCGAAGTACTCTTTTTATCATCCAACGAACTTACCTAATCACTATCTGTGAATCCATATAATCTGACGTTTGTAATTTGCTAATGCCAAATCCTAAAATCACTAATTCCAGCAATATAGTGTAAGACTCTTTTTGCCATTCCAAGATGATGTTTTGTAGGACTTTTGCATAAACCTAGAGATTACACCAATAGAAAGTGCAATATCTTGTCTAGTATGGGTTGGATAAATCAAACATATTACTAAGCTTCTAAAAGTCTTTGCATCAGCCTTTTCTAAATGTTTTTTAGGTTTTAACTTTTCATTCACGTTCATGGGTGTGGTAGTTGGATTGCAATTGACTAAATTAAATCTTCTGAGTAGATCCATTGCATATTTCTTTTATGAAATGAAAATTCCATCCAAAAAATTAATGCAACAAACCAATGATTGACATCTCAAATTCTTTCATCATGTTAGATTTAAATTCAGTAACAAAAGAATCACATTAGCCTATATAAATAATATTATTAACATACAGGTAAACAATTATAATATCATCTCTTTCTTGCTTCTTCACATAAAAAGTAAGTTCATTCTCACTCATTATGAAGCCATTATGACAAAAACAACTATCAATCAAACTATACATGCCCATAGTGCTTGCTTTAGCCTATAAAGTGCATTTTTTAGCTTGTACACGTTTGTCTCTTTACCTTTGATCACGAACCCTTCAGGTTGACTGACATTCACCTATTTTTTTGAGTCTTCATTTAAAAAGGCAGACTTGACATCAAATTGATAAATAGACCAATGAAGTTGTGCACCAAGGCTAAAATAGTTATCACAGTTGCAAATTGAGTAACCAAAGAAAAAAATTTCTTCAAAATCAATACCTTGTTGCTGCGAATATCCTTTCATCACCAACTGGGCCTTGTGTTTCTGTATGATTCCATCAGCATGGTACTTCATTTTGAACAACCATTTGAGGCCAATTACGTTTTTGCCTTTAGGTAGATCTACCATTTCCCATGTTTCATTCTTTTGGATTACCATCATCACTTATTACATTGCATTCTATCATTCTTCTTGGTTTGTTGCATTTTCAAAAGTTGTAGGATCTGAAACAAGGAGAGCAAATTGGCCAGTTTCATAAATATCCTTCAAAGATCTAAATTTTTTTAAAAGTGCTTTATTTTATAATTTTTTCAAGGAAGGTGAACTACTATGTTGTGAGGTTGGATGTGAGGAGTGTGATGAAAAAGTTGATGAATAAAAGTTGACTGGAGAGTTCATGGAGGTTGATTCAACACCTTCATTTGCTGCATTCTCACTTGGATTCTCATTTTCACTTAGATTTAGAATTTGAGTTATCTTGTTTATGCCATTTCACTCCCAACTTGTATCTTTATCAAATATCACATTTTTGCTAATAATCACCTTGCCACTAAGAGGATTATATGGATGATATGTTTTAGATTAAGTGCAATATCCCAGAAAATGTATTTTTTAGATTTCTCTTCAAGTTTGTGACAAACCTAAAAATTGACCAAGGCATATGCAGCACATTAAAAATTCCTCAAGTGACTTACCATCAACTTTTTACCTTTCCGAGCTTTATAAGGTGACTAATTGAAGACCACTTTTGTAAGAGAAAGATGCAGCAAGTAAATAGCATTTGCCATAACTTCAACCTAAAAATGATTTGGTAATTTGCTGGCTTACAACAAGCTTTTAGCCATTTCCATAATGGTACGATTCTTTCTTTCAACTATACTGTTTTGCTCTGGACTATAGGGTGTAGTCAATTCTCTATGAATGCCATTTTCCTCACAAAAAGGTTAAACTCATTAGATAAAATTCTCCTCTTCGATTAGTGCAAAGAGTCTTTATGAAGCTCCACTTTGCTTTTTCATAAGAACCTTAAATTTTCTGAAACTCTCAAAAGTCTCTAACTTGTTAGTTAGAAGATAAACCCAACTCATTTGACTATAATCATTAGTAAAGAGAAAAAAATACTTACTCCCACCAAGTGATGTAGTTCTCATAGGCCCAAATAGATCGGTATGTATAAATTCAATGCATTCAGAGGCTTTCCACGATGTCCACTAGGAAATGACTTTCTTGTTTGTTTTTCATAAATACAACCTTTACATAAATCAAGAGATCCAATTTGAGGCAATCCAAGAACTATACATTTCTTACTTAGTAATTGCAAGCCTTTGATATTGAGATGTCCATATCACAGATGCCATAATTTTGATTCATCTTTTTTGCTAACAATAATAGCTTGCTTTTCCATATTAAAAATTTTAAGTTGAAACATCTTATTTTCTGTCATATGCACATTCACCATAGGTTGCCCAAATTTATCTTTAATCACACATACTCCATTTTCAAACATAATTGCATATCTAGCAGCCATAAGTTGTCTAATACTCAATAAACTATGTGCCAAATTAGGAACAAAGAAGATATTGAAAAGTAATTTTATTTTACCATTGCTTGCCTCCATTGCGACGGTACCTTTACCTTTAACTTGCATCTATTTGTTATCCCCAAGTTTGACTTGTAACTTTTGTAACTCATTAAGTTCCTTAAACAGTGATCTATTAAGGGTCATATGGTTTGAGCACCCACTATCGATAAACCAAACATCATTTGGAACTTCATTAGTAGGAAAATGGGCCGTGAATAACTTGATTTCTTTACTTTCTTCCTTTACATAGCTCACTTAGTTCTAACAATTTGCCTTTACATGCCTAATTTTTTTGCAATTGTAACATTGAAATGTGTTCTTATTCCTTTTTTGCTTACCAGCAGATTGCCTTTCTTGTCTATCAAAATGGCCTCTTTCTCTACCTCTGTTATATCCTCTTCCACAAAAGCCCTTTTTGCCACATCCTTTGCCAACAAACACTTCTTTTCTAGTTTTTGCCCCTTTCACTTGAAATGCCTTTTCATCAATCTTCTCTTGTGATCTATTCAATCTTGCTTTATGAGCTTGCAAAGAATCCATTAGTTCATCAAAAATATATATATATATATAAATCTTTAAACTCTTTTATTGCAATAACTATCTGATCAAACTTTAAAGTTAGGCTTCATAAAACTTTGGAAATAATAGTCTCGTCAGTAATCTTATCACCATAAGATCTCAATTGAGTAACAATAAAAATTACTTTAGAAAGAAAATCTTGCACTGCTTCCTTGTTATCATCAAAGTTTCAAACTCATGCCTGAGAGTTTGGAATTTTATAGCAATAACCTTTAAAGAGCCCTAAAACTCTTTCTACAAGGTTTCCCAAGCTTTTTTTGAAGTGTTAGCTGCTACAATCTTAAAGAAATGTATCTCATGAACTATTTGCTTAATGATAAATAATGTTTTGAAATCTTTCTTTTTGTTGTCCTTCAGGCATCATTCATCGTTATCATTTTCATCGTATCCAGTCTTTAAAAATTTCAAAGATCTTGAGATTTGAAGAGAGTCTTCATCTTAATGCTCCAAAAGTCATAATATTTTTCATCAATCATAGGAATGAGAGGTTGAGCTGCATTTAAACTACTATTAACTACTATCGTTGACAATTCAGCGGATACAAAAAATAGGTAAGGATCTTAAAACTCTAATACCAAGAATTTGTTTAGGTAGGATGTAGATTTTTTGAAATTAAATCACCAAGGCAAAAAAAAAGAATCAATTTTAGGTAATTGCAAATAAATTACCCTGTATTTATTAAATTCAACCAGCCTTTTAATAGACTCACAGTATAATTAACATGAGTAAACAGTTTAACTAACTAGAGAATGTAAATCATAAAAATAAAATAGTTAACAGATAATGGAAAAAAATGAAGAAATAGTGGTTGAATATTAGGAATCACCTAACTACGTTAATAACTAATTACCCATTATATCCTAAAAATCATTATATTGAGCCCAGATGTAAATTAAATTTTGGATCACTCTTCAACAAGAGCCACATGGTGAACCTGTTCTTATGGAAAAAAAGACGCACTACAGAAAAATAGGTCTTTAGCGACTTTTTTTTTTTTTTACATTTAGCAATATTTATAATGATTAATGGCATTTGCCAAAAACGCCATTAAAAATGTCGGCTATATTTGCGTCAGAGAAAATAACGACGTTTTAGAAAAAAATATCACTAAATTTAGTGACGTTTTTTGATACAAACGCCGCTAATTTGTGTAATTTAGAGGCATTTTTTTATACAAATGTCACTAATTCTTAAATTTAGCAACGTTGGTCTTTATAAATGCTGCTAAATTTAGTGACGTTTTAAAATATAAACATCGCTAATTTCTAAAGTTAGCAGCGTTTTTCCATACAAATGCCTCTAAATTATAAATTTTATTTTTTAATTTTTTTCAATGTTTATTACTATAATTAAATAAAAAAGTTTTGAAATAAATAAAAATGAATTGAAATTCATAAATTGAATATTATAAATATTTAAATATCTAAATACATAAAAAGGATAATATATTTTGCATTTAATAAATTCTTCAATTTCACTCTCTAGTTTCAAAAACAGGTATTGTAGTCTGAGCTATACATCCTAAAGACTATAGTACAGTTGGCAAATGTGTCTTTGTATTGCATACTTGGCTTGTTTTCGACTACCTTTTTAAACAAAGCCTTTCCAATATAAGATCAATTGAACTGCAAGCAATGATTAGGAAGATGGTAAAAATATCAATGAAGAACCAAATCTAACAACTCAGGCATTCTAGAGTGGCACCTTGATGACACTAGAAGTTGTTCTCGAATGGTACCACTAGCCTTAGCCAAAGCATGCAAAATGCCTTCTTTTATTATTTCATTGTCATCATTCAGAAAATTAACTAGTTCTTCCTTAGCTTTACCTAGCAACAATGAATTAAAATGCTTAAGAATTTAGAAAGCCACTAAAAGACATTTGAAACCATAACTTGAATCTGTTTCTAAAAGGAAAAAAAACAACTTCATAGACCTATTATTGGAGACATTAACTTTGCAAACTCTTAATAGCATTGTAATTGAAACATAGAAAAGAAGACCCTCATAAAAGCAAAACCATACATACATGCACAAATTCACTTGCTCACATCTAGGAAAACAAGTTTCATAGAAAGACAAATTATTACTTAATTATATTCAGCCAAGATTAAGTGTATTGGGTATTAAATTACCAAATGAGTCATTATTGAAAATACTTGTATGATAAAAGCTACAACTTATCCATAATATTATCTCATCTCCATTGTGACCATTTTTTCAAATCTTAAGAATTACAATGTCAATGGGAACTTATTCTTATGTGGTTTGCTACCAACTTTACTTAGTTACTTGATTTAGCTATATATAGCAAAGATAGCTTCTCTAAACACAATCTGATGAATTCATTAATCAAAACTGAAAAGTAATAATTTTGAAATGAAATGGTCAAAACTCGAGCATTTTCTTGAAAAGTTACTTGAAAAAAACTCTGAGAGGGTAGAAGCAATATTTTTAATCTCAAATGTCTAACTTGGAGTAAAAACATAAACAATACGATTGATACATACCTTAAAACCCAATGTTTCCATTGAATAGTCTAAATAATAAATTGTTTAGCAAACTTATCATGATCACTTACTTGGCCAACATCAGCTTTGAAGCAAACAACCTCACAATCATAATTCTCCCTACAAATGCAACATACAACAAAAACAGATTGTTCCAAAATGATTAGGCATACATAATAAAATCTGACAATTTTAAGGAGTTGGTTGAACTCAAACATACAAGAGAACAAGGTTATGTAACTTGACAACTGACATGCAACTACATAAGCAGACAAGCAATTAAAATTAAGGCTCTACTAAGTTTAGTAGTCACTATAATAAATGAATGCAATTTATACAACAATAATACCATCGATAGAGCTCTACATTTATTTCTAATCAATGTGTATGCATTTATATGTTTGATTAAAGAAAGAAAAAAAAAGGGATGAATAATTTGAACTGTTACCTAGCATGAATAATGCTCAGCATCTCTTTTCTTAGCAACCACTTCAACCCTCATTTTCTGCACTTTAACCTATAGCCAAAAAACTTGGTCACAAAAAACATGTAGTCTACAGCTTTTGTTGTCTTTTCATTTGCAACCCTCTGGACAAAGAAACAAGTAGCAAGAAAGAACCATTTTGGTAAATAAATAGAGATTATTAAAAAGCAAATAGCCTAAACAGCTCAATGTTCCAATTCAACTTCCCTTTTCATGGTAACTTTTTTTAAAAATAGAGGTTATTAGAATGCAAGATAACAACAAAATGTAAATCAATCAATGTTCCAAATATGGACCGTTTTGGTAGCATTATGTGCTGCATATTCTTCTTCTGCTCTCATTTCTGCAGAAGCCAACTCCTCACTAGGGCCTAAAAGAAAGATGCATACAAATAACCCATTTTCACAAACACTTGGCATGCACACTACATAAACCATTTTGATATATAATAACCCGAGCTTCAATCAGGCACCACAGATCACAATTTATCACGTCAATCATACACAAATTTTTAGCTTAAATTTCACACAAAATATCTCCAAACAACCAAGTTTAACATTCAACACAACCACATAATCAACTTTCAATCACAACTAACATTCAAGTTTATAAATAACAATCAAAATAACAAATTTCTTCACTTCAAAATGCATCAAACATATTTATTTAGTAGAATAAAACAAACATACATAGAAATTTGCATATCTCTCATCAAAGGCAACAACCTATTTTTTCTTTTCTTGTTCACGACATGACCTAGCTTTTCCCCTTTCTATTTGTGCTCTCACATTTTGCTCTTTGTTTTATTCTCTCATTCACAACCTTCATCACACACATACATTTAAGTTTTTTACTTCATTTATGGGCTTAGCTAAAACACAAAAGCCTAAAATGAATTTGGCTTGAACATGGAGGCATCGGTATCACAAAGCTTGAATTTGGCTCTACAAAAGCCTAAATAAATTTGAGTGTTAGAGATTTAGGTTTGGGGTCGGATTTTAGGTTTTGGCTCTACAAAAGCCTAAAATAGAAGGGAGTAAAATAGCTTTCCAAAGGAGAGAGAAAGGAGGAGGAACTGTAAGTGTTAGAGAAAATTCTAGCCTAAAATGAAAAAAGAGGGTGAAGCAAGGTTAATGAATTTTGGGATAAAAATATAACGGCGATTATTGTAAAAATTGCCCTTAAATTCTTAAATTTTTTAGGTATTTTTGAATAAAAACGCTGCTAAATATATTTAAAGTTTTAGGCTCTCTCCCTTTTTTTGTGTGTGTTTAAATTTTTTTATATTTTAATGATGTTTTAAAAAAAAAAAACGCCGTTATTCTTAATTTAGTTGATATTTATTCAATAAGCGCAGCTAACATTTCTAGATCATGGAAACTAGTGGCGTTCCTTTAAAAAACGCCACGAAAAAAGTGCAGCAAAAAGCCTATTTTTGTGTAGTGATGGTTAAGTTTTAGATCGCTTGGGAAGAAAACAGAACCGTTGATTAAAAAGACGAGTGGAAGTAACGAATTTGATGTTGAACAACACCCATGAAGCTGTTCTGTGGTTAAATCCCAGGTTGGTTTTGTCTTATCTGATTTGTTGGGGTTCCACTTTTCAATATGCCTACCAGTTCCTACATTTTTCAAGTTTTGTTTTATTACTTTTTACCTTTTGCAGGAGGATGGAAGTTGCTTGGAACTGAAAGAATCAGTCAGCAGAGATGGACAAGAAGGCTGAAAGTCAATGTGTTCTTTGCTTCGTTTGACATTGACCAACGAGACTTGATTTTGATGCCTCGTAACAGAAGTTTCATTAAAATGGCGTAAGCTTTGCGACAACATAGCTTATACCTATTCCTTCCCTGATAATTTTGATCTTGAGAATGTTTTGGAAGCTGATCTGAGGACAAGTCTTTTACTGGTCTTTTAGCCCTGAAAAGTTTGAGTGCTTAAAGGGTGCCATGCATGTCTTTTGATGAGATATGGAATGAAATAAGTAGCAACGTAAATGATTGTGAGCCCAAGGTTTACATTGTGAGCTGGAATGATCATTTCTTTGTTTTGAAGGTGGAATCAAACGCGTATTACATCATTGATTCTTTGGTTAAGCGGCTACTCGAGGTATGTAACCAGGCATACATGTTGAAGTTTGATGATTCTAGCTTGATGGGAAGGCGGCGAAAGAAGATGCAGGCGAGGGTGAGATGAAGGAGAAAGTGAAGAGATAATCTGCAGTGGTAAAGAGTGTAGCAAAGAGTATATTATAAAAAGATTTCTCGCCGCTATACCAGTTGAGGAGCTTGAGGAGGAAGAGAAAAAGGGCACAGCTTACACTTTCCCGCTTCTCCAGCGACTGCAGATTGATTTTCGTTATAGCTATTCTTCTTCTTCTTCTTCCTCCTCCTCCTCCTCCTCCTTCCCCTACTCTTTTTCTGCAACTTCTTCAACCTGATTTCCTTTTGTAAGGCAGGAGTGTTTTTGACTTGGATGAATTGTACCAACACACTAGTTTCGTTTTTAGTATTTTTCGTACTTTGCAAAGTGGATCCTTTTTGCCAAGCAAGGAAAAAATTTATTCTCCAAACGTTTCTCCATTACAGGAAGATTTCATTTTTGTACCACTGACTGAATTCGATCATGTTTAACTCATTCAAATAAATGATCATACCGCAGCAAATTATGAAGCTTTATCTCTCTATCAATAGCTTCGTTCATTCAGTACTTTCCAACCTAGAATTGAATCAATTTCTTTCCCATTTTGATACCATTCTCCATCATAAAGGGGGTAGCCAGATGCATCAGTCTTCTTAACTAGGTCTTGCCACACCTACCTCCACAAAATAAACAGGTACAGCATGGAAACAAATAGAGCTTTCCCTTGATGTGAGTCTCAATCGTGTACAACAGCATGCTGAACTCTCAGCAAACTCCACTAGCTAAAGTAAGGAACTTTGATCATTCTCTGACCACCCCCCGACCTAGTGATTACAAAAGATTAATCTTTATCAAACATTCCTTCTCATGAAAGCCAAAGGGTGGTAAATTTTCAATTTTTTTTTTTGTTTTTTGGTAGGTGGGTTTTCCTTGATCTTCTCAATTTCAACCTTGAAAGATGCCTGAGGTTCCAATTGCAGACTGACACATAGGTGAAGCAACAAGAGTCAGTCATTTACTCTGATGCCAAGAACCTTTGAACCTCCGTCCATGTTTTTTATGATCTCTCCTTAAGCTTTTTAAAGACAAAATTACATAATCAGAATGGCTCATATTCTGCACCACAATCAAGGCTAAAACTGCAGATTAGAATCTGACCCCACCAATGGCCGCCAGTACACAAACAGCATCTAGAAACATTAGCCACAAGTCCACTACTCAAACTAGGGGTGAAAAAACAAATTAAAAAAATCGATCCAGTATCATAACCTTTCTATTCAATTGAATAAAAAATTTTTTATTTCGTTTCAATTAAAGTTTAGATATTAAATATATATATATATTAAATTTTAATTAAATTTTAAATTAAAATATAAAAAATTAAATCAAGATTAATTATATTTTTATTAAATTTTATATATTTTTGAAATTTTTATAAAATAAAAATAACTATTTTATATATAAATTTATTTAAATATATTAAAAATTATATATAAATAATATATAAAAATAAAAAAAAATTAAATTTAAAAACCAATGAATTAAATCTATAAAGATTAATTTAAATCCGAATGAAATTTTACAATTTATAATATTATATATTAAATTCAATGCAGTTCAATTCTAATCTTATTACTTTAAAAAAATAATTAAAAAAAAAAAAACCACGAAGAAGCACTCCACGGTTATTCGTTAATGATTTCTACCCATCCTAATGATACCAAGTATTTTTAGGACCCACATAAAACCCATCAAGATTCACGAAAATAATACTGGTTACATTTTGTAAAGAGACCTTGTCCCCTAGTCATACAAACAAGCGCTTTTCCTTCAGATATTTTTTGCCCTTCTTCTCAATCAAGCCAATCAGACAAGCTGTCCAGTGGTGAGATAACTTGAACCATTGATGAGATTATTTCTGCTAATGGATAGGCTTAAAGCCAGGTAAACAGGAAAGAACCCCTTTTCCTCACGGATAATAGAAAGTCCATGTGTCACAACCACAACTAATCAAACTGATCAGACAAAAAGCCTATGACTAGTTTAAGTGCCTAAATAACAGAACCAAAGCATTCATGCATTTCCACTTTTACTGTTTGCAAGGTTGTTTTTTTCAAATAAAACCATTCAGCAGGCACAAGGAATAATAGTGTATCAAAAGTGAACATTATAGGGTTTAAAGTTGTACAAGCAGCAACATGTCAGAAAACATTCTTTATACGTTGCGGATCAAGAGTCTCTCCGGTCAGTTTGTTGGTGATTGCCTCATCTAACTGAAACTCACTCAAATATTTACGCCTCACATTCTTGCCATATTTTAACAACTGCTCATCAACGCATAACTATAACTACAAAAAGATCGCAAGAAAGAAAAAGAGCTTCAGCAGCTCATACTCACCAAGGCCATGTCAATGGTCTAGAGGGCTGTCTAGGATTTTGCACTTCTCATTCTTCCACTTAAATAGCTTTGAGGAAGCTTTGGCGACAAGCAAACTTGCTGATCCACTTGTGGACCATAAACTGTCTTTCGCTTTGTCATTGTTGCATCTACGTTCATATATTCACCTTCAACACTCCATTTGTTTGAAGATGAGTTCAAGGGGTCATCTCTGTTGCTCCTAGGAAAGAAAGATAAACTTTTATCAATTGGTGGCGTCAGATCACTGAACTTGTTCCACTCTAGAAAGGTGGAAGCACAGCCTTCAATTTCCTGAGGCCGAATGTTTCCAACACTCAGCCAAGATGTTGAAAGAGGGCCCAACCGCAACGATAGATCACATGCAACTTCATGTGGGTTGTTAGAGTTATTCCTGACATCTGTTTGGTTCATCTTGCTTGAAGAGTCCACATCACAAGAGAAGACGTTATGAATAAGACCCATCTTAGCAGGCTCGACTGTGTTAGAAATTGACTTGGGGAAAATTCCAAAACCATGCTGTAGTTCTTCAAATTTAAGGTGGTTTTCATAATAAAGAGGATAAATTGAATATAAATTAGGAGGGTTCTTCTCTACAGGTAAGCATTGGTTATTACTAGGAAGAAGACCATTCTCAGATGCAGAATGAAACTTATTAGTGGTGCAGTTACCGTTCTGAGCAATGTGTTTCAGAGATTCAGAGCCCAAATGAGTCACAATCATGGTTGCAGGTTTCATGAAGCCGGAATAACTAGCCAAGCAATGTGAGTTAGTTGTGAGATTTCCTTGAGTAGTGTTCTCTGCTTCTTGAGTGCCTGGGTTAAGGTAACACCACGGATTACAATTGCGTTGGCTCCTCGAGGTTCTTCTTGCTGTGCAGCCCAAATTGAGAGCAGCTAAGCAGCAATAAAAAATAGATAAATCACATCTCAGTATATATATAAAAAAAAAGTACATTTGAAGTGACTTACAATTAAGGCACCAATTATCCAGAAGCAACAAAGAACCAATTGTAAATATGGATACTTGGCATCAAATTCAAACAGTGGAAATTAGGCAACCGAATTGAAAGGGTACCTTCTATACAAGGTTGAAGAAGATCTCCAGTTTCAGTACTCTCATCGCGTCTAATGATTGTGTTAATGGCATCATTTGTTCGATCCCAGAGGGTTTTAAGGTCCATGTACTCGGCCTATGCAATAATTAGAATGCAAAATGTGAGCTTGACAGATCAACAGAACCAATCCCGTCCCCTCCCCTAAAGAAGAAGAATATAACCTAACGCATTTATACTACCAACAAATTTACTTGGTTTCCAAAATGTACAAGAAACGAGCAGATGCCAAATTTTGAACGTTTCGACTCATCAATTCGCAAAACAAAAGAAAATATTGCGATCAAGGTTTGTTCTTTTCATTGAAAACTAAATATAGCCGAGCAGAGGAGGATAAGCAGTGCTATGTTCAGTTGAAACAGAGTGGTAAAGGGATAAAATTTTTACCTCAGAATTGGCTTTGGAATACATAATTTCTTCTGCTTTTAAGACAACAACAGGGAGCTTCTCTTGCCATTCCTTGTTCTTCTTAGTAGCTGAGCTATGAATCTCATTTACAACTCTAAAGAAAATCAAATACATAAAAAAAAGTGACAAACAAATCTACTGAGAAGAAAAACATGCACATGAAAGAAATAAAAAGTAAGAGTGGGAAGGACCTGAAGATTTCTTGAATAAGAGAACCTCTCATGGGTTGGTGTCTATCACTGTGCCAAGCTCTTCTCTCAAAGACGTAAGGTCTTGGACCTGGTCTAGGCATCTTCAATGATTCTTTGATTGAAGAATAAACAATGAAGAGGGAAAGGCCTTTTGTTTCTTCAAAGATGCAGAAAGGCCAGGCTCTGTAGAAATTTGTGGTAGCTTATCCTTTTGGTTTTCCTTTTTCATACACTGACCCAAAAAAAAAAAAATTCAGTACCCTACCAAGCAACATATAAGCAGTGAAAAAGAGAGAAAAAAGAGAGCGAGGGATCTCTTGGTTTGGAGCTTTCTTTTGCTTTCTTTTTCTGTCACAACCTAATAATTCAAGGGGGTTTAATTGATGAGTCTGGTGTGCCCCCACTCATCCACATGCCTGCTTCCCCTAGCCCCAAGAGTCTCTCTCTCTTTCTTTTTCTACATCTTGACTGCTTTTTACTATCATCCAGTCCTGACCACATACATAAATGCTAGTGCTAGGGGTAGTAGAGTTGATGACATTATCACTGTCACTGTCACTGTCGTGGCATCTATGTAATCTCAACCTCTTACTCCTCGGTTCTCCCTCTGCGACAGATTTGTAATTTGCAATTTAAGAACACACTGGCAAAATTTGCATCATAGTTCACACCCGTTTATATCTACTAATTGTAACTCCAGCGTCTATCAATCTATTTTATAATAGGGTTTCATCTATAAATAGGGTTTATATCTTTTAAAGTTAATATATGCTCTTACATATGTGTAATGTCGTTTTAATTGATTATTAAAGAATCTAATAATCTCTTCATTACCAATTTTGATCTGTCTTATTATTATTGTTCCTATAACTTCTCTTCTAATATTTATAGATGAAATATAATTTCTATTAGGTTCAGTTGAAAAAATTGGTATTGATATGTTTTTCTCACCAATTGATTGTGGCTGTAATTGTTGAACTGATTGACAGACAAACTATCCATTTCATCCTCATCTGCTATAGAAAAAGTTGGGAGTTGAAGAAGTGTCCGGTAACACTAAATTTCTATTATTCACTATCACTACCTATGCAATATTTTTAAATATAAATTATTACCAGATGCCTATTGGTTTAATATATTTATGATTCGTATTTTCTGTTACTCTTAATAGCCATCTTGTTGGAATAGAAAGATCTTTTAAATTCATTAATTTAGATTTAATTTCTGATTCAAAAGATATTGGTTCAAAAATTTAGATAATTTTATTATCAACTTTTTTTTATAAAAGTGTGAAAGTTACTCGTATATTGATTAATAGCTATCCAACTAATATCTAAGTCATTTACACTATCTTTTAAGTCTAAATTTTTTGTCATTATTTTTAAACATAAATATTCTTCTATTAATGGATCATTTATAAATATAAAATAATTAGATTTTACTTTAAACCAAATAACTTTTGTAATTAAATTAGATTAAATTCCTCTAATTAGTGTTTTAATAAGATTGTTGAAGTGTTTATCTAATAAAACAGCAATGATTGGGATATCATTACCTGCTTAAAAAAATGTTTTTATGGTAATCATAAACGACAACTAGATGAATAAATCTAATTGTAGGATACTTTGCCTTTATTCTTCTTATTTTTGCTTTGGTAAATAGTGAGATTTCTACTAATCCTTCTTTAGTATCTTTTTGTAACGGCGCTTCCACTAAATCTTTAAATATATCTTTTTAAGATGTAAATTTCAAAATTTTATAAATTTCATCTTTTTTTTTTTTATGGTTTGTAGTTTTTTTTTTTTTTTTTTTTTTTTTTCTATTTGGTCATCATAGAGATGGATTTCTTCTCCTAGTACATCATTAAATTTGGTTATTTACTATTTTTCAACAGATACTTCATGTATTTCAGTATTTTCATTAGTAGTATTTAGCATGAACATGTATTCTTCGTCGAAGTCAGAATCTGTTGCAAATGCTAACTCATAGATAACTTTTTTTTTCTTAGTAGTATTATTTTAAGACCTAAAAAAATAAAGCTTGAAAAAATAGAGATCGAATTCCTAGAAGTAAACCTATTTCTCAAAGAATAAAATTAAGAGATCATATTATAGTAAAAATAAAAGAATTTCCTAAAAAGCTAGAAGATAAAAAGCAACTTCAATACTTTTTAGGACTTCTTAACTATGGCCAACAATTTCTAAAGAAACTTTCTAAAAAAGAAAAGGTTTTATTAGAAAAACATAAAAAATGATATTCCATTTGAATGTACAAAAAAAAAAAAAGCAATTATTAAAGAAATAAAGAAAGAACTAAAAGATGTTCCTAAGGTTTATCTTCCTAAACTTGAAAAATAATTAATATTAGAAACAAATGCCTCAAAAAACATTGGGGAGGTGCTTTAAAAGCAAAAACATATAATAATAATGAATTAATATGTAGTTATAATTTAAGAAAATTTAAACTAAATGAAATAAATTATATTGTCTTTGAAAATGAATTACTTGCTATAAAAAATTATGTTAGTAGATTTCATATTTATTTGACACTTGAATAATTTATTATTAGAATTTATCAAGGTGTCAAAGATTTTTTACAAAATAAAAAGGCAAAACTAACCCAAGAATGATTAAATGGTATAATTTTTTATGCCAATATAATTTTTCTATTAGATATATCAAAAGTACTAATAACATTATTGCTGATATTCTTAGTAGGCCACTATCGCAACGTACGGTTCGTGAACCTAACTGCATGATGTAAAATTTTGAAAATAGAAAAAAAAAAAGAATTGCCACCAATTTTTATTGTGTGATTAGCTACCTAAAAAGTTTATCTTTTTAATAAAATAAAAAAATCACAATTTTAAAGTTTATCAAAAAGATATTTTTGATTTTTGAAAACCGAGTTGGGTTATGGAGTACGATTATACGTGGGAAAGATTATCACCTTTACAGCACTTGTTTTAAAAATAATACCAATTAACTATGCATTATCTTTGGTATTGCATAAAAATTGTTTCAATTTGAAATTTAATAACAATTTCCTTTACTTTAAAATCAATTTTATTAAAATCTTTATTTAGGAATATTCTAAAAAATTTAAGTTAAAGAATTCCTTAAAATTCTCCAACATCTAAGTAGAATTTAAAGATAACTTTTTTTGTCTAAATTTCACAATGACATTCCTTAAAAGTAAAAATAACATCATTTGAAGATGATAATTGTTGGTGACTCTCCAACATCTAGGTAGAGTACCAAGAATTATTTCCTTTAGTTTTATTTCCAAATTCATATTTTTTAATATCACTTTTCGTGAAAAACATATTTATACAAAAAACAATGATATTACGATTAACAAAGAAACAATAGTAATAATTAAAAGATATAAACATGTAAAATGAATGCAAACAACAATCTAAAGATGAATAGATGCAAATGGATCTATGCATGATGATGATACAATTTTGGGATTGGATTCGTAAAAATTAAGAGGCCATCTAGATACCCTAACCTCTAGGTAGAGTTTAGGTGCGACTATTTATACATAAGATCTCATCTTTATTTTTTTTTTCTTTTATTTAATCTTATTCTTATCTTTAAGTTAAGGAATCATATGAAAAACTTAATTAAATAAAATTTTCTAAATATCCCATCCTTTAGGTGGCATTAAGGAATAAATTACTTCATATGATGTTTTCATACGAACCCCTCGAATTTTGGGATAACCTGAGGTGTTGGCATAAGTTAATGATTTTTGGGGTTTGAGTAGTTTCAAGGTTTGGATATTTTAGGAATGCGAGTTGGATTTGTGGTTTGGATCATATTAAAGTTATAAGCTAGGTTTAGGTTCATGGTTTATTTTAAGGTTTGAGGTTTCAACGTTTAGGGTTTTAGTTTTAGGGTTTAGGAATTTTAGTTTAGGTTAACTTTAGGATTTTAGGTTTACTGTAGGGTAGGGTTTAAGGGTTGCTTTAGGGTTTGGATTAAGGTTTAGGTTTAAGGTTTAAGGTCTATTTTAGGGTTTGTGGTTTTAACGTTTAGGGGTTGGTTTAGGTTTTAAGGTTTATTTTAGGGTTTGAGGTTTATTTAAGGTTTAGATTAGGGTTTAGTGTTTAGGTTAAGATTTAAGGTCTGGTTATAGGGTTTGAGGTTGGTCTAGGGTTTAGATTAGGGTTTAGGGTTTAGTTAGGGTTTAGGGTTTAGGGTCTGGTTTTAAGGTTTGAGATTGGTTTAGGGTTTAGGTTGGGGCTTAGTGTTTTGGTTTAAGGTTTAGGGTTTAGGGTTTTTGTTTAAGATTTAAGGTTTTGGTTTAAGGTTTGAAGTTAGAGTTGGAGTTGGTTTTAGGGTTTACGATTAGTTTAGGGTTCAAAGTTTTTGTTTATTTTAGGGTTTTAGCCTAAGGTTACTATTTTATTTTAAGGTTTATTAATATTTAGGGTTTAAAATTTTAGGGTTTTTGATATTTTTATGAACCTCCCCAAAGGTCCCCTAGCATTTAGGTAGAATTTCATATCAAGCTTGATTTTCATCTTTTCTAAAAATTGGATTTGTATTGATCTTTTTAAGAGACATTTTAAAATGCAAATGAATATGGCAAATAACATGCTTAGTAATAAAATGCAAGTGAACATGAATATATCATAAATGTGCATGAATAATGTTAAACATGAATTAACACTTTGAACGAGGAAATATATCAAATCCAAACAAAATGATAAAAAGTATATAACAATATGATAGAAGTAATTAACATAAAAAAGACCTAAATAAATCATGATATATATATAAGGGCGAAGAATGTAAAATGCATGAGAATTTTTATAATATAAGAATTAAAAGGCATGGGATTTGAAATGCTTGAAATTAAAAATTACACACCATAAAACAAAATAATAAAACTACTTTAAGATTCAAGTTTTCAAGAGCCAACAAAGGTGATTCCCAAAGCTCCATCTAACTATCCTAATCTTACAACCCATCCTTAATATAAAATTTAAAAGGCTTTAAGTTTTGTAAAAAAAAAAGGATTTCTTTTCCATTTTCAAAACTAGAAAATAATAGTAAGAAGATAAAACTTTGAACTTATAAGAATGATAGAACCAAACATAACCTAAAATCATGTATTAAAGACCATTTTTGAACTTTAAACTCCTTGAAACCTTTGCCTTATTTGTCTCTTCAAAACCTTTTTGTTTCCTAAAGAGAATATCCTTTTTTTTGCTTCCAAACTAGCAAATACTAGTAAAAAATGAAGCTTAAAACTCCTATGAGCAAATAAAATAAACACAAATGAAATTATATCTAAAATACACATTTACGAGCTAAAAGAAAACTCTAAGGAAAGTCCTACTTCATGCTTTCAAAAATTTTCATTTTGAGCATGAACCACCTAAAATAAAGAAGAAAACAAAGGTTTGAGAACATTATGCATGAAGACCATTAATGAAAAACATGAATAAGACTATAAAAGAGCTACTTTTTTTCTAAAGCTCTCTAATTTCCCCCACTTTCTCCTTTTTTTCTTGTTTTTTTCCTCATTTTTTGCTTATTTTTTTTCTTTCAAGCAACATTACCTCGATTTTGATTTAAAGCCAAAAAGAATCCTTCCTAATGGCCTTTAGATTGGACCCATCCAAGGGTGCAAGATTATTTGACTTTTTCTTACCAAGCTTGGTGGCCAAACTCATAATGTGGACCATTCCATTTAAAACTTTTAAAATCAATGGCTCTGAAAAAATACAACACATATATTGGCTTTTAGTATAGTTATCCTAGTATGGAAAAGACCATTTTATTTTCATGATCTTAATGAATCAAAATTCATAAAATAATATTTCATTATGATATAGAGTTTTTTGTGAATTATCGACTTCAAAAAGATCAAATTACAAAAATACCCATAAAGGGTATTTTCATAATTTTCTCCTTTTCGAGTGCAATCAAAAGTTTGAATGCATCAAAATTCATGGAATAATATTAAAACATGATTTGAAGCTTTTTAAGAAAAAAAAATCTCTAAAAGGTTAAATTACAAAAATACTCTTAAAAGATATTTTGGTAATTTCATCATTTCTAAGGTGCAATCAAGATTTTCAATATGTCAAAATTCATAAAATAATATTAAAACATAATCTAGAGCTTTTTGCAAAAAACCAACCTCAAGAAGATCAAATTACAAAATTACCCTTATTTATGGAATAATATCAAAACATTATTTGGAGTTTTTTTTACGAAAAAATGATCTCGAAAAAGCCAAATTACAAAAACTCTCTTAAAGGTAATTTGATAATTTCACTTTTATGATGTGCAATCAAGATTTTCAAAAATCCAAATCATAATTTTATTAAACTCAAGTCTTAATAATCTTATTCAATTGTGAATTCCAATGGTAACCCGAGTTTGACCAAGTTTGATCGAATTTGACCATGTTTGACCATTTTTTACCATAGGCATTTTGGTTATTTTAACTTAAAATTCAAATTTAAAAATTCATAAATCTTAAAGATCTGTTGGATACGAATTGGGTCTGACTTTAAAATCATCATAACTGGTTAGAACGTGCCCGAATAAAATTAGATGTCTTTGTTGCACCTCTTTGCATATTTTTAAGAATAAAAAATATTACAAAGACAAATACAATAATTTTATCCGGGACTAAACCTTGAGAGAGAGATTTTTTTATTTTTTATATTTAAAAAAAAAAAAACCTCATTTCACTAGAGGCATTTGAAGTTCAAATGACTTAAGTTAAATCATAATTTGAAAAATGAATAATCGAGATTGAATTGCAAGTCAGAAAAATAAAATGACCAGGATTGAATCATAATTTGAAAAATAAAAATGACTGGGACTAAACCAAAAGTTAGGAAATAAGAATGACATGGAATGAATTTTAAGTCAAAATAAATACAATTGGAACTAAACTACGAGTCAAGAAATAAAAAATGAGTAGGACTAAACCATAAGTAGAAAAATAAACATGACCAGGACTGAACTGCAAGAAAGGAAATAAAAATGACTAGGATTGAATCACAAGTTAAAAAATAAAGATGACCAGAACTGAATCGCAAGTCAGCAAAATAAAGATGACTAGAAACTAAACTGTAAGTCAAGAAATAAAAATGACTGGAACTGAATCACAAGTCAAAAAATAAAGATAACCGGGACTAAATCACAAGTCTAAAAATAAAAATGACAAGTCAAAAAAATAAAGATGACCAAAATTTGAACCATAAGTTAGCAAATTAAAGATGACCAGGACTGAATCGTAAATCAAGAAATAAAAAGATTGGAACTAAATCATAAATAAAAAAAATAAAGATGACCACGACTGAACCACAAGTCAAAAAATAAAAATGATTGAGACAAAATCGCAAGTTAAAAAATAAAAATGATTAGGATTGAACCACAAGTCAAAAACTAAGGATGACCAAAGCCGAACTGCAAGTCAAAAAATAAAATTGACTGTGACTAAACAACAAGTTAGAAACTAAAGATGATTGGGATTGAATAGCATATCAAAAAATAAAAATGATCAAGACTGAACTGTAAGTCAAAAAATAAAGATAATTGAGATTGAACCGTAAGTCAAGAAATAAAAATAATCGAGACTAAACCGTAAGTCAAAAAAATATGATTGAGACTGAAACGTAAAGTAGAAAATAATAATGATTGGAACTAAACCACAAGTTAAAAAATCACAATGACCGAAACTAAACCATAAGTTAGAAAATAACAATAACTCAGATTGAATTGTACGTCAACAAATTAAAATGACTGAGTGTTCTATAAATTGGTAGTTAGGGTTTTGAAGGTTGTGCATATGATTGCATCAACTTAATGCATGCATTATGAAAAGAAGTCATGTATTTCTTCTACTTCTTAAAAAACTTCATTTTTTTTCTTCCAAAAAAATGTTTATTATTTAATGGGAAAATAATTTCTTTATTTATTTATTTTTTTCAAAAGTGCCTAATTAATCATTCAAAAATTTTCTTAATGACCAATAAAATTGCCTTACATAATTAAATTTCCTAATAAAAAAAGTGTGACTTGGAGTTTCTTGGGAAATGGTATTCTCTATTAGAAATAAAAGAGATAACAATTTACAAGTTTTGACTCAATCAAAGAGGCTTTATAGCTTGGAGGGAATAAAAAAGATGTATATTATTCTTTCTAGGCTCACAAATGAAACATAATTTTCTAAAATGTATGAATTTCTTGAAAATCAAACATTGTGACATTATTTTAGTCTCCAAATATGGCATTTTGATAAATATCCAAGCTAGCTAGAATGGGTTTAAGATTTTGAAAGATCATTTTAATATCAATTCCCTTTTATAAATTTCAAAATTTTGAAACCTTGTTATTTTTGTATCTTTCAAAGTGTTTGGATTGCTTTTGGTTAGCATCTATCTCATTTAGTATCAAGAGTGGCTTTAAAACCTTTAAGGTTTACTCTAGACTACTTTTTTTTATAGGGTTTTTACTTTAGGGCCACTTTCATTTTCTCTTTTTTTTTAAATTTTCTTCTTATTGATTATTACACCCCGTACTTAAGAATTCAAACTTATCCAAAATGAGTTAATAGTCCAAACAAGTAATTAGGTAATAAAAGAAGACAAAAAGATTCATAGGTTTTGTTATAACATATAGATCCATAGATCTACCGCTAGACATGAATTAGAGGAGTCACCACCAATATTTTTTGTTTAGGTGTAATTGGTCACTTGATTGAATTTGATCCACGAAACTAGATTTTAGGTTCAAGAGTACGGTTACACGTAAGGAAGGTTATAGCACCCTCACAGTGCCCATCCAAATGATGGTACCTACTTGATTCCAAATTATTCAAGCTTTAAATATGCTTGTGATTTATCGAAATATTTAATATCAAAAATTAATCTTAAAATTACCTCAATAGTTTGATAGCAATTTAAAATAATTCTCTCACCTCAAAAGTTTTCATGAAGACTAGTGTTTCACCCTAAAGAGGCTTTATCATCGGATTTATTACTATATTTGACATCGGAGTATCTGCACACATACAACTTAGGCTAAGACTAAGGCAGACTTATTCAAAAATAAGTTGGTCAAAATTCACTAAATAAATATATAAATAAGGTGGGCTAAAATATGGAGATTACTTTCACACTAGCTGGAAAAGAAGATAATGAATATGAATGTGATTGTGGTCAGGTTTATTATCATATAATCTACAAGAGTAAATGGGTAGATTATGTTCACATGCAAATGTCATGATTTTAGGCTCGATTTTAGCAATGCAAATTGAAAGTTTTCATGTTTAAATGGATGTTACTAGCTTATATATTTTCTATTATTCTTTGGTAGAAAGTGGATTAGAGTTTTCTTTGTCCTTAAGCAATTTTTTAGATTGTTCTTCAAGTTCTGTATCTCTTAGGTAGATTTCTTAGAGTGGTAAACTTTTATTGTTCTGTATCCTTGATTAGAATTCTCAGGGTGGTGTTTTTGTATCTCTTAGTTTCTAGTCTTGGTGGTAAACTTTTATCTCTTTTAATCCAATAATCATATTCTATCATTATTCAAATTCTTGTGAATTATCTTTTTTGTGAGTTTTTCTATTTGTAGTTAATCTCCACATTTCAAACATCAATTTTCGACATCAAATTGGCATTAGAGCTATGGTAGGTCGTCATCGTCAAGCACCGACAGAAGAGGATGAAGCCAATACCGACGTTACAGTAACTACCAATGTTGACCTAAGGGATGCCCTTATAGAGGATATACGGTAACAGATCCTTCAACTACAACATTGGCTGCATATACAAGAAGAAAGATAGGAGATAAAGAGGCAACAAAGAAGAAATAAAAAAGATGAAAGAGAAACCAATCCATTCTATGGAAACAATAGTGATTCTAATGATAGCACCCTATCTCATCCATGGTAAGTCAAAGACTATCTATGCGAAAACTAACTTCATCCTAGCATATTCAATCCAAAAATAAAAATTTTTGAGTTAGAGGGAAAGATGCAACCTAAAGAATTCTTAGATTGGCTACACATGGTGGAACACATATTTGAATACCATGATGCCCTTGAACATCATAAGGTGAAGCTAGTGGCCATCAAACTCAAAAAGCATCCATATTTTTTGTGGGAAAATCTAAAAAAGCAAAAGGAAAAAAAAGGCAAGAGAAAAATTACAACTTGGAAAAAGATAAAAGAGAGTTGAAGAGAAAGTATCTCTCAGACAACTTATGACAAGATGTCTTCCTTAGGCTCCATAACTTGAAACAAAAAGCTCTCTCAGTGGAGGAGCATATGATTGAGTTTGACCACCTCATGTTAAAATGCAAATTGGTGGAACAGGAGAAGCAAACTATTGCTCAATATCTTGAAGGATTGAAGATTGAGATAGCTAATGCGGTGTAGCTACAACCCCATTAGATTTTCAATGATGTATGCAAGGTTGCTCTTAAGGTGGAGAGACAACAAAAGGAGGCCCATTGTAGCAACTTGAGATTTGGGTCCCAAGAAGGCAAGCCTTAGTCTAGTGAACATACCAAAAGGTGTTTTAAATGTCAAGGGCTTGGATACATTACCTTAGAATGCCCAAACAGGGAGATTGTGACTTTAGTAGAGGAAAACTTGAAGGAAAATAAAGAGGAGCTAGCTGAAGAGGATCAGAACTTTGAAAAGGATGAAGAGGTGACCTATGGTAATTGTGAAGAATCCTTAGTCATATAATGCAGCTTGAGTACCACACCTACTAAGAAAGAAGATTGGTTGCGTAAAAACATGTTTCACATTCGGTGTACTGCCTATAAGAAGGTATGTGATGTTATAATTAATAGTGAAAGTTTTAAAAATATTGTTTCTACCTTTATGGTATAAAAATTAGACCTCAAGGTAATGGATCACTCCCAACCATATAAGCTATCTTAGCTCCAAAAAGAGAATGAAATCAAGGTTAGTAAGAGGTGTTTGGTTCTTTTTTCCATACTAAAGAATTACAAGGATGAAGTGTGATATGATGTAGTTCGATGGATGTTTATCATTTACTGCTCGAAAGACTTTGGCATTATGACATGAGGGTTATTTATAATGATTACTGCAAAACTTATACATTTGTGAATGATGGATACAAAATCATCCTAGACCCTACCAAGCCCATTGTGATGTCAAAACCAACCAAAGGGGAAGAAAACAGTTTGTTTACCAAGGCCAATTACAAAAAAAAAAAAAATGAAGATGGGTGCTATTATATATGCACTTGTGTTAATTGAAGAAAATAAAAATAATGAAAAGCTCATTGCAGTGATACAACCATTCTTGATAGAATTTCAAGATGTTGTTTAGAAGAAGTTATCGGCTGGTCTACCACCAATAAGGGACATTCAACATTGCATAGACCTTATCCCAAATGCCGCTCTATCCATTGGTTGTAGCCTTTTTAAAATTGGTCTTGGTAAGAATGCAATCTACCTTTTGGATTTAATTCAACTTTAACCAAAATTTTGATAGAGATATAGAAAAAAGAGCAAAGAGTATCAAAATATTTCATGAATAAGTTCAGAATAGAATTTTGCAGAAAAATAATATATATAAAAAGACAATAATCATGCATCAAAGACATGTGAAGTTCAAAAAACATGATTGGGTATGGATTAACTTGCACAAAGATAGATTTTCTCCAAAAAAGTTTGGTAAATTATAACCTAAGATAGATGGTCCATTTAAAGTTCTGCAACGAATTGGAGAGAATGCCTATAAGATAGATCTTTTTAACATTTGTAGAGTATCTTCCACCTTAAATATTGCTAATTTGTCACCCTACCATGGCAAGAACACCAGTTCAAACTTGAAGACAAGTCTTTTTTAACTAGAAGAAATTGATACCGGAAGTGTCTGCATATCATACAACTTGGGCTGAGACTAAGGCAGAATTATTCAAAAACAAGATGGGCCTATCTTTGGTCCAAATCCACTAAATAAATATATAAATAAGGTAGGCTAAAATATGGAAGATTATGTTCACACTAACTGAAAAAAAAGATCATGAATATGAATGGGATTGTGGTCAAGTTCATTATCATGTAATTTGCAAGAGTAAATGAGCAGATTATGTTCACATGTAAATCTCATAATTTTAAGCTCAATTCTAGCAATGTAATTTGAAAGTTTCCATGCTTGGAGGGATGTTCCTAGCCTATATATTTTCTATTATTCTTTGGTAGAAAGCAGAATAAAATTTTCTTTATCCTTAAGCAATCTTTTATATTATTCTTCAAGTTCTATATCTCTTAGGTGGATTTCCTAGAGTGGTAAATTTTTATTGTCCTGTATTCTTGATTAAAATTCTCAAAGTACTGTTTCTGTATCTCTTAGTTTCTAGTCTTGGTGGTGAACTTTTATCCATTTTAATCCAATAATCATATTCTATCATTATTCAAATTCTTGTGAATTGTCTTCTTTGTGAGTTTTTCTATTTGTAATTAATCTCCACATCTCAAATATCAATTTTTGGCGTCAATATTTTATTTAAAAAAATTAGTACAGTCTCTTAATAGTTTAGTAAAACTTAATTTAAAAAACAATCATTTAATCATTTGGAGGATAAAATTATTTTTTGATTTTTTTCTAAAATTTATTTATAGAACTTCCCAATAGTTTGGTGGATTCCATAAAATTTGAATACATGAAAATTCTTCAATAATTTGATAAAATTCATGAATTTAAAAATAATTTTATTTTTATTTTTAATTATTCTTTTTAATCATTTTTCAGAAAGGAAATTTTTTATTTTACAAAATATTTAACAAATAATAAATTACTTAAGGAAAATAAATAAATAAGAAAACTAGTAAAATAAAAACTAAAAATAAAAGAAAAATCAAAATATAAGATAAATATATGAAAAGAAAATGAAATTGAAAAATAAAATAGAAAGAAAAGAAAAACCTACGATTCAGGTTGGGTCAATGTGCAAGTTAGTACATGGGTTAATGGGTTTACTCGCAGGTCTGAGACTTCCAAGCTGCATGGGATAGAAAAACTATAAACAAAATGTCTCTATTATAACTTGTTTATTACCCATTTTAAACTAGTAAAAATTATATTTAAAATAATATTTTCTAAAACATTATGAAAGATTTTT
>NW_019167882.1:8932166-9012682 GCF_002303985.1 Durio zibethinus | reverse complement strand
AATATATATAAGTATACTTTCCAATATATTAATATTAAATTGTGATTAAAATCTTATTAAAAGATATTTAATCATAAGTAGTAATCTTAAATGGAATAAAAAAATATAAACAAGTACTTATTAAATTTGTTCAGAAACATTAAACGAACTTATTCATGAACATATACGAACGAAACTGACCTCTGTTCATATTCTATTCATTTATTAAGCAAACATTAAAATGTTATTTAAACATATTTATTAAGCTTAATAAAGAAACATAAATGAATAAAAACCAAATGTATTTATGAATAATTTGAATATATTCACAAATAATTCATCAAAAGCTCATTTTTTTACACCCCCTGTCTACTACTAGCATGGTAAAGTATAGTAAAGAAGTTCTAGGCGTGTAAATGAATCGAACATGAATGAACGAATATATATCCGTGGTTTGTTCATTTATTTTTAAAGGTATTTGGACTTGATTCGTGTTCAGTAAGAAAAATGTTCTATTCATTCGAGTTTGATTCGTTTAAATAGTAGGATTTTAGCATTCGATTTGTGTTATATTCGATTAAGTTAAATGAACTTATTCATGAATATTAAACGATCATATTTACAAACACATATAAACAAATATATTCATAAACACTAAACAAAATATAACCAAACAAATTTAAACACCAAACCCTAAATGAACTCTAAACGAACATAAACAAACTCTAAAATATGATTAAAATTAAAGAAAAAATATAATTCTATTATTATTATTATTGAACGATAAACGAATTCTAATCAAACATAAATGAATTCTAAACAAATGAATTTTAAACGATTTTTAAACGAGTATGTTCACGCACATAAATGAACCAAATAAACCTCTATTTCTAATCATATTCGGTTCGTTTAATAAATGAACGTAAAAATACTATCTAAAATTATTTGTTAAGCTTAATAACGAATATAAATAAACAAAAATAAAACATATTCATATTTATAAACAATTTATTAAAAATTCTATTCATTTACACTCCTAGAAAGCTATTATAAAACTACAATTTTTTAGGTGCATGACTATGAACGATGAAAGTAGTGCGGGCCACGATCTTTCTACGAAGGAGTCCAAGCATTAGCCAGCCCATTTATTTTAAGCCGAAAAGGCACAATTGGCGCTGGGTAAGTTTCTAGGGTTAGCCACCCACTTGCCAATACCCTCTGTTGTTCATTTTTCTAATCTTTTTTCTAGGTGACTTGAATTCTCAATTCAGCTATTCGTAACCTACAAAGTTTGAAGATTCACAATTAATGTAGGATTAAACATGAATCATGGCCATTTATTTTTCAACTCAAGTGACTTTTAGGGAATTATGTTGTTAACTATCATTATTGAGAACAACTCTGAAAGTTAGTTTAGAGTATAGCAAGGGGGAAAAATCAAAACCCCAATTCCTAAATTTTAAACCCTAAAGATAATAATAATTACTAAATCAAGCAGATATTCCCATTCTTATTCAATACTTGGATATGCTTCAATGTTTTTGTATCACGTTCGGGTTAAGCATTTGCAAATTTTGACTTCTTTTTTGTCTTTTAATTTTGAAGATTATAAAATAATGGTAAATGATTGAACCATGGATGCTTGATTTAGGTAGAAAAGTCTGAATGTGAACCAACAATTTGTACTTGAGGTGAAATTAGAAAGCGCAAAATATGAATCATTTTAAAAAAGAAAATATGATATTTCAATAAAAGAAAAAAATGAGATCATGATCATGGCCGCCCTTGTAATCTTCCATTTAACAATTACGAGAAATTTGCCCGTGTTGTTGCTCGGATAATTATTTTTTAATTTTAAAAAATATTTATGTCATTGAATGCTTTAATATAAATGTCAATATTGAATTATTGATACAATCAATTTATAAAAAAAATTAATGTGCAATCAAATTTTGCTAATCATGATGGTTTCATTTTTTTTTTAAATAATCATGATGGTTTTAGTTTAAAATGAAGTTAATGGCAAAGACATGATAATATTGAAAATTATCATTATTCTATATTTTTGGATTAATGCTATCAATAGCCCTTAAATTATAATAAAATATTTAATATAATATTTAACTTTAAAAAAAAAAACTCTAATATTATATTTAAATTATGAATCTATCAATTAACGTGATATTTGGAGTATTATTTGTCCATCACATGTCATCATTTAAAGTTAGCCATGTTAATGATGAACATCACATTAATTAATAAATTAATAATTTAAGTAATACATTAAAAATTTTAAAATTCATATATCACGTTAAAGATTTTTTAAGTTAAAGTATCACATTAAAATTAGACAATTAAAAGTAACATCTTCAATCATAAAAAAAAAAAAAAAAGATTACTCCTAATTAATTACAATATGTAAAAAATTAATGACAGTCACAAAATTGTAATTAAAATATGATAAATTGGTATCTTTCTCAAAAGTTGCCCTAACATGACAATATTACTGTAGCCTAATAAAACTTTTGTTATCCTAAATAGAAATCTAATGAGAGTAACCCTAAGTAAATGAGGAAAATTTGATCGAAATCAGATGAGGAGAGGGGAGAAATCACCTAATGAAGAATAATCTTCTTCTCTTTTCACACGTGTCTTCTCTTTCTTTTTTTTTTTTTTTCTTTTTGAGTTTGCTACTTTAATTTCTAATTCCTTGTTGTTTTCTCTATTTTAACTTATTCTTTTATTTTTTTGTATTTTTTATTGTCTTGAGTTTGGTTTTTTTTTTAATTTTCTCCAAGTTTTTTACATTTCATATATTTATCTTCATTTATTTTATTTTGCTTTCCTAGTCGATTGTGTACTTCAAATTCTAAATTTTTCATGTTTCTGACTTATTTCTTCGGGTTCAAATTTGTCTCTAGCATTTATGTTTTTTTTACATGCATTTGGAGAAATTTCTTTTTTTTTGGGATTGATCATTATTTTTTTTTCAGGTTGGTATTTCTTCTTAGGTGTTTTCATATATGTAGTAATTTTTTGTTGGTAATTATTTATTGTTGTTTTTTTTTTTTATCTAGCTGAAGATGCTTGGTTTTCAATTTTTAATTCTATTTTTCTAGGTTCATTACTTTTATTAATTTTTTGTGAATTAACTTTTATTTTCATATTTTGTGAATTAACTTTTATTTTCATGTTTTGTTTTTCCAATCTTCTTTCAAGATTGAAATGCCTAATGCGGTGTTCTCAATTGATCATCAACTTTTTGACTTATTCTTTTAGCTTTAATTCTTTCTTTTTCCCTTGGGAAATTTTTTTATGAAATTTATTATTGTTTCCTTTCTTTTCTTAAGTTGGTCTTTCTTTTCTTGGTGTTTGCATTTTTTTTTTTTTTGTTGCCTTAGGGTATTGTGATTTTTAATTTCTTCTAGGTTTGAGACTCTTTCGAAGTATAAGATGATATTTTACATTATTTACTTTTTGATTTTTAAGGACATTGTTTATTGAGTAACACAAAAGTGCATTATATGATTTAGTTTTGTTTTTTCAAGTTTGTTGTTGATATTTAAATTTGTTGTGAATCATTTTAACTTGTTTTTCTTTCATTTTTTTTATTTCTTTCAATCTTTAGATGTATTGCTTTAGCTTTAGTTCTTTGTTTTTCCACGCATGATTTTTATTGTGCATCTAGGAAATTTTCTTTAATTTTTTTTTTATGGAATTGATTGTTCTCTCATTTCTTTTCTTCAATTGGTTTTTTTCCTTGATGTTTTGAAATAGGCGATTGCATTTTTTTTTTTTTTTTTGCTTTGTCTTTATTTTTTCTTTTCTTCCTGAAGGTGTTGTGATTTTCAGTTTCTTCATTGGTCTGAAAGTCTTTAGAAATATGTGATGTTATTTTACTTTGTTTATTCTTTAATTGTTATTTTCCACTATTGGTTGATTGAGAAATAGGTGCATTTTATGACTTTCATTTTCTGTCATGGTTCGTTACCCTTATTTTAATTTGCTGTTAATTCACTTATGTTTTTATTTCTTTTTTTTTTTTTTTTTTTGCTTGTTTTGAACCTCTTTCATATTTGATTTTAAGTTAAACTTTAATTTTGGTCTTTATCTTTAACAACTCATCCCGACAAAGCCATTGCGGATTATTTTTCTTAATTTTTTGAATACCCATAATTTCTTTTTTATTGATTATTTGATGATTTTGAAATTTTTTATATATAGTTTTTCTTTCTTAACTTTTTGTGGCAGTAGGTATGAGTCATGTGATTTTATATCAAAACTGAAGTGAGTCATTCATATAATTTTTATATTCCTTCTATAAGTAATCAGAAAGATTAAAAAAAAATACTTGCTTTAGGACATAAAAAAAGAAAAGAAAAAATTGTCAGTAAGAAAGCATGAAGAAAGATGGTACATTGAAAAAGAATAAAATTATATGTTATTGATAAAATGGCAAACGAAGTCCAGAAAATGGAAAAAGAAATAATTGTATTTTATTTGAAAGGCTTTTAATTTAATAACATATCAACGGTGGCAAATATGAGGACACCTTTTTGCTATTCTTTGTCGCTATAACTTTCAAATAAGAGGAAACTTTTATAATCCAATGTGAGACTAATTTGTGATCCATTCTAATTTTTTATTTTTTATTATTTTAATTTTGGATTTTGGAAGTAAAATATTTATAGATGATTTGTATTAATTACCAAACTCTATACTAGTATCTTATTTGATAATAATACGAGATAAATGGTTTCGTTGTTTAGTAATGCTATGGCTTTCTCCTGGTGGATCAATCCCTATACATACGCTCTATCTATAGCGAAAAGACACAAAAAGCCCAAGAGTTGTTGGTGCCCATCTGTGGAAAAAGTCCTGCAGTTCAATGTTTATGGATCAGCTAGGGGACAACCAAGCCAAGCAAGTTGTGAAAGTGTTTCGAGGGACTTAAAACTCCAGAATCTTAGGAATACTCTCTTCTTCCCTTGGTAGTCATGTCCCAAATGTGGCTGAATTAATGGCGGTTAAAACTGCTCTACAATTGTTCGTAAATTCTGGTAGGTTTATAAACAAGAAATCGGTGATTGAATCAGACTCATTGGTGGTAGTAAATTGGTGAAAGAGAAAAAAAGCTTGCCCTTGGGAGTTGTGGTCTACATTGAATGAAATTATAGGAGCTAATGGGTATTTGTGATGTATCTATCTAGAAGATATCAAGAAAGGCAAATGGCTTGGCTGATGCTTTAGCTAAAGCAGGGGTGGACAGAGCTCAATGTTATGCAGTGTGGTGGTAGGAACATAGCAGTTAACGTGATTCAATCAGCAAGTTTGGAATTTTAATTCCCTGTCAACCATATAACAGAATGCTTATACTCTGTATAGTAAAGGAATTAGGGTGTCAGGAAGGGTACTCTAAGGCCATTTATGTATCATTGATCGTACATCAATAAAACCTTGGCTTTAAAAAAAATGCTATGGCTTTCTAAACAGTTAATTTGTTGATAGAACATACCAACTTCTAACTCAATCAGTTATTTTAAAATCTTTCAAATGATAAGGTTAAGTTTGCAGGTGCGACACCAAATTTTTAAAATGATATTTAACGAGTTTGTAATTCAAATTTTAACAATTAAAATTTATTCTTTTATTCTCAAATTATGCCTCTTTAATAAAATAAAGAAATTTAAACTTTCAATTGACAAAAGTTTAGTTTGTAAGTGCGACATCACCTTTTGGGCTTTCCTCTCTACAAGGTACTTTTAAGGTACTTTCTTGCTTTATATTTTATATTCTATAATTTTGAATTAGCATGATTGGTTTTCTCTTTCATCTACGTACTTTTTTCTGTAATTTAAATTTTAAGTTTAGAGTATCTTATTTTGGCATTATCCCACCTGGCATCTGTCATGTACATGCTATAGAGCGATGACCTAATTTGACTATAGTCCTTGATACAATATGTTGTTTACAATGGTTGCTTCTCAAAACATGTTGATAATGATTTTCCACTTGAGACACCGGTTATGGTCTTTCCTTACAAGTCTTGTGTTGAACCAAAATAGTCTTCAAAAACCAAAAGAAATGGCTTCCGGACTCTCTGCAAACATCACTTTCTTTAAGACTTATTGCACCTCAACCAATTATGATACGCAGAAAGAGTAATCAAAATACCTCTAAGATATAATTAAGCTTTTTTTGATATCACCTTGCACTAAGATATCAAACCACTAAACTCTCCTTGTATGAGATGGCAGAAATACCTTGCTATGAACATTGTTTTCAGAAGAAACAATGTCAAAGATGCTTCTATTTTGAGAAAGAATAGTAGAAAGATGAGACTAATTCAGTATTTTTAGTAGTCTAAAATGTGTTCTAAGCATCTAAAATTTCATTAGCTTTTTGATTGTGTTGTTTCATTAAACAATAATTTCTTTTAACAAAGAACACATATTTCTAAATAATTGCAAATGTAATTATTTAGATGAAAGATCTTGTAATAAATTAACATAACTCATTCCAAGTGAAACTTATTTCACTATTCAGAAACTAACAACTTTTCAATTAGAATAGTCGACTCCACTTTAAAGGCAATCAACTATACTTGTAATTCCAATTCCAGAATCATCCAAAAAATAGCACAATCGACTTCCTTAGGCAGTCCACTTCCTTCATTTTCTAGAATGTTTTCAATACAAAAGCAATTGATTCTAGCTTAGAGCAATTGACTTCTTTGGTCAAATTATGAAAACAGAAGACTTACAAGATATAGCAATTGATTGCCTTAGGATGAGGAATTAATTAACTTATTTTTCATCCATAGCAATCGATTAAGCAATCGACTCTAACTGTAACAGTCGCTTGCCTTAGGATATAAGTAATCAATCACTCCTTCATTATTTCTGAACAGAATGGTACCGAAACTTTGGTATATTTCTAAAATGCATGGCAATCGACTGCATTAGCATTAGCAGTCGACTGCCCCTTATGCTAATCCATAACAATTGACTTTTCTATAAATGGAAGTTAACTGCTCCTTTGCCAAATTGTCTTCCATAGATTCTTTAAATCTAGAACCCTCCTTTCTCCACCATGGAACATTAGTTAAGGTATTTATAGCTTAACGTAGTTTTTCTTTTTTTTTTTTTTAGACTTTATGTTCAATTAACAATCTTTCATGGTTTGGAAATTATTCCAACACAATAGTCATTTGAGATGTTTATTAAAAAAAAAAAGAAAAAAAAAGTCTTGGATTTCAACTCTGACAATTGAAATCAAGCTGCCAAAATGACATTTTTTTCTCTCCAACACTACCTCATTTGGCTGCCTAACATTCGATCATCGGACAGGATCTAAATTTTCCACAAAAAAAGATCCCAAGAGATCTAGGATTTAAATCTCAGAGGCTCTATAAATAAAGCTAAATTTTTCAAATCAAGCAGAAGACATGAGGGAAAGGAAAGGAATACTGTCAACAAAAAAAAAAAAAAAAAAGATCACAATCCTCTTGGAGGAACCAACAGCAAACAAAAAAAAAAAAATTTTCGAAAATAAAATTGTAGATATAGAAGGTTAGAGATTTTTTTTGAAAAATCTAGGTTTGAGAGAGTATTTAGAAAACAAAAAGAATCATTGGGAGAATTTTTGGAAATTTTTGAATTTTTTTTGGGTCGTTAGAAACTGAAAAAGTTTAAATTTTTCAGCACCAAAATCTAGAAAAGTTTGAATTTTTTAGTGACCGTTGAATTTTTTGGCCACCAAAATCTGGGATCTTTGAATTTTTTGACGCTGTTGAAGTTTTTGGCCACTGGTGCACGATAGTGACTGACCGGAATCTGGGTTGCCAGGACAGCCGGCAAAGGGTGTTGGGATTTTAGAGAGAAGGGCTCTAAGGTAGAGAGAGAGAGGGGAAAGAAAAAATAAAAAAAAATTGAAACAAGCCTTTTATAGGCCCTCCAAAACGATGTCGTTTTGGGCATCCAAACCAAACCCTACCCGCGCAAGATCCGCGAGTCGACTCACACGCCAACTCGACTCATTTCGTAAGTTTTTCTTTTTCTTTTTCTTTTTATTTTTCATTTTGATTCTTATTTTTATTTTTTATGTTGATTTTTATGTTATTTTTTTATGATATTGTTATTATTATTATTGTTATTTTATATTATTACTAGTAATAATTTTTTTAGAAACAAATAAATAAATAGAATAAAAATAAAACTAAAATAAAATAAAGACCTAAAAAAATATAAATAAAAAACTTAATAATAACAACTACTTAAAGGAAATAAAATTTTATTACAAGCAAAAATATTATTAAAATTTCACCAAAGTGTTGGGATTAAAAAAATTATTTTTGCTAAATAAATTGTTTAAATGAATCTTCTAAATGTAATTTTTAAAAAAAGCTAACAGAGTTTAGTTTTCTTTAATTATTACAAGTAAAAATAATTTTTTTGGATTTTATCAAAGAGTTGGAATAATTCAAAATTATTTTTACTAGAACAAAGGTTGATTTAAACAATGTAAAGCAATAATAAAAATGAAAATGAAAAATAATAATAATTGATATTTTGAATATTTTTAAAAAAATATATAAAAAATTGAAAGAATTCGATTTTTTTTAATACAAGCAAGATATAAATATTTAGATTTCTCTGGTGAGTTGGAATAATCAAAAAATTTTTAATAAAAATAATTAATAAATAATAAAAATTTTTTAAATAATCATAATAAAAATTAATTAATAAATTCCTTTAATTATAAAAAAAGTGATTTTATTTAGGATCTTGTCAAAAAATTGAGATGATCTTAAAACTTGTTCAAAATTTTTAGGATTTCACCGAAGAATTGAGAAAATCGTAAAATTTGCTTAATAAATTTTAGAAACTCACCAAAGAGTCGGGATGTTCCTAAATTTTTTTAAAACAAATAAATAAAATATCTTATAACTAGATTTTGAGAATTTTGTGAATGGTCAATTTTCTCAAAATATTTTTTTAAATAGTGATTCTTTATAAATTTCACTAAAGCATTGGAGATTTTATAGAATATAAAATAATACTAATACTAATTTTACAAAAAAATATTTTTAAATAAATTTAAGGAAATTAAACTTAAATAAAAAAAGATCACATTATCAAAATTATAGGATTACACATGTTTAAATAGTACCATTCTTCGAACGGGCAACGTGAGGGTGCTAATACCTTCCTTACTCATAACCGTATTCTCGGACCTAGTTTTGATTATGTAGACCTAAACTTCTTCTAGTAAGTTTTAATTAATTTTAAAATTTTTTACTAAAAGATGATATTTTAGGTGGCTAATCACATCCTATAAAAAGATTGGTGGCGACTCCGAAAATTTTCACCAAGTCTAGCGATTGAGTCCCCCCGGACGAAAAATCATTATAATAGCTTGACGACTCCGTTGGAGAAACTTGAGAGTCAGGCCAAAATTTAAACATGCGTCATCCAAATTTTGATATTATAGTCTTTTTTATATTAAATTTTAATTTCTTATCTCAGAATAATTTTTTTTTTTTTTGGTTTCGTTTGGTTTTGATATGTTATTATTTTATTGCTAATTATATTGTTAATAATTGATCACATTCCCTCACACACGTGCATATTTGCATTCATGCACAAGCTCTATACCCGAGCTCTCAAATCTATCCCTTTTTTAAGAAAGAGTAGAGTACCTATACTTTTGTGAGGTTATAATGCCTCTGCTTGGGCTAGCGAAATACTTTCACTCAAGTTAAACCCTTTCCGTCGATAGCTCGTTATTGGTAAGGATCGGGGGCCTTACTAGTCCAGAGTGGACGATAGTGAGGATCAATTTAGGAACCTTTTTAGCCTATGTTAATTACCAAACCGTGCATATAGTGAAACTTAGGAAACCAACCTTAGATAGGGCCATACCATTTTTGTAGATTATACCCTGAATTAGGACACATGAGGGAATATTTATTTTAATATGATCACTAACCCTATTTTGTTTTGTTTTCCTTTTGTTTCATGATCATGCATCATCATAAACACTTGCATATGGGATGTGCTTATCAATATGCCAATATTAGTAAGAAGATTTTCAATCTTGCTTTAAAAACACCATCATGATGTTCTCAACTTCAAAGCCTACCATATGTGAAGAGACCAATGTGGTGATAACTTTATCATTAGAAGTCCAAAGTAGAATGGGAGATTGTTTGAAAGAATCTGAACAAGAAATTTTACTCGAAGAAGTCAAATTGAGACTTCAACAAAATGACATCTTTGAGTTGGTCGAGATCTGACGCCATGTAACAACACTGCTTGAGGTGTCTATAGAAAATCAGTTGATAAGAGCTTTAATTCAGTTTTGGGACCCTGATACAGAAGTTTCATATTCAATGAAATAGATATGACCCCGACAATCGAAGAGTATACTATATTGTTATGGTTGCATCTCCCCAATCCAGATAAAATCTATTAGCGAGGTCAAAAACTTAGATCTCGAAAGAAACTTGCTTGTATGATGGAGGTCTCCACTCAAAATGTGAACTCATATATCCAACAAAAGGCAAAAGTGATTGCATCTCATGGGAAATCTTACATGATTACATCATCAAACACTTAGAGGATGAATGAGGCATGAAAATGATAGCTTTGGAAATTTATGGCTTGATCATTTTTTCAAAGGTCCTGGGGCACATTGAGGTATGAATGATTGACTTTCTCGAGCAGGTGGGCAATAAAATCAATCATGTTCCTTCTATATTAGTAGAGACCTTTAGATCATTGAATCATTGTTGAAGAAGAGGATGACACTTCATAGGGTGGTATAGTTACTCTACATTTGGGAAAAAAGTCATTTTCAACATCCTGTGGGTAAATTTCATCCTACTTATAATAATAAAAGTAGGCCAATTGAAGAATACTGTAATATTGAATGGCCAGAATCAAATACCAAGGAAGAGTGGGTATTGACTTTACAAAATCTCACTAGTGCTCTAGTTGTATGGAGAGCTCCATGGATGCCACGAGAAGCCATGTTATACAAGCTCTTAAAAGCATGAGGAGGTATAAGTTATGCTTTAGCACTGGCTCATCAACAATTAGAGTCAAAGCAATATGTCCCAATGACTCATGGGCTTCAAGCATTGGAATTCTCTTTTGAGGAATCAGGATTTCTGGGAAAGGTAAAAGAGATTATCAAAGAATGGAAGCAGACTCGAAAAGTAGATTGTGGGGGATATACAGACAAAGCCACACCTAAATATCTGATATGGAGAAATCAACGGTTCACAAGCAAAGTTGGTCTTAAAGAAAACAGACCATGCCACCAAAAAGACACCCATTATGAAAAAATTCCTGAGGATATAAAGATTATGAACCGTAAATTTGAAGAAGAAAAAAAAATATAAGAGCTTAAAAAGAAGAGGCTTCAGCATAAGATTAATGAGTGAAAAGACAAGACTGATAAGAGTGAAGCAAAATCTCAAAGGCTTGAAAGAGAATAAGAAAATATCTATGAAAGTTGGCATAAGTCCATCGCCACAATGACTACAGAGCTTGAAAAATCCAAAAAAAAATACAGAACAACTTCAGTCTAATTTATTATCTAAGGAAGAACAGCTTAGTCAATCTGTGGAAGAAAATAAAGTACTACAAGGTCTCGTAGATGACTTAAAATAGCAAATGCATTATTGACGTGAAGCCATTCAAGTTTTGAGAGATGAACAATATCAATTTAAACATAAAACACAGTATTGGAAGGAAGAATATCAATTGAAAGAATTCAAGCCACTCGTCTAGTAGAACAGATAAGAAAAGTCAGCTTCAAAGCAAGAGAGATGGCCTAAAAAGCTAAACAAGTGAAAGAAGAGGTTTACCCAAGACAGCATAACCAACGCTTGACCAATTTTATAAAGAATGCTTATGAGCAGTACAAGTATGTAGGGTGCTTCTTTTGAAAATTTTAATATTATAATGAAAGAAGTATTTAGTAAGGATAATGTGAAGTTATGATATGGTGATGCAAGTTTAGACTTAAAATCTTTTACAAATATTGGATATATAATAAGCACATTCTTTGCATTCATGCATTCATGCATCATATGTGTATTTCATTTAAAAAAATGCATCGTGACTAAAAGAAAGAGACCTCAAAATAACAAATCTTAAAGAGTTTCCTTTAACTCAATCAGGTGTAAAGATAGTTAGGCCATCAAGAAAACATAGATCAAACCACTCATCATCATTACAACACTCACTCATAAGTTAGAATTATGAAAAACGAGCAAGTATCTAGAATAGAAAGGATAAAAAAAGCTCAATTTGATATGCAGGAGCAAATGATTAGGTCTCAACAAGAGTTGATAGAACAAATGACTAGGACTCAGAAGAAACTAAAAAAAAATGACTATAATGATGGACATGATGAGGAAAATGATTAAAAAAAAAGGGGTAGCTGAAGAAGCAACTACTGAGAAAAAGCCTCAAGCTTAAAAAAATACTAGTGATAGGGAAGATCCATTATATCCACCAAGATTTACTTCACCCTATGCTCAAGCCTCTCATCAAATGCATCCATAAATGACACAGTCTGAAAAGCAACCATATGCTTAATTTAATTTACCTTCCTTCACGATTCAACCACGTAGTTAAGACATGTTGGTTTAAATATTGGGACAAGTCATGTTGAGCCCATTATGGTCCCAAATTTAGATGACCCAAGAGAACATGAGAAACTAAATAAAGGCATGCTAGAACAATCTGAGAATACAAAGACACAACAAAAGTTAGATCTCTTGGAAGAAAGGCTACGAGCTGTTAAAGGTGTAAATATTTTTAGTACAATTGATGCCAGTGAACTCAGTCTGGTTTTAGATTTGATAATCCCACCAAAGTTTAAAGAACCAGAATTTGAAAAATATGATGGAACCACATGCCCTCAAGCACATATCACTATGTTCTGTCAGAAAATGATTAGGCATACAAATAATGACAAGTTACTTATCTATTATTTTCAGGATAGTCTTACTGGCTCAACTGCCAGATGATATATTCAATTAGACAGGAGTTGTATTCAGTCATGAAAAGATCTGGTCAAAAAATTTATTACTTAATATAAGCATGTCATAAACATGGCTCCAGAGATACTGTCCTTGCAAAACATGAAAAAAAAAGCTAATAAAAATTTTAAAGAATATGCCCAGAGATGGCAATATGTTGCCGCTCAGGTTCAACCTACTTTTATCAAGAAAGAAACAACTATTCTGTTCATTAATACTCTTCAAGCACCATACTATGATAGGCTCATTGGTCATGTCATGAAAAACTTTACTGATATAGTGATTACGAGAGAGATAATAGAAAATACCATTAAAAATGGAAAGATTGATAGTGGTGATGTTTCTGGATCAAAGAAAAGAGGACCATCCAAAAAGCAAGAAGTAAAAGTGCAAGCTATCACCACTGAAAACCAAAACCAAGACCTTTTATCCTATACCATTCATATCCTATATACCAACCTTTTTACCCAACCATTTCTAACATTTCTCAAAACTCATACCATTACCAACCAATGCAATCTAGATACCTACTTTTCAAGCCAATGTTTACCCCCGAGACTTTTACCATGACCTTCCCCTCAGGTAAATACCACAGACTATAATCGAAAAAAACCTCAAAATAATTGAAAGCAATAGTGATTTGATCTAATTCTTATGACATATACGGAGTTGTTCCCTTAGTTATTCCAGAAACACTTGCTGGCTTGATAGCCCATAGAGCTTTGAAACCTCCATATCCGAAGTGGTATGATCCTGAAACTTTCTGCGACTATGGAATTCAAGGCCACTCATTGGAAAATTATATGGCTTTCAAACGTATGGTGCAAAGCTTGATTGATAACAAAATTTTAAATTTTACAACTAAGGTCGGACCAAGTGTGGAGGCCAATCTGTTACCTAATCATAGTGAAAGATCAATAAATGTTTTAAATTGTGTGACAACTTAGAATATTAAAAAAGAAGTAAGCGAGATCAGAACCCCTATAAATGAAATATTTACTACCCTTGTGAAAGCAAATATGATTCATCCAATACTTGAAAACTCAGATGATGAAAATTTTTCATATAATTTAAATCATACTTATAAATTTCATATGGGGATGGTTGGTCATTTGCTTCAAGATTGTAAAGCATTTTGACAAGAGTTACAGAGAATGATAGATTCTTTCTTAGTTGAATTTTATGAAAAATGTAAGAAAGTTCAGTGAATGTTATGACAGGAGACTCATCCAAAAGTAGGCTTTACTGAATGAATTTTGAGCCTGTTACCATCTTTATAAAACAAACCAAGTGTTAAGATTAATAAGCTAGTTCATATGAATTTTGAACATGTCACGATCTTTTATGATGAAAAATTGAATGCTAAAATTAGTGAACCAGTTTGTACAACTATGTCAAAGGTGACAATTGAAGTCCCTAGCCTATTCCCATACAAGTCAGATAAGGTAGTCCCTTGGAAATATGATTGTAATATCATATCACAAGGTTTGGATAATGGTTCTTTTCAATATGGCTCATGTGATGCAAGCACAGCAAATATAACTGGCATAGCAGACATAACTTAAAGTGGACGGTGCTATACCCTTGAAGCACTTGAGAAAGCACGAAAAAAAAAGCAAAGAAAAGGGAGACGAGCTTAGAAAAAGAAGATAAATCACCCAACGATCAAGAGACTCACCTAGCCCCAGTTTTAGATCAAGAATGTAAAAATTCGATTATAAAAAAAAAGTTTGTGAGTTTTTGAAGCTTATTAAGCACAGTGAATATAATGTTGTAGAGTAATTAAATCGCTTACCAGCTCAGATTTTTATGCTCTCATTATTGTTAAATTTTGAGCCTCATAGAAAATGCTTTACTCAAAGTACTCAATGAGGCTTATGTAGCTCACAATATATCTGTGAAAAAACTTGATCGCATAGTGGGAAATATCACAATGAAAAATTATATATCACTTAGTGATGATGAAATTCCATCTGGTGGTAGAGGTAATGCTAAGACTTTACATATCTCCATAAGATACAAGGATCATACACTGGCCAAGATGCTCATTGATAATGGATCTTTTTTTAATGTTATATCTATGACTACACTATCTAGATTGCCAATTGACATGTCTACATGAAAATGAGTCATATGATAGTAAGGGCTTTTGATGGGATTCATCTTGAAATGATTGGCGATATCGAGCTACCAATCTAAATTAGACCATGTATTTTTTATTTAGTCTTTCAAGTCATGAATATTGCTCCTTCTTATAACTATCTTTTAGGAAGACCATGGATTCACATGGCATGAGCTATTTCTTCCACTCTGCATCAGAAAATAAAATTCATAATTGATGAAAAAGTGACCATTGTTGCTGGTGAAAAAGATTTGTTAGTGACTAAACCCTCTATTGCATTATATGTTGAAGTAGCTGAGAAAGCTCTAGAATGTTCTTTCAAATCGTTTGAATTCATTAATGCAACCTATGTGAGTGAATGATAAAAAATGCCTATTCCATGTCTATCCAAACTTTCAAAATGGCACTGAAAGAAGTGTAGGGAAATGACAACAGGTATGGACTAACTTACAAAGGATGCAATGACCATGGATGATGCCTAAGAAGGATGATCGGTTTGGGCTGGGATATAAGCCAACTCGAAAATGAAGAATGGAATTTATTAAGGAAAAAAGAAAAAAAAAGTTAGCCTATTTTTTAGGGCAAAAAGTAGAGACTGAAGGCCTATATTTTTTTCCCTTTATGAGACTTTCATCTTAACTGTTTATATCTATATAGATGTAGCATGAAACATAAAGATAAAGTTTACACAATCACTAGAAGATATATTCACTAAATTTTCAATACAAATGGTGGGTGAAGAAAAAGATAACGAAGATCTAGGTTGTCCATGGGTTTATCTTACTCCTCCTGGTGCAGAATTGAAATATTGGCATGTTAAGGAGTTGCCTGTTGTTTTTAAATTTTATCCAAAGTAACGTGTTGAACCTAATCTAAATGCTTTTGTTAAAAGTATTAAATGTCTTATGTGTGTTTGTTTTCTCATTTTCAATTGACTAAATGACAAGTGTAGCACATTTGTCCATTTTTTTGCCTCTTTTATTTTAATTCCCTACATTACTATACATCCTTCTACATTTCATCCATTTCACTTATTTTTAAGTATCTGAATAATGAATATGAAGATCATCATGACAATATTCCAGGATTTGATTTTGAAAATTCTGTTTCTATTGGTGAACTCAATGATGAAGAGAATGTGGAAGACCATGCCATATCTCTGGAATTATTGAGATTAGTGGAATAAGAAAGAGAAGCAAATCATGCCTCATCAAGAAGCCACTAAGTTGTTAATTTGAGGGATGAAGAAACTAAAAAAAAAGTTAAGATTGGAACTTCGATGTCATCACCAATAAAGCAAGAGTTGATAAAGTTACTACATGAATATGTAGATGTATTTGCTTAGTCGTATCAAGATATACCAAGTCTAGATACTAAAATTATAGTGCATAAGTTACCTCTGAAGCCTGAGTGCAAACCAATTAAATAGAAACTGAAAAGAATGAAACCTAAAATATTGTTGAAAATAAAAGAAGAAGTGAAAAAGTAATTTGATGCGAGATTCTTAGAAGTGGCCAAATATCCTGAATGGGTGGCGATTATAGTCCAGTACCCAAAAAAGATGGCAAAGTGAGAATGTGTGTTGATTATCGAGATCTGAATAAAGCAAGTCCAAAAGATAATTTTTCATTGCCTCACATTGACACTCTAGTGGACAATACTGCTAGGCATTCTCTGTTTTCATTCATGGATGGATTTTCAGGCTACAATCAAATTAAAATGGCACAAGAAGATATGGAAAATATTACTTTTGTGACTTATGGGGAGTATTTTGCTATAAAGTAATGCCCTTCGATTTGAAAAATACCGAGACAACTTATCAAAGAGCCATGGTAACTCTATTTAATGATATGATACACAAAGAAATAGAGGTGTATGTAGATGACATGATTGCCAAATCCTGTGAAGAAGAAAATCATGTGACTAATCTCAGAAAGGTATTTAAGAGATTAAAAAAGTTTCAGCTCAAGCTCAATCCAGTTAAATGCACTTTTGGTGCAACCTCAAAAAAATTACTAGGATTTATTATCAATAAGAGAGGAATAGAGGTGGATCCAGATAAGATATGTGTCATCAAAAAGCTACCACCTTCGCATACGTAAAAAGAAGTAAGGGAATTTTTAGGGAGATTAAATTATATTGCTCGTTTCATTTCTCAACTTACAGCTAAATGTGATCCCATATTTAAGATTCTTCGAAAACACGAGTCAGGAGAATGAGATGAAGATTGTCAAATGACGTTTAAAAAAATTAAAGAATACTTATCAAACCCACTAGTATTAATGCCGCTTGTCCCTGAAATACCTCTTATCCTGTATTTGACAATGCATGAAAAGTCAATGGGATGTGTTTTGGGCAACATGATGAAACAGGAAGGAAAGAATAAGCCATTTACTATATGAGCAAAAAGTTTACTGATTACGAGTCAAAATATTCACCATTAGAAAAGATGTGTTGCACATTAGCTTGGACGGCTTGTCGACTCAGACAATACATGTTATATCATACCACTTGGCTCATTGTAAAATTAGATCCAATCAAGTACATCTTTGAAAAGCCTTCATTGTCGAGAAAAATAGCAAGATGGTAAGTGTTACTTTTTGAATATGACATTGTATACGTGTCTCAAAAGGTAATCAAATGAAGTGCTATTGTTGAATTTCTTACAGAATCGTCTATGAAGATTATGTGCCTGTGACATTTGATTTTTTAGATGAAGACTTAATGTCTGTACTACATATAGATAAAGAAGAGCATAATGAAGATATATGAAAAATGTATTTTGATGGTGCATCAAATGCTTTGGGGCATGGTATAAGAGTAGTTTGGATATCTTCAGAAGGTGATTACTACCCAATCACTGTAAAACTAAATTTTGATTGCACCAATAATGTGGTAGAATATAAAGCATGTGTTTTGGGTCTTCAAGCGGCTCTTGAAAGGAAAGCCCATGTATTGAAAGTTTATGAAAACCCTGCCTTGGTCATATACCAATTACGAGGAGAATGGGAAATCAAAGACTCAAAGTTGAATTTTATACCAAAAGTACATATCATAATTGATCAAAGAATTCAAGAGTATTTGGTTTCATCATTTACCCCGAGAAGAGAATCAGATGGCTAATGTTTTGGCTACATTGGCAGCAATGTTCAAATTAAATGAAAATGCTAAAATCTAACCCATCAAATTGAGCTTGCGAGAGAAACTAGCTCACTATTCAAATGTTGAGGAAGGAGTTAATGGAAAACCATGGTATTTTGACATATTACAATATGATAAATATCAACAGTACCCAGAGCACATATCAGAGAATGATAAGAGAACATCGAGAAGGTTGGCAATGAGTTTCTTTCTAGATAAAGAAATTTTATATAAGAGAAGTTAAGATCAAACACTATTGAGATGCATGAATGCTGTTAAAGTCAAAAAGTTGCTAGAAAAATTCATGAAGTATTTGTGAAACTCATACAAATGGTCACATGATGACTAAACAAATAATGAGAGCAGGATACTATTGGTTGACAATGAAAAAAGATTGCATTGACTATGCTAGAAAATACCACAAATGTCAAATTTATGCAGAGAAGATTCAAGTTCATCCAATGTCCTTGCATGTTATGCCAACACTTTGGCCTTTCTCTATGTGAGGGATGGATATGATAGGGCCTACTATACCAAAAGCCTTAAATGGACATCGATTCATTTTAATGGTAATTGATTACTACACAAAATGGGTATAAACGGTTTCATATGCCAATGTGACAAGAATAGTGGTTTGCAAGTTCATCAAGAAATAGATCATATATCGATATGACCTTTCAGAAAGGATCATTTTGGATAATGCTCTTAATTTGAATAATAAAATGATGATTGGGGTCTATGCTCAATTTAAAATTAAACACCATAAATCCGTGCCTTATCGTCCAAAGATGAATGGTGCAATTAAAGCAGCCAATAAAAACATAAAGAGAATTATTGAAAAGATGACAGATGTGTATAAAGATCGATATGAAAAGCTACCATTTGCATTACACGCTTATCGATATGAACATGAAAAGATGACAGTTGAATGGGTTCACGCTCAATATGAACAATTGAATCTCATTGAGGAAAAGAGATTAGCTGCACTTTGCCATAATCAACTGTATCAAAGAAGAATGATACGAGCTCATGACAAGAAAGTTCACTCACGATAATTTTGAGAGAAAGAATTAGTATTAAAGAAGATTCTTCCTAACCAACAGGATCCTCGAGAAAAAATAGACTCCTAATTGGAAAGGCTCATATGTGGTGAAAAAAGCTTTTTCTAGTGGGGCATTGATCTTGACAAGAATGGATGAAAATGATCTGCCAAATCCAGTCAATGCCGATGTAGTAAAAAAGTATTATGCTTAAAAAAATAAAATGAATTGAAAAGATATCTGAGTTGAAAACCTCAAAAGGTAACTTAGATAAAAATAAAAAAGAGATAGTGAATGAAGTGGGTCAATCCTCTTTGGGCTTGCTTAGTTTGCTACATTTTTGAAAAAGTAAAGGGCACAAATCAGGAGTCTTCAAAAAAGAATCATGATGAATTAGTTCATGATGATCTAAATATTTGTTATATGATTACTTGTTGTCCTTGTTTTATCCTTTTTTATAACACATGAAACATTTCTCCCTTTTATCAAAATAAAATACCACTTTGTTTATCCTTCCTTTTGTTCTTCTCATTAAAAAAAAATGTGCAATATGTTATAATTATCATGAAATTCAAAAAATGATGAAAGAATAACAATGATCATAAAAGACACACACATTATTTTGAAATAGCTTTAAAATTATAAGAAACAAGGTCAATGAAAATGAATGCTTATAAGTCATAAAAATGGTAGACATTGAATATGGGTATGAAAAGAAATCTTTTTTTATCTAAAATTAATCAATTGTTCGAATACATGGGATTTAAGAGAAGAAGAAATGAAACAAACCTTGAGAAATTTTGAGGATTAAAAGAAAATGACAAAAAAAAGAGAAAAAAGATGATCTTTTCATTCACATAATGAATGCATCTGCATCATGATCATCATTAAATGCATGGCATTATAAAAACATGAAAATGTTATTCACGTATGCATGTGACATAATAGATATATAGGTCTAAGATAATCCAAGACCAGCAAAAGAAAAAGTCAAAAGCAGGAAAGATGTGAACCCTCTATTTAGAGAAATCTTTTAAATACCATTGCCTCTCACATTTTTAATTTAAAGTTTGTTGCCTTTAGTTAAATGAGCCATTTAAAGTTCGTTGCCTCTGGTCAGAAGAACCTTTCAACATTTAAAGTTTGTTAGCTTTGGTTAAATGAGCCTTTTGAATTTAAAGTTCGTTGTCTCTAGTCAGAAGAGCCTTTCAACATTTAAAGTTTGTTACCTTTGGTTAAAAAGCTTTTCAACATTTAAAGTTTGTTGCATTTGGTTAAATGAGCACTTTTGAATCTAAAGTTTGATGCCTTTGGTGAGAGGAGCCTTTTAAATTTAAAATTTGCATAACCTCTGTTTAAAAGAGCCTTTCAAATTTTTTTTCAAAAAAAAAAAAAACTTTATGTTCAACGTTTCATCTTTTGTCCAAACCAAATTGGTGTCTTTTTGTCTTTATTTTATTTCTGATTCTTAGAAATAAGTAAAGAGATGCAGCTGTAGACATCAATTTTGATTAATTATTTTTTTATATAGTTTAATATTAATTAATACTTATAAAAAAAAGTCTCGGATTTCAACTCTGGCAGCTGAAATCAAGCTAACAGAGTGACATTTTTTTCTCTCTGACACTACCTAATTTGGCTACCTGACATCTGGTCACCGGATATGATCTAAATTTTTCACAAAAAAGATCCCAAGAAATCTAGGATTTAAATCCCATAGGCTCTATAAATAAAGCCAATTTTGCAAATTAAGGAGAAGACAGGAGGGAAAGGAAAGGAATACTGTCAATAAAAAAAAAAAAGATCACAGTCCTCTTGGAAGAACCAGCAGCAAACAAAAAAAAATTCAAAAATAAAGTTACAAATATAGGAGGTTAGAGATTTTTTTTTTTTTGAAAAATATGGATTTGAATGAGTGTTTAGAAAACAAAAAGGATCATTGGAAGAATTTTTGGGAATTTTTGAAATTTTTTTTGGGTCACTGAAAATTAGAAAAGTTTGAATTTTTTGAAGACCGTTGAATTTTTTGGCACCAGAATCTAGAAAAGTTTGAATTTTTCGATGACCATTCAATTTTTCGACCATCGAAATCTATGATCTTTGAATTTTTCAACACTATTGAAGTTTTTTACCACCAATGCACGACAGCGATCGGTCGAAACCTGGGTTGCCACGGTAGCTGGCAAAAGGTGTGGGGATTTTAGAGAGAAGGGCTCTAGGGTAGAGAGAGAGAGAGAGGGGAAAGGAAAAAAAAAAAAAACCTAAAATAGGCATTTTATAGGTCCTCCAAAACGACGTCATTTTAGGCATCCGGACCAAACTCGACCCGCGCAGGATCTGCGCACCAACCCAACCTGTTTCATAGGTTTTTTCTTTTCTTTTTCTTTTTTTTTTGTTTTGACTTTATTTTTTTTTTATGTTGATTTTTATGTTATTTTTTATGTTATTTTTTTTATGATATTGCTATTATTATTGTTGTCATTTTATATTATTACTAGTAATAAATTTTTTAGAAACAAATAAATAAATAGAATAAAAATAAAACAAAAATAAAATAAAGATCTAAAAAATATATAAATAAAAAATTTAATAATAACAACTACTTAAAGGAAATAAAATTTTATTACAAGCAAAAATATTAAAATTTCACCAAAGTGTTGGGATAATTTAAAAAAATATATTTTTGCTAAATAAATAATAATAAAATAAAAATAAATTGTTTAAATTAATCTTCTAAATGTAATTTTTAAAGAAAGCTAAAAGAGTTTAGTTTTCTTTAATTATTACAAGTAAAAATAATTTTTTCGGATTTCACCAAAGAGTTGGAATAATCCAAATTATTTTTACTAGAACAAAGGTTGATTTAAACAATGTAAAGCAATAATAAAAATGAAAATGAAAAATAATAATAATTGATATTTTGAATTTTTTTAAAAAGAATATAAAAAATTGAAAGAGTTCGATTTTCTTTAATACGAGCAAGATATAAATATTTAGATTTCTCTGGTGAGTTGGGATAATCTAAATTTTTTTAATAAAAATAATTAATAAATAATAAAAAATTTTTAAATAATCATAATAAAAATTAATTAACAAATTCCTTTAATTATAAAAAAATGATTTTATTTAGGATCTTGTCAAAAAATTCAGATGATCCTAAAACTTGCTCAAAATTTTAGGATTTCACCGAAAGGTCGAGATAATCTTAAAATTTGTTTAATAACTTTTGGGAACTCGCCAAAGAGTCGGGATGTTCCTAAATTTTTTTAAAACAAATAAATAAAATAGCTTATGACGAGATTTTGAGAATTTTGTGAATGGTTAATTTTCTTAAAATATTTTTTAAATAGTGATTTTTTATAAATTTCACCAAAACATTGGAGATTTTATAAAATATAAAAATAATAATAACATTAATTTTACAAAAAATATATTTTTAAATAAATTTAAAGAAATTAAACTTAAATAAAAAAAGATCTTGTTATCAAAATTATAGGATTACACATGTTTAAATGGTATCGTTCTTCGAACGGGCGATGTGAGGGTGCTAATACCTTCCTCACTCTTGACCATACTCCTAAACCTAGTCCTGATTACACAGACCTAAACTTCTTTTAGTAAGTTTTAATTAATTTTAAAATTTTTTACTAAAAGATGATATTTTGGGTGGCCAATCACATCCTATAAAAAGATTGGTGTCGACTTCGAAAATTTTCACCAAATCTAACGATCGAGTCCCCCCAAATGAAAAATCGTTATGACAAGTATAATATATATATATATATATATAGAGAGAGAGAGAGAGAGAAGCGATAGATAATAAGAGCTAAAGGGGACCTTAGTCCCTTAATATTATTAAAAACCCCTTACTCTCTTAGTATATGCATATATATTTATATTTAAATACATTTAAATTAACCTTTGAATTAAAATTGTGAATTTTTTTAGGCTTATTACTTAATTTATGCATTACAATTTAAGAAATATTTAAATCACATTGGTATTTGTACGTTTATTATTCCCAAATATCATTATTTGTAAATTCTTAAATTAAAAAGCTTATCATAAGTTTTAAATCATAATCATATAAACTTAATATAAGTCAAACTAAATTTTTAATTTTCTTGATAAGACTCTAAATTTTTTGTAAGTATCAAATATATTTTTCCTTTTCTTTTTATTTTTTTGATACAAGAGAGACCAAACCTAGGAAAACCATCTTTTTAATTAGCTTACTTACACTTTTCTTTCATATCATTTGCCACTTTTATTTTTACTTTACATCTATATCTCATGTTGTTGTATATTTTTTCAACACAAAAAATTATACTGGAATTACTTTACAAAAGAATAAAAATATATATTATAACTTTTTATTTCAAAATTTCATCATCATTCTTTTAAGAGTATATGTAATTTTTTTTGTTCTATAAAATGTTTAATGATTGATTTATACGTATCTCTTTTTTATTTCAATTTTAAAGTATTAAAAAATTAAAAAAGTCTCATAATTCATTGATAAATTATTTTGTGTTTTATAATTTTACGAATTCGTCATGTTTTTATTAGTATATTATTTTCATTAATAAATATGATAGAATATCTCTTTTGAAAAAAGTATATTATATATCATTAATATCATTAGTTGATTCTTCCAAAATTAAATGTCAAAATCTATCATTATATATATATATATGTTTTTTTATTATATATATATATATATATCCCATTTTGAAACATGAGAGATATTTTGTAAAGAATTCTAATCCAAGCAAGTTACTCTACGTTTCATGCATTCATTTGAAATAAATCTCAATCCTGGTATCTCAAGGGTTCCTATTTGAATTTATTGCAAAAGCAATGTTTGTACTTTTTGTTGGTTAATGACCAAATTTATAATGCATCAGGTCAAGAACTAGACATAATTTACTTTGGAGGGTAGATAGTGTTATTAATTTCTAAAAATAGCAAAGTCTGATAAACTGAAAAGTTTTAAGTGTTTTTGGTTAAGCAATTAGCCACCAAACAAAACATGCACATTACATATGAGAAAACTTCCGTGTTAACATGTTATGGCGTTTTGGTTTGGCTATCGTTTGTTGCTAGCGACATTGTTCACTATAAGAGCGCGGGAAAGATCATAGAAAAAAGAATTGAATTGCCAAGCAGGGTGGATCCAAATGGGTCCAAACACTTTAAAAAATGATTAAATACATATTTGACCTTTGAATTTTGTAATTTTAATTATAGTGGTATCTAAAAATTTTTTTTATCGTATTAATATCTAAACTTTCAAATCGTTATCATGTTAATACCTATGACTAACGACGTTAGTCAATTTTACTAAAGTAGGATAAATATTTAATAATATGTTGACATGTAACAAAAATACTCAAGTCCGCATCAATCATCATTATCATCCAAACGTCATGTTTATATCATGTGTTAAAAAAAATCCAAAAAGAATTCTAAAAATTTTTAAAAATTTTTTAAATTTTCAAAAAAATTTTAAAAATTAAGAACTTTTCAAAAAATTTTTCAAAAGTTTGAAAAATCTCTAAAAAATATAAAAAATTAAGAAATTCTAAAAAATTCTTAAATTTTTCTAAATTTTCTAAAATAATTTTTTTAAAATTTTTTGAAAATTCAAAAAAAAATTAAACTTTTTAAAAAATTATTAAAAAATTCAAAAAATCTACAAATTTTCAAAAATTCTAAAATAATTTTAAAAAAAAATTTAGAAATTAAAAACAAATAAAAAAATTCTGAAAAGAAATTTTAAAATTCTAAAAACTTTTACAATTTTAAATTTTAACATTTTAAAATAATGAAAAAAATTAAAAATTTCTAAAAATTCAATAAAATTTAAAAAAATTTAGAAAGAATTAAGGAAACTTAAAATTTTTCAAAAATTTAAAAATTTACAATATTGAAAGAAATTAAAAAATCTAAAAATTCAAAAAGAATTAACGAAACTTAAAAATTTTCAAAAAATTCCAAATTTAAAAAAAATCCAAAAAGTTTAAAATAATGTTTTTAATTTTTAATTTTTTTTTAATTTTAAAAAATGTTTCAAAAATTTGAAATTATTTAATTTTTCAAAAAATTTTAAAAGGTTTTAGGTTTTTCTTATTTTTAGTTTTTTTAAGTTTTTGTATTTTCTTAAACAGTAAGAAATTTTAATTTTTTAAATTTTAATTTTTTGAAAATTTTAGAATTTTTAAAAAAAATTTAGAATTTTTAAAATTTGCAAATTATGATAATTTTTATAATTTATAAAAATATTTCATCTTTTTAATTTTTTAGAATTTTTTAAATTTTTTGAGAAATTTTTAAAAAATTTTGCATACTAAAAAATTGTTTTAATTATTTTTTGTATTTTTTATAATTTTTAAATGAAAATTTGTTTATGAATTTTAAATATTTTAAAATTTTTTTAGAATTAAAAAAAATTTAAAATTATTTAGAATTTTTATAAGTTTTTTAAACTCCTTTTGAAATTTTAAAATTTCTTAAATTTTTTTAGAATTGTTTAAAATTTTTAAAATATTTTTATTTTTCTAAATTTTTCTTTTAAATATGATGTGAGTATAACGTGGCATGACATGACATAGATAATGTGGTGTTGATTGAACTTTTTAAATATATGTTAACATGTTATTGAATATTTATGTTATGTCAATAAACTTAACTAATAGCGTTAATCAGAGGTATCAATGTGTTAACGATTTAAAAGTTCAAATACTAATGTGATAAAAAAAATTCTTTAGGTATCAATATGACAAAAATAAAAAAGTTTAGGGACGAAATATATATTTAACTCTTTCAAAAATTAAAAAATTAAAGAAAAAATTTTTTTGGACATCTCAAATTTTTTTTATACATTATTTTGTTCATAAAATTGAAAATATCTGTCAACAATTTCTTTATATATATATATATATATAAATAAGTAAACACTTAAAAAAATTTCTAAATCTACCACTATTACATTGTCATATTGTGTAGGCCACTTGCAGGTAATGGTGCATGCATACTTACATGGTTTGAAATACTTGGTTTAAAAGGAAATAAGTTTAGAAATAATAAAGAAATTAAATTCAAAGAATGGGTTCACTAAATGAATCATATTGCCATCCCAATATACTCCTCCCATCAATCTTATAATAATTTTGATTGCATTATGATTGATTCCTTTGTTATTTATCTTATATTTTTTAATTTTTTATTATTTATTTATTTTTATAATAAAAATAAAAAAGTATGAATCAAACAAAACCTTATTTGTTTATAGTACCTCACTAAGCAAAAGTATCAATTAAATACAATGGAATAAAATCATAAATCCTATATAAAATAAATGGTTATATAGACAAGCTGTGCTGTGGAACATGACATGGTCAAATGATAAAGCACAAAATTAAACTTTGTAAATGAATTTACGCTTATCATTCTATATTCAAAATATTTGAATTTTTTACTTTTTCGTAATGAAAATAACAAGTTCAATCTTGTTTTGCTAATATTAATCCAGAGTTAGCAACGCAGATCACAATTCACCAGCCACCATAAACAATGCTGCTGGAAATACGCAACTTAAAAATGCGAAGCTCCCAAAAACAAAATCATCATCTTATAAATAAATGTAGGCCCAGTTAGCTTGCATGGTAGCCACGTTTAAACCCCCTAGTATCTATCAACATCTTTTTTTATACAAAGTATCTATCTAACATCTAATCTAACACTATTATTTTAAGGTTTAAGCCACTGCCTCACCAACAAAACATAAGAAAGAAATTTCCTTTATTTCTGTATAAAATCATGCGTAAAATTTATTAAGAAAAAAAAAGAAGGGCAATTTTCACACTATTAAGTCTATAACAATACCATAAAAGGAAAGTATTTTCTAGCCTTTTTTAGATTTTCATTACATAGTTATAAAATCATGCCTGCATTGTTTTGCGCCGTCGATTTAACGTAACATGTAAATCATTTCCAAAAGCCAAACACCACTGTCTCGCTCTCTCTCTCTCTCTCTCGCCCTCTACATTTTCTCAGTCTCAGTGTCTCAAAGTCACACTCTTTCCACATAACAGAGAAAAAGAAAAAAACCATGCTGTCCCCAACCCCACTCTCTCTCTTTTTGTGCTTTACTCCTCTGATTGCCTTTAGCCGTTATTATTACAATCACTGCTCCGACAACCACAATCGTTCCCGACGGTTCCGAACACATACCGGTTCCCGATTTCGTCCCTGCAGTCAAAACCCACCAAAGATTCTCCTTCAAGCCAACGCCTCTACCACTAGAAGATGACAAGTCACTCCTCCGATTCGCTTCCCGAGCCAACTCCAAACTCCCTCCTGGTTCTCCCAAAAAGATTGCATTTTTATTCCTTACCATTTCGCCTCTGCCTTTTGCTTCCCTTTGGAGCTTTACTTTAACCAAACCCCTGAAAACCTCTTCAATATTTATGTCCATGCCGACCCGACTTACCCTTACGACTGGCCGTTTTCGGGCGAGTTCGCTAAACGAGTAATCCCTTCAAAACCTGCTCTCCGTTTCACCCCTACTCTCATTTCTGCAGCGCGTCGGTTATTGGCTCATGCGCTGCTTCATGATCGTTCAAATTACATGTTTGTGCTGTTACCCACCTCTTGCATACCCATTCACTCTTTTAACTTCACCTACAAAACGCTAACTACTTCCAAGTAAAGCTTCATCGAGATTCTAAACAACGAGATTGGGAGTTATGATAGGTGGGCGGCGCGTGGGCCCGGTGCGATACCGCCGGAGGTTAAGTTGGAGGATTTTAGGATTGGATCCCAGTTTTGATCTCTGACACGTAAGCACGCAAAGCTTGTCGTTGGTGACCAGAATACCAGACGATCTGGGCAAAGTTCAATCAACCGTGCGTGTTTGGGACACGTGTTAACCCGAAGAAAGTTACTTTCCAACCCTCCTGCACACGCGAGATCCACGTGGCATTGTGCCAGCCACTCTAACGCACGTGGACTGGAACGGAAGCTCCGATGATCACCCGCGCATGTACATGGCGTCCGAGGTGGGGCCCCAGTTGATCATGCAGCTCAGAAAGGACAAGCCTAGATGTGGCGACTGCGGGACCAACGACTCCGATTCGCCGTGACGCAGCGGCATGACCCTTTCTTATTCGCTCGGAAGTGCTCTCCGGATTCAATCCAGCCGTTGTTGGGTATAGCAAGTGACGTCATATTCAAGGATTAAAGGATTTTTTTGTGTGCGGTCGTGTGAATGGTCTTGTTGTAAATTTCCTTGTTTTTCTTTTCTACAGTCAAAAAAAAAAAAAAAAAAAAGGCAAGCTGGGAAAGATCCCAGTGATTTTGTTTGCGTGAAGACCTGCCTTATTATTCGCTCCTTTGTCTCGAATGAACTCGGTCTGAGTGACCCGGTTTGAGAAGAAACGTCAAATGGCAGAAACGCTGTTGTGTTTTAAGAGTTAAGATAGGCCAAGCGAAAAAGAGTGGTAGGATTTGGTGGAAGCGAGGTTTTTGATGAACCAGCCACCGCGTTTTCTTTTCTAATCACCTGATTTTTTTTCGATGTTCCTTTTTTTTTTTTTTTGTTATTTTAAAGTGGGGGTGGTGCTAATCTTATCCAGCTAATATTTCAAATCATGACACGCCCCAGTGGCATCTGCAGCTTTATTACTTTCTTTATTTTTTTAAATCCTAAGACCCATTTTTGTCAAATTGAAACTGCTCTCAGGGGTGTTTTTGTTAGGACACGTGCGGTGACAAAACATGGAAGTTTGGAATGTGGACGTTTTTCTCGGTGGCCACTTGGTTTAGTTTGAATCATTTAAGCCAATTAGTTTCGTTTGTAGGAAATGGCGAAAGTATCCAAATTAAAAATCATTGTAAACTGAAGTTTATATTTGATATATTATTAATATATAAATTTTATATAATATTATTTTATTAATAAATAAATTTAATTTTTAAAATAAATATAAAATTTTAATTTTTAAAAAAATTATTAATAAAATAATATCATATGGTTTACTTTTATTAATAGGATGATATCATATGATTTATTGATAATATATAAATTTTATATAATAATAATGCATTAAATATAAATTTATACAAAAAATAAAATTATCTCATTTATCCAAAAAAAAACCAATCAAATGATAAAAAATAAATGCATGGTATTTATTCAATAAAATTGTAGTAATAATAAGTCATCTATATGTGACATTTTAGAAAAATCATTCCAATGAAATTTGGAAAAGATTTATATAAAATTTAATAGATGAAATTTGTGAAATTTTTTATTAGAAATAAGTAAATTAAAATTAAAATTAAAAATCAAAGCCAATACATTGAAAGATCTTATCATCTAAATCAAGCGTGCAAATTTTGAAAAAAAAATTAATAAATTATGATATATTTATTAAATAGATAGTTTTAGTAAAAATATTGACAAAATTTTTACTATTGAATAAATATTGATTAAATTTGAATTATAAATAATATTTTTAATATTTTATTTACATATTATTGATCTTCACATTGAACTCTATCAATTTATCAATTTTATATTTTTTATTAAAGCTTTTTATTTACTTATTTCTATTAAGAAATTTCACAAACTTCACTTATAAAATTTCATATAAATTTTGTCCATGAAATTTAAGGAAATTTTGGTTTTTTTCTTTTTGTTTCTTATGGCACTTTGGTACTTGGTAATGACAAACAAGCTATGGAATTTGCAACGGTGGTAAATGAACCAAAGAGTAAAAGGTGAGAAGATTGCTAATTGCTTTAAAATGTTAGGAGATTTGTCACACTTGAAACCCATAAGAGTACATTAGGGAACCCATACATAATTATTGAGCACAACTTAAATTCAAAAGCTTAAGCTATTGGATTTTTGGGTTCTCAATATATGTATATATATAAGCCTTCTCACTCATATTTCTTAGTAATGTAAGATTATTTACTTATTCTTAAAGTATTCAAGATCAAGTATGCTTGACCCTAGAAGTAAATTTTTGCTGAAAAAATGAATCAGAGGATTTTTTTGTACTAAAAATTCCTAGAGATTGTAATTATTTAGAAAGTGGGGCCTAGCCCCATTCCCATTTGGTATTGGCCAATTAGAATGACCAAAGTCGTTTGATTTTCAACCCAAAATAACAAGCCCTAAATAATAAAAAAAAAAAGTTGAAGGTTGTTTAGGCATGAATAGTATGGCACCAAAACTTAAAAAAAAAAAAAAAAAAAGCCAGAAAAGATACAAAGAAAAGGAGAAGGGAAAGTTATTCGTTGACTAAAAGTTAATCCGTAGTCCGATTGAACGAAATTTTGTGAACAAGTTCATGATTCAATGTTCTATGATTTGAACAGTAGATGTCGAGTTTGAAGATCTCTAGAAATAAATCCAATATGTATTTATTGAGTCACCTATTTTATAAGATTTCTTTAATTGTCTATCTAATTGTTAATTAGTTTTAGTTTTAGTTAGAGAAGAACTTTGTATATCTATTATTTGATAGTGGAGATTTTTTTGTAGTCTGTGATTTTTTTCCTACACATTAGAAGGTTTTTCATGTAAATATTGGTGTATTTCATTTTCTTGTGTTGTTAATTATTAATTGTTATCTATTACTATTGATTTATTGCGATATATTACTTTTGTGATATTGTACTTGTTGCTTCAAGCCTAATAAATGGTATTAGAGCCGGTTGCTAACATCTCCTCGTAAGCTAGATATATAAACTCTACAATAATTTGACCAAAATGGATTCTTTGACTAAGATAAGTTTCAAATGAAACTATTATGATGATGGATCTCTTCCTAATAAGGCTAGAGGAAAAATTGTTGAAAACGTAAGGTCCAACCCTATTCTTATTTGATATTGGCTAATTAAAAGGCCCAAAATCTTTTAACTTTCAACCTAAAATAAAAGCCCTAGATAATAAAAAAAGAGGTGGGGGCTATTTAGGTGTGAATAGTGTGGCACCGAAACCAAAAGAAAATAAACCAAAAAAGATAGGGAGAAAAGAAAGAAGGGAGAGTTGCCAGTTAAAAGTAGTCGATTCTTAGTCCAATTGAGTTAAAATTTTTTTAGCAAGTTAATGATTCAATGTTTTACATTTTGAATGGTAGAGATTGGATTTAATACTCTCCAAAAATAAATCTATGGTGTATTTGTTGAGTCATCTATTTGATAAAATTTTTTTAGTTGTCTCTCTAGTTATTGATTAGCTTTAATTTTAGTTAGAAGAGAGCTTTTTATATTCATTATTTGATAATGAAGATTTTTCTAGTGGTTTGTAATTTTTTTCTATATTGGAGGATTTTTCACATAAATCTTGATGTGTTTTTTATTTTTTATGTTATTGATTATTGATTATTATTTATTAATGTGAGTTTATTATAATATATTACTTTTGAATTACTATGTTTATCACTTTGCTGATTAATATCTCTACTGCTAAAGTAAAACCCAAACTCACCTTGGATGTGAAAGTCGCCCAATTCATTGGTGGGCCTGACTGTTAAAAAATGAAATGCAACATAAAATTCTGGTACTTTTCCAACTCCAATTACATTGCTTTTTCTTTTTTAGCAAAATATCTCTTTGATTCAAGGTACTAGGAAATGGAGTAGCATGTTAATAGTTTACGAATATTATTTACATCTAAAAATCTTTTTTCCTTAACGAAGTTTCTATTTTGGATTGTATCCTCCCAAGTATAGAAGAAATAAGAAAGTTGGGGTAACCAGTTAAAAATGCTATATTTCTTGGCCGACAATTAGGCAATAATATTAATATGTATATCCACCTTTTAAACCTTCTTCTTGTAAAAGATGTTACAGAGGGAAAAAATATTACTGTATCTTGTAACTACTCACCATTGAACTGAATATGGATCTTAACGTACCCAAACTTTTAGTTTAGTAGTTAAAGACATTTGAGGGAACATCAAAGGTCTAGTTTCTAACCAAGTGTTATTTGTGTGGTCAATTCATCCATTCCTTTCTTGAGCTTGCTCAAACTTTGATCACTATTCAAATCACCTAATATCTTAGTGTGCTCGAGAAAAGTACTAGAGCCAACAAGAGCCAGCTGATCTTGATTTGATTGAATTGGAAATGATAATGGTTTATAAAGCAACAAACTTAACCATACCATTACCTTTAACTATTTCTATCAACTAAGCAATCTATTGTTTCATCTCTTAAAATTCGTGCCAAAATTTCTCTTGGATCAACTCTAATATACTAATTCTTGCTTTGAATTGATCTTTCATTTTTGCCATTCTGATTTTTACCAAGATAGACATTTTATTCCAAAACTTTTACCTTTATTAAATAAATGCCATAAAAATAATTTTTAACCTATATGACACACAGAGCATGTTTATGAATATGATGATGATGCCTAAAGGATATCATGAAACACCAAAATGCCTAAGACAATGGATTTTCACATGTATAGGGCCCTAAATTATAAAATTTTCATCACTCGTGAATGTGTATGTAAGGAATGTAATGTTCTGTTGCAAGGATGGTGGGGTATGTTCATGTGAAATGCAATGTATGTTTTATAAAACCTTACTATTCATGGATCCACATGTATGGAATACAATGACATACTTACATAAGTGATGAGATGTATACCTATGACTAATGCAACATACTTGTATAGAATGCATGGACATAATATATGCATGAAATATGTCTACATGGAACGTAATGCATGTGTTGTGTTGGCTTAATAAGGTTGACACTGCCTTAAGATATATAATGAGATGGAGTGCATGCACTACTTATTAAAATGTGCATAGGATACATGTATCATTTATCAACATGTGCATGAAATGAATTATATGTACTATCTATTGATGTGGATGAGATGAAATGCATATATTATCTTATTATGATGTGCGTGAGAAGGGGTATATGTATTTCTTATTATTTCCATCATTTAAAAAAAATGATAAAAATGTATGCAAAAAGATTAAATGAAAATGCGAAAGATGAAACAACATTCAAACTTAAAATTCTTCTTTTTTCTTTTTCTTTTCTTTTTAAGAAAAGAAAAAAAATTCAAGAAGACACTTTTTTATTAAATAAAACAACTAAGATTTCAAAGATTTTTTTTTATTAATTTCTATTTGGCCAATAAATAAAAATTTTAAGAAAATCTTTATTTTTGAAAATTTTATTTATTTATTTTTTATACTTGTTGGATAAAGCTAAAAGAATTCTTCATTTTATTTTAAAATATTTTCTAAAAATACAAATTTTGGATAACTATCAAATGAATGAACTATATGTTAAAAGAAAATTTTCTTTTATTTTCCCTTTTTCAATAAATTACTTTTTTTAATTTCTATTTCTTTTTTTTTCAAAATATTAATTTTACCTGCCATTATTATCCCTAAATGTATATTGTATTAAAATGTCCTAATTTGGGTTATTTCTAAAAAAAGCTAGTATCGCTCCATGTAAGGCTAGTCCCTTTAGGTTCATTATATGTTGAGTGAGGATTTATACATCTAAAGGTTCCTAAATTATTCCTTATTGGCGTTCACACAAAACTAGTAAGACACCCCGATCTTCACCTATTATAGGCTATGAATGAAAATGGTTCAATTTCAGTGAAAATATTTCGTTAGCTATTGTAGAGATTGTCACCTCACGATAACATAGATACTCTACTTCCTCCTAAAAGGGACGAAGCCCGTGTATAAAGCCTATTCATAATATGAATATGCCTTGTGTGAATGAGGGAATATAACATTAAAAACTTAATCTTAAATGCTTTGCAATTTTCGTAAATATTTCAATACTTTAACAATATTAAAAAAACTTTCTCATTTAAGGATCTTTTAAGAATCATTACTTGAAATTATAAAAAATGACATCATTGGTAGTTCATATTTATCTTCAAAATTAATATTTATAACTCATGTAATAAAATATGATAGCTATAATTTAATCTCGATGATATTTAAAAAAATCATTTCTTATTTTATTGAAAATAGACGATAAATCTTTATAAAAAATTATACTAAATGCTTCAATACATTGATGGTATTTTAGATAAATTTTTTTACCTAGAGATTCTTAAAGAATTATTATTCGAATTTTTTAAAATCTCATCTTAGAAAATTTTATTTTTTTATTTTTTAATAATTATTAATATTTAAAAGCTATGCAATAATATAATTATCTATGAATAAGTTTATTTTCTAAAAGAATACATACTCTTATAAATATTTTTATATATTTTTTAAAAAAATTATTCAAATTAAAAAAAATAAAAATTTTTATGTTGAAAAGAGTTTTTAAATATTTTAATACTTCAATAAATTATAAAAATCTTTTTTCATTTAAAAAATTTTCGAAAATCACTACTCAAGTTTTTCAAAGCTCCATCATAAAAAATTTTATTTTTACATTAAAAAGATTTTTTTAACCCCTTTTTTTAATAAATATTTATTTTTTTAATTAATATTTAAATGTGCATAAATAAACACATAAATAACTTAACAATAAAATAAATAAATAACTAAATAAATAATAAAATTATCCAAAAAAGTGATCAAATTTGATCAAACAGTTTGAAGTAATTCACTTTCAGCTCAGACGGGTTCAATTCAATTCTTCTGATTCAACAGATGATTTGAGAAAGATCCAAATGATTCAAACCGATCCAAGTCGAGTTCATGTGTGGGTCAATTTTTTTTTCTGTAACTATAAAAGATTTTTTTTTTTCATTTCATTTCAAACCTTTCTTTTAACAAAAACCTTCAAAGGTTCTTAAAAGCCAAGGCTGCCGGTCACTTAGAAACTGGTTAGTCACCTCCATTGACTACCATTCGTCACCGTTCATTGCTGGTCACCTACGTTAAAATTTTCCTAAAATCACCAAAAAAATCCTTTTGATCACCTTTTTGCTGTTTTAGCCTTAGTTTTGCCAAAAAATCTACCAAAATCCTTGAATCCAAGCTGAAAGTCACAGCTTTAATGTCTTGAAATATCTTTTTTTATCGCTCAGTTTGCTGCTGCTTTTTCATAGGTTTCTCTGATTTCCTTACTCGTCGTTCTCTCTTTCCTCCAAAACAAACTTAAGACCAAAAGCCTCACTAAAAAACCTTTTAACCAAACTTTTTTTTTTGTGCGAATCTTTGTTTAGGTTGACTGCGTTCCTCTGTTAGAAAAGACTGCAGATTTTTTTCGGTAGGTTGGTTTCGGGTTGCTTTTTTATGCTTTTTTCTTTTTTATGGTTTTTTCTTTTTTTTTAGGGTCAAAGGGGGCTGTTTGTTAATGGGGCTGTTTGGTTGGTGTTGCTATTACAGGAGGTTTAGAGGGTGGTTGCCGGTTCTGGTGGGTCTTGGCTAGAGTAGAGGGTGGAAAAAAGGGGCTTAGGTTGGTGATGGTTTTCTGCAATGGGGTTTGGTGTTGGAGTTTTGGCCAGGTCTATCGCTGGAATGGAATGGAAGTGATTGTTTCCGGTGGGTAGTTGTGTTAAAAGCGGGCCTTGGTGGTGGAGGTGGCTAGATGGGTTTTGGGATTTTTAGGTCTACATAAATGGGGCTATACAAGGCGTCATAGGCTGGTGCATGGAAAACAAGGGGTTGTTTCTCCAAGGTTCTAGTCAAGGGATGTGGCTGGTAGGTGCTGTTTGTGGTGTTTTGTATTTTAAGAAGTCCGATCCTAGAGCTCAAGGGTGGTGCTGGTATAGGCAATTATCAACCAGTGGGTATGATGGGACTGTAAGGGGTGCAAGGTCTGAAGCGTTAGGGTAGTTGGCTAAAGAATTTAGGAAGTTTGGTGTAGGGGCTGGTTTGCGAGGATTTGGTGCTAGTTCTATGAAAGGCTAGTGCTTAGGGTGATGCTCGTAAAGGCCTATGCTTAGTGTAGGTCTTTCGGTGTGACTTGATCTTATTATGATTGATTTTGAGTTGAGCAATGATCGAGATCAAATTGATGAAAAATTGATTTTAAGATATGACAGATGTGTATTTGAAATATTGGAACAGATTACTAATATGTTATATGGGCAGTGAGAGTCTTAGATCGTAAGATACACAGGTAAGTTTGAGACAATGGTTAAGTATCTTCGAGTCAAGTATTTTGGTGAAAGTTATCAGTAGAAGCAGTGTGCGGATATTTTGAGCATGAGAATATGTTGGGATATTGTGCGTGGATAGTCTGAGTTTAAACCCTAAAATACGTAGGTAAGTGTGAGGCAGTGCGTCGATGCCTTAGGATCAGCTAGTCAGTCAGGTGTTGTCGGTTGAAGTCATGTGCGGGCACTTTCGAGTGGGTTGGTGGAGCAACGAGTAGAATCAAGGAATAATGGTGACAAAGAAGAAGGTTATGGGGTCTTGAGTTAGTCGAGAAAGGCCTTTGAGATGGCTGGAAGAAAATATTTTCATTTCAGACAATCTTATGATTATTGGTAGGAGATTGGAAAAATCTCTTACGGACTTTATAGGAGGATGATTGGTGTCAGCTTTTCCATCACCATTTTGGCTAGTGGGCAGGTAGGGGTTTGGCTAATTTGAAGTGAGCTACTCCTAGGCACTAGTGGTGTTTAGGTGGACGAGCATCGTAAGGTCATGAGCGTGGTACGATGTTTTCTCGGGTCATGGTAGATTCGGAGACGGTTGAGGTCGATCGGCCTAATATTGCACCTTTCATGTTGAGCTATGAGGTTACACGGTTGAGTTCGATATGCCCCTTCGGTTTCTCTTTCCTAAGCCAGAAGGATCATGAGATGGCGTTTGCGTAGGAGGGATGCCATCGAACTTGAAGGATGTACGGGCTAGCAAGCAGGCACGTTGTTAGACCTTATGGCCAATCGGTAGGGTGTGCTGCAGCTAGGGCAGCCCACCCAAGTCTTCCTTACAAGATTAGCATGATGTTGGATGTCAATCATGCATCAGAGCAATCTACATTGAAGCTAAGGGCCTAAGCCCTAAAAATTGAGTCCCGTGGGATGAGATGAGCCTATAGGCTCTGAGCTGACTGTTGACCAGCATAAGTGTTGTGTTTGCGTAAACTTGATACGAGAGTTTGTGTACGATACGGGCGCGTATGGTGTTGGATTCTCACCATGTCAAGAAGTAATAATATCATGAGAACCAGGGCTACATGCCCCACGGGTATTTGAGGGTCGGCGCTTGAGACCTTAAGCCCTGCGGGCAGAGATGGGTGCTTAAGGTCACTTTGAGAATTATGGGCTGATGAGTGACGGGAGTTGGGTTCCTCCCTATAGAGTTCAGAATGAGTAACCTTACGTGGTCAAAGTCAAAGAAAAGGCTCCTGTGTATGTGGTTTGAAGGATTGAAATTGAGCTGTTCAAGAAAAAATGGACTCACATAAGACTGACCTCGATTATGAGTAATTTTGATGCCGCACGGACGCGTTGTTTTAGAATAAAGAACGCGCAGATCATGACACTTAGGGTGATGCTTGCAAAAAAGCTTGTGTTGGATGTAAGGGTTAGCCTCGTGTGTGTAGGGAAATGGATACAAGAACCCTCACCTTTGTAATTGAGCTTCCCCTGGTTGTTTAATCTATGATCTATATATTAAAACATAAAAATCCAATTTTCCATAAAATTGCAATAATTTTTTGCATCAAATTGAAATTTTGGCTTGTTCTGGTAGTAGATTGTGCTCTGTGTAGATGTTTGCTTGTCACTACCTGTCTGTTATCCTTTACTTGTTTTTTTTTGTTATTTGTTATTTGTTGTTATTGATGTTGATGTTTTTTTTTTTGCTTTTTTTTTTAAATTTAAATTAATTTAATTAATTTTAAAAAATAAAAATAAAAATGAAATTAGACTTAAAAGTTTAAGTTGAATTTAAAATTGAAACTTAAGATTCGAAAATTTGATTTGGACTCGCATTGGACCTTTAAGTTCAAGTGATTGAATTTTGATATGAAATTGAATAAAATTGAATTTTAGGATTTGAGATTTAAAATGTATTGAATTTTAATTCATATAAAATGATTCCTAAACAATTAATTTAGGGTAAGCTCAAAAAATGTTTATTTAATTAAAATGTTTAAATTAATTCAAATTAAATTATTTAAATCAAATGTAAAATTCAAATAAAATTTGAATTGATTAAGATAAAATTAGTATCTACATTAATTTTTTATATCAATCAAATTTGATTTAATTTTGTTTCTAATCAATTTTAAATTATTTTTAGATTCTGATTAATTTGTAATGAATTATTTTTAGATTTAAGTTGGATAAGTTTAATTTGTTAACTTTTTATAATTAAATTGAATTAAGTTGAATTTTAGTTAGAATGCATTAGATAAAATTTTTTATAAGGATTAAGATCGACATGTCCATAGCAACTTTTGTTCATAAATGTGACATACTTCAAAATTATTAGATTATTATTATTATTTGTATTTAAACAATAAGTATTGTTTATATTATATAAAATAATATAAGTACACTTTGTGCAGATTAATTAAAAAAAATATGCTACAAAAAGATTGGCGGAGTGAGCTGTCGGGACGGATCACCTGTCCTTAGTCCCAAAGGACCCACACGCAGATGATGCTGAGCTGATCTCTCAATGCCGGATTAAGACAGGCATCAGCAACTTTTAGGGGACCCATCCCATCATTTAATTTAGTGGTACCAATCTGTTGACTTCTAATTTGCTTCATTATCCAAGTAGATTCCTCAAAATTTCAATATATATATATATATATATATTTTACCAACAGAAAACTAGATCGCTATAAAAAAGAAAAAAAAACTAGGTGACCAGGTCACTTCTCTTCTTAAACTATTCCCTAGCTCTCGTATAAATCTCTGCCCCCCCCTCCCTCCCCTTGGGATATACAGTTCATACATGAAATGAATATGACGATCAAATCCAATTGAGAAAAGTCCAGCCAATAAAAACAACTCAGATGCCATTATAAATTATGCTTTAAAGTAAGCCCTATCATTACTTAACAAAAGAAAAGAAAAGATAAAAAAAAGGTTAAGGATGCCAGGAAATGGTGATTGTGGCTCTATTCTAAAGCTTGTGGGCGAAAAAAAAAATAAAAGAGAAAAACGTGGGTTATGACCTTTAATGCGGGTGGACTTGGTTCGCTGGTCGGTTGTTTTCCTCCGAAACCAAATAAGACAACAGAATTCTTTTTTAAAGCTAATAACGTTCTTGATTTGAACTAAAAATCCGGTTCCATTTCTGTTAGCTTGGCTAATGTTTGATTTATGTTTTAATTTTATTCGTTTTATTTTCAATTTGGAAACCTAAATTCCGCGTGGACCACCTTTTAAGTTTCGGATTGGATTCTCCTGGATGTCAACCAAGAACACGCAAGTTTTATGGGCTAAAACAGAGAAAAAATGTCAAGGAGAAACAATGTGGACAAAAGAATATTCGATGTCAGTGGGGCTAAAAGACCACAGGCATCCAAAGCTCCCCTTCTCAAAGATTTCGCGCAGCTTCTGGGCCAGCAAATCTAAAGAGTTGCAGTAAAAGGTAATGTTCCAGGTAGAACCAAGTCATTTCTCGGATAACGCCGGCAGCCATAACCAGAAGGAGAAAAACAGAATTCTAATGTCACATTGGAGGCTTAAGGTGATTTTCACTTCAATTGCTTCTCTCGTTCACATTGGAGCCTGCACCAGAATAGAGTAACCACATCGTTTTCGTTCTTTATTTATGATTAAATCAATTATTCTTTTAATATCAGCTCAATTATTATTAATTATTATTATGGTGACAAATTTCTAGGTTTTTCACCTGGTTACTAAACAGAAAATATCAATTTCCAAGACTTGGAATTCTACTGTCAAGTACAAGATTATCCTCACAAGTATAAATCTTATTTCAGTCGGGAATTTCAATTCGATCATGATGTTCCTATTGCTTAAGTTTATTAAACCATAAGGTCTATCTAAATTAGAAAATAGGAGCATTCAACTAAAAGCTACCTATATGTTCAGCTATCTTATCAGGCAACCCTACACAAATTTCTACCACCATAACTTGTCCTGTAAATGAAATTAGAAGAAACGTGAAAGCTAAGCAGAATTACAAGCTACTATTATTGAGGAAAAATACAAGAACGTAGAGCCCATAAAATGAGCTGTGATCCCCAGTAGCTGCCCAGATCAACACATCAGGAATTTTGATTTAGAAGCTTAAATGTCGGCATAAAGCAATACAAAACATAGTTATTTGGAAACAGTATAAGATAGAGGTGCATGCATTAACATTGCAAAAAACTCAACCTAACTTTTTTGTCACTTCACCAACTAAACTGAAACTAATGGCAGAGCTAACCAGTATTAGATTAAGAGTTGATACGATAAAGTACAACTGGTGTTGAGTGAATGCTTTTTTGGATAATTAACCCCAATCAATTGCAACAAATTTTAAAATTTTATTACTATAGAGTCATTTCAATGGTCTTGAGGAGAGGATCATACAATGAACATAAGAATGGCAATAAAATTCTAATATTACAAAGCACAAAGAGACATCACAATCCGATCATGAATCTCTCTGCATAAAAAATCCCCACAATCAGTAAGCATTTTAACTCAAGTCTCCCCTCTCCTCCCCACTTTTGTGCACAAATTGCAGGAACAACACCATATCAACTCATAATAAATGAAAAAAAAAGAAAGAAAACTAGAAAAGATATTACAAACGGTAGGCGAAGGAAAGTCATCTATTTATATGCGGAAAAATCAGTAAGTTGTATAGTAATACCCAGCCGGTGGCCCGATCCCATTGACTGGTGGCATTCCGTAAGGCATCACTGGCATAGGTCCAGGTCCACAGTATCCAGGGTTGCTAATCTTGGCCAAACTGGCTTGACCTTGCATCCCATCCTTTGCATATTGCTGCCATACCTGCTATTCCTGAAGAAGCAAATGTTGTTTCTTCTCCATGTCAGCCATTTGTACATATGAAGGAGGTGGAATGCTCAAAGATGCAGCAAATGGGTCCAGATTTACATTCTGAACTGTTCCATCCGGTGCAGGAAGGGCTAAAACTGTTGTTGCGCTCTTCCCTGTCCATGGCAATGCCACACTGCTGGCACTCCCCCCACTCAACTGGGCAGTACTAACATGCTGCCTTACCATTCCGTGATCATACATGCCATTCAACAATAACGGATCAAGCCCCCACCCAAAGATGCCTTTTGCCTTGACAAATTACTAGCTGACTGAACCAAAGCCAGTTCCCAATCTGCCTTCCCTGCCTCAGCAGCTGGCGTTTGCCAAGCAGATGTCACTTCAGGCTGCCCATTTGAAGGGAAAGCTTCCCATGAGCCATTACCATTATTAGATGGAGGACCATTAAATAAAGCCAATGCCAATCTGTTTCCCTGATCGTCAGCTGTGATAGCATCATCCCTCAAATTCACCAAATCCTCTTGTGGTTCTGGCGGTTTAACAGGCTCAGGCTCTGGTGGTGGTGGTGGAGTGTAATTCTCTGGTGGAGTAAGTGCCTTTATTTCATTTATATCTGGTGCAGGCTCTTCCTCTTTAGGTGGAAGAGGAAGCTCCTTTCTCTCTGGACTCTTTGGCCTCTTAGCTCTATCCCTCAAAAACTCCTCCAATGTCTCCAACAACTTACTCGTAATCCTCTGCACCTCAGGATACTCCGATGATCTAGCTACACCCATATCCTTACACCAATTATAAAATGCAATCAACTCATCAATCTGCTTTGCTGCACTTGCATAGGCATCAAATGCCTTAACACAATCTGGGTACTCCATATCAAAAAACCTATCAAGCAACACAGCTAAAACCTCACATATATCTGCATATAACTGAAAACTCTCTTTCACAACAGGATACAAAGCAATCAATATCATCCTACTATTCTTAGCCAATCCTGTAGGCCGACACGACAAGAACCGATCCAACAACCTCTGCAAGTGACCCATCTTTCCGAAAATCCTCTCGGGCTTCATTTCCCTCAATGGTGTCACTGTTTTCTTCTGTCTTCCATCTCTTCCCACTGCCTCACTCATATCACCATAAGACCTAGTTCTCCTAGTCATCCCATAATTTCCATATCCATTATCACCTCTGAAATCCCCATAATCATACTCGTACGGCCTGGGGGGCGGTGAGCGGAAATTATCTCTTCCACCATATCTATCATCATCAATTCCACGAGTACTTTCCTCAGCGCCATTGCCGCCGCCGCTTTTCCTATCGAAAAGCATCAATTCAAGTCTTTGATCCAAATACATAGCATAAGTTCTTACAAAAGCCGAGTGATCCCAAGAACTCGAGTGAGCCTCATCTCTAAAATCTGACAAATTCAACAACCTCGTACTCCTCCTCGTAGCATACAAGATCTCTTCTTGAAACACCGGATCTCCATCATTCAACAGCCTGTGAACAAGCACCAGTGCTTTGAGTGCCACGATCCAATCACGTGTCTTCCCTAGCCGTTTGGACACTGCCGACACACACGCGTGAACGTACCCGCCCGAGTACGAGGTCAATTTGAGGATTTCTCGTATGTATTTCTCGTCAGAAGGGTCATCGTCGTGGCTCGTCGCTTTCACGATCGCCACCTCGAGGTCCGGCGCCATGTTGCTCGCTACCTTCGCTATTCCGATGCTAGTTTGGTCTTTAACGGCCCCAATCGCTTTTCGAATCGTGCTCGGCGCCATCTCGACCGTTTGATTTCAACCAAAATCACCTCTCTTTTGAAATTGATCTAACGGTAACGTTTAATTAACTAAATACAATTAAATTAATTAAAGCGTTGAAGTCCCAGTGTAAACGAGGAAAAAGGAAAAAAAAAGATTTTTTCAACTTACCTTCTAGATTTGCGGCGCAAGGAGGAGAAGAAGAAAGAGAAGCCTTGCCGGTAGTGAGAAGGTCGGCGGACCGGTTGACTATTTTAGCGAAGAAAGACCAATTTAGCGACGAAACGGCGACGGCTTCTTCTTTTTGTAATAAGAGAGGGGTGGAAAAGAGGATGGGAGAGGGTGGACGAAGGATCAAAAACGAATGAAGAAAAAAGGTTGATTTAAATAGAGAATGGGGTTCCGGCGACGTGGAGAGATGAGGACCATTGGGTTGGATGTAAGATATCTGGTGGGAGGCAGAGAAAGGTGTGCTTCTTGCCTTAACTCTAAATAGAAATCATGTCATGTGCGTGTGATGTGTTGTAGTAATTGGTTAGAGAGAGAGAGAGAGAATCGGGTTTTGACTAGATGCTTTTGCGACAATTATTTAACTTTTGTAATACTCCGCGTACGGTCTACGGTGATACCGACATTTATCTGGTTTTTTTTTTTTTTTTACTAAAATAGTAAATCTGTTTTTCTTATTAATTTAAAATTTTTGTAGAGTGTCGGGATCCTTATGGGATTTGTACGTAACAAATTTCTACATTCTATTTTTGTTATCAAATGTATTGCAAATTTAGTTATTAATCAAGCATAGTTATTAAAATGATAGAGAAATTAAGATGCTCCATCCACTTTCTGTTTTTCCTTTTGTCATAATACCAACAATTTACACCTCAAAAATATATCATATTTCGATGTATTTCATATTGATAATTGTAACCAAAAAATTATCACAAAAATAAATAATGCAAAAATGGCGAGTGAAAACATGACAATATTTTTTAAAGAAGAAGAAGAAGAACTACAACGGAGCACCAAGAGAGTGAAAGATTCTCACGCTATTGACATTAACCTACCAACAGGAAGCTTAAGGGCTAAACCGGATAGAAAAATAGTATCCTATCGGGATTCTCTCTCGAGGGCATTTTATAGAGCCTATGAGCAACATTTTTTCAACCAAGAGGAGGAAAATATGGAAACGGATATGGACGAGGATGTCCAAGTCCATGAAGATGATAATCAATCTGAGTGCAAAAATAGCACTTTCTCGAAAGAGGAAAGAAAAAGGATTAAGAATAAATGGACCATAACGTTGATTGTTAAGGTGTTTGGCAAGAACGTGGGCTACCAGTACTTCATCTTCAAGCTTAACCAACTCTGGAAGACGCAAGGTAAGTTCTTTGCCATTGACATTGGAAGTGATTACTTCTTGATTAAGTTCCAAAACCTGAAAGACTATGACTATGTCACTAGAGAAGATCCTTGGTTCTTTGGTGGACATTTCCTTACTATGTGATAATGGACACCAAGCTTTAGAGCCTCAAAGGCAACTTTTGTGATAATGGACGCCAAGCTTCAGAGCCTCAAAGGCAACTTTTTCATCAATGGCTATTTGGGTTAGGCTACCTTAACTACCCATCGAGTACTATAATACTGGTATCTTAACTTATATAGGCAAACATAACTTATATAGGCAAACATATTGGAGGACTGCTTAGAGTTGATAGCCATACACTTTTTTAGGAAAGGGGCAAATTTGCAAGATTATGTGTCCAAGTCAATCTATATAAACCGCTAAGGAAGTTTGTCGTTGTTGAAGGCAAAAAACAGTCCATCATTTATGAAAGGATTGGTTTAATGTGCTTCCATTGTGGTAGGCAGGGCCTAGGAAAGAACACTGCCAAGAAGGAATGAAGGAGAAAACTTAGAGACCGAAAGCGAGGAAACCAAGAAAAGGGGAAGAAGACATCCAAAATGCATATAGTCCTTGGATGCTGGTCCAAAGGAAAAAACACAAACAAAAGCAAAAGAACCGAGTTTGACCAAATGGGAAAAGAAGAGTGCAGAACCAAGTAGCACGGAAATGACCAGCAACTAGGAGGGAAACCAAAAAAAATCTTTCCATGTAGAAGAAAGATTTGCTGACAAAAAACAGCAAGGGCTGGTACAAGGAGCGAACGATAAGTTGCTATCAAAATCTACCAACCTGAGCGAAAAGCAAAGGGGAAAACTGCCAATGGTGTTTTCAAAACAAGGACGTGACACTAATAAGTGGAAGGCATATTGGTAGAAAAATGAGCAACCTGGTCAAAAAAGGCGAGTGCGTAAAAAATACAAGAAAAGACACTAGCATGGAACCGATTAAAGTTAAGGACGATAGCAAAAAGAATGGCATGGTCAATGAATTGGGAGGTGTACAAAAAAGCAACGTACTATTCCCATGCAAGTCAATAACCCACCTCGAGAAGACATGCAGGTTGACACGACAAAGCGTCTTGCCACCGACATTAGAGAGTTGAAAACCAGAGGGGCAGAAATCACTCTTTCAATAAACTAACCAGTATACCAAGGAAACTAATTTGACCCCTTATGTCCCAAGCTTGGAATCACCGCCGGTTTCAGAGGCCAGAATTTCGGGGCTTTAATGCTAGCCAAAAGATGAAAATCTGCTTGAACAGAAGAATGAGAAGGGAAAAGATACAATAAGCAAGCGACAGGGCATCTCCGTAAATGTCATCAACTTCTTTTGTTGGGGAAGGAGTTAGGTTTTCTGAAATTATATCACCAACCAAAAGTAATAATTAATTTTGAGTAATTATAAATAAATTACTCTACATTAAATTGAATCAGCCTTTTAATAGGCTTTTAAGATAACTAACAGAGTAAAAAACTCAAACAGTTAATAGATAATGAGAAAGTGAAGAAAGTGATTGAATATTAAGAATCATTAAGCCACGTATAACAACTACTACCAACTATATCCTAAAAACCAAGATATTGAACCCAAACATGAACTCAATTTTGGATCACTCTTCAACACTCCCCCCATTACAAAAAAATAGAAGATTAGTGGCAATTTTGTAGTGGCAGTTTTGTAGCGGCATTTCACTTATAAACGCTACTAACTTCTGTGTTTTTATAAAACTTAAGGTGTTTATTATCAAAACACCACTAAATATTCAAATAGCGGCGTTTTTATTTATAAACGCTACCCAAGACTTGATATTAGTGGTGTTTATTGACTAAAACACCTTGAATAATCATATCTTAAAAATTTGAGTGAATACCTAAGGTATTTTTGAGAAAAAACGCCTTGAATAATCTAGTTAAAAAAATGAATAGGGGATTACTGAAGGCATTTTGGCGGACAATACCTTGAATAATCCCTTCATAAAGAAATATATGCGATTATTGAATGCATTTTCTGTAAGAAACGCCTTTAATAATTTCACGAAAAAATTTCACCGAAAGACGTTTTTGATAAAAAAACACCTTTAATAAATATCTTATCAAAATTTAAGGATCATATGATTGTTAACCTAAGGTGGTAGGTTTGATCCCTCATTTTAGCTTTTTTTGGGTTTTTGAAGGCATTATTTGTAATAGATTATTCTAGGCATTTTTTGGGCAAAAACGACTTCACCAATCGGTTTAAAAAATTTTGGACAGGAAATATTGAAGGCATTTTCAGTAGAAAAATGCCTTTAATAATCCATAGAAAAAATATGGAATAGATTCTTGAATGTGTTTTTGACTGAAAGTGCCTTCAATAATCCAATCAATAACTTTTCATGAGGGATTATTGAAGACGATTTTGATCAAAAAATACCTTTAATAATCCATACAAAGAAGTTGAAACGGATTCTTGAAGGCGTTTTTGGCCTAAAATGCCTTTAATAATCCACATAGTAAATTTTTAGGTTGGATTATTGAAAACAGTTTTGGTCAAAAACGCTTTCAATAACATTTTTGTTAGTGATTATTCAAGGTATTTTTTTATAAAAACACTTTTAATAATTCCATAAAAAAATTTTGGGTTTAATTATATATGTGAAGTTAGTTGTACGTTTATGCTAAAAAAACATTTGAAGTCAGTTATAGGTTTATGCTCAAAAAATATTTGGTTTATATATGTGATACTACAAATTACATTTTGGAATCTACATTATGAATATTATTGTATTTCAATAAATTGACCATACAACTGAATTTATTAATATACTTTTCTCAAATAATTGTACTCAATATATGTGTATTCATATAAAACAAATATATACCAATAATATTAAACCAATACCCCAATTCGCAAACTTAAATTATCCATTCAACATGGCATGTTAAAAATATTATAACAGATGATCCTCATATATTTACATTCAACCAACAATGTCCAACTTCAAGGTTTATCAATAAATGATAATACATATTCACACCATTCTTTAAAGACTTCATCAAGTTGCTTTACCGTGAAGCTTTTTTTACTCTCCCACTAAAAAAAATATCAGAAGTAAATGTTAATCAACGAGAACATAATTTAGCTTTTTATTTTTTTTGAAGATATAACTACTTTATGAAATTTATACTAATTTTGAATGGTGTGATCATAAAATCATATAAAACTATCTTCTACATAAAACGAAAGACATAATATCCACATTCAGTATATCCAGGTTGACGAGGTACCTGAAAATTAAATTGAGTGGGTTTAAGAAACATTTATCTACACAAGTTCAGTATAAAAGAATAAATTTCATATTTACAAGTAATGACACCCATTTTTTTCTTTACCTTCTTATCAATGCAAATATTACCCTAAATTGAAAAGAAAAAAATTACTTAATACATAAATAAAATTACTTATGAAGAAACAAAAGATATATAATATAATAACGTATAATACCTCTTTATAAAAGTTTAAATTTCGGAGTTAGGCATCACTGTTGGTTGAGCTGATTTAAGTAAGTATGGCGTTAAAGATTTGGTATCAATCACAATAAGCACCTAATGATGACTACAAAATAAGAATAATGATATACTCAGATTAGGCATCATATCAGATTCGGGTAAAGTTGAAATAATTATTTATATAAATATAATTTACTGCGTATTATACGGGAGCAAATAATAATCAGTCAATTTTTTATGCATTCAATCACATGATTAGCACGAAAAGTGATTGTGCCACTCTACTCACTAATGAAGTTAGGATTAATAAATCTAAATCTATGGGTCACTTGTCTTACCTTGACCTATTTATATAAGAAGCTGCACGGTAACAATCAATAATACTAGTTAGTAATACACTGTAATATAGATTAATACATATTGAGTTTGCATATTTGTATTTATAACTTAACCTTATATAAGCAATAATATCAACAGCTGATGTTTCATCCAATTCACAATATTCTTTAACCTCATCCACACCAATGTAAGAAAATGATGATTTATCAAATAACCCTTCTTCAGACTTAATTTTTATGTAGTTTTCTTTAAATAAATGATCGAGTCAATAATTAGATAACTTATCCATGATAGCTTGAGCAAGGGTCATACTTTGAGTTCCAACATCCTGTTACAATATATAATGAAATATAAGTATTAAAACCAAATCAATAAATATAATAAACAAATTAATATTAAACTTATAAACAAAATCATACTTTATGGTTGGTAGCAGAGGTTGGGTTCCTTACTTGACTTGCAATGGAAGTTTATCCTAGGTGGATGATGTTATTCGACTGGCCTACAGGCATGCTATATTGCATTGCTGCCAACATGGCTTTTAAAGCAGTGAGTCTTTGCTATTGCTTATTGAGGCATTGCTCCTGATCATCAAATCATTGTTGTTGTTGCTCAATGATTGCTTTATATTGTGCATTTGTCATTCGTGGGGTTTTGGGTTGATTACTAAAAAACTTTGATGGCAACATAAATTTACTAACCCCACAAACTCGGCCAAGCCTTTCTTTAGCTCATAATGCTAAAGACAATGGATCTTCATCATACTGGGTTGCCAGTTCATCAGATTTAACTTTGACAGCACAATCATCCTGAAAGATAATAATAAGATGGCAAATCTATACAAACTAGTATAAAGTCATGCATACAATCACAATATCAATCATACATGATATTAAACAAGCAGTTATACATACAATCTTTTTAGCTAATTCTTTGGTTGCTTTATCTGCAAAGGATTCATCGTTCCATTGATGTCTTTCTTTCTAGACATCTCATCTAGAAATTTTGATGCCAGAGCTTGTTGATTTTTAATAAATTATCACAATATAAAAATCAGAATCTATGAAATGAATGTTCATAAATATTTATTTATGAGTATAAAACAAGTGTGCGAATACTTACAAGCTCATACATCACATTTGCATATCCCTTTCTCGCAGTTCGATAGTGATATATTTGTTTGGCCTGAATGTTCTTTTGGTTTTCTTTGATTTTTTACAAAAAAAAAATTACGTCAATCATATATGAAGATATCAATATATTGCATGAAATCTTATAAACAATATTTTTGGTAATAGGTTTACGTACTAAGAAATCTTCTGATAGCTGATCTCAACCAAAATTTTTTTAATCTTCAACACTTATTACATTTGCATATGACGTATGTGGAATAGCCAATACATTATCTTGATCAGCGAGCGATAAAATATATCAGGTTATCAATATACTTTTAAAGTCTCTGAATACTTTATCAGTAGATTGCAACACAATCTTTTTATAGTCAATTGGGACATCGAACTATTATTAAATAATTTAACACAATTAGTATGAACATAATGAATTTCAATTAAATGATCATTTAACAAATTTTACGAAATAGTTGAATAAACATACCATAATCAATTACCATATACCATCCTTTAGATCATCAAGAACTCATCACCAATTGGTATATGTAATTGAAACACTACTATAGAAGATGGCACCAATATGAGTAGCCAACTTGGTAGCTTCATTAGACACAAGCTGCCCACTTTGATTGAAGTCTACGTAAATTTTTGTGTCACTCATTTTAATTTGTTTATTTCATCCTCTTCCTTTCTTTTTTAGCCTATAGGTGTGTTTGTGCATGTTTAGTAGAAGAAAAATTATGTTGTTTAGAGTCCATAATACCTACGATTTTGACCATAATTATATAAAATACATCAAAATGACAGTCTAAATTTAACACTATACGTAATAAAATACAACCAATATCATACTATGTATAGAAATACCATTCAGTAAACCAATCAACAATGTGTTTAGAAACACTATTTAGCAAACTATTTAGAAACACCATTCGGGAAACCATTTAGAAACACTATTCAGCAAATCATTTAGCAAACCAATATCATACAATATCATTAAAAAAAAAATCATACAATACCATTTAGTAAACCACAATATTTAAAGAAAACTAAACAGAACAACATACATACAAGGAAATATGCTTGGACGACTATAGTTATGGTGAAATAAATAAAAATATATATGCATATGTAAATAGTAAGGAACAAAAAAAAACCTTTATTGAATAATATAAATAATACAGTAAACAAAAAAAAGACATACTGGTAAACAAAAAAGTGCGTGTCGTTGAGTTGTTGAAGGTCGATGGTGATAATAGAGACAAAGAAACCAAAAGACAATCTAAAAGTGTTTATGGGTTTGGTTTGGTTCATTAATGCAATTTTTAATCATTCTTTGTACTAGCAGTTTGTGATTTCGATGTTCAAGATAGGGGAATGAATACAAAAATTATAAGTGCAGGCATTTCTGGTAAAAATGCCTTCAATAATCCCCTTAAAATTTTATTAAGAGATTATTGAAGGTGTTTTTTTACTAAAAGACGTCTTTAATAATCTCAAAAAAATTTTTTAAAAAAATTATTGAAGGCATACGATGTAGAAAACATCTTCAATAAATTCCTTTTAAAAATTGGAGTGAATTATTGAAGGTATTTTTAATAGAAAACTGCTTCACTGATATTCCCTTGATAAGAATGGAGGAAATTATTGAAGGTGTATTATGCAGAAAATGCCTTTAATAAATTCTTTCAAAAAAATTAGAGTGAATTAGTGAAGGTATTTTTTGGAAAAAATATCTTCAATAATCGCCTTAAAATTATTGAAGGCATTTTTTATTAAAAAATACCTTTAATAATCCAAAATAATTTTTAAAAGAAAATTATTGAAGGTGTTTTATGAAAAAAAAATACCTTCAATAAGTCTGTACAAAAATTATTTAAGGCGTATGATGCAAAAAACACCTTTAATAATTTTCTTTTAAAAATTAGAGTGAATTATTAAAGGCGTATTATGTAGAAAATACCATCAATAAATTGCTTCAAAAAATTAGAGCAAATTAATAAAGGCATTTTATTGAAATAAATGCCTTCAATAACGCTCTTAAAATTTTAGTAGTAGAATATTGAAAGTATTTTCTACTAAAATACGTCTTTAATAATCCCAAAAATTTTTTTAAAAAAATTATTGAAGGCGTATGATGCAAAAAAGTACCTTTAATAATTTTCTCTTAAAAATTGGAGTGAATTATTGAAGGCATTTTTAGTAGAAAATCGCCTTCACTGATATTCACCTAATAAAAATAGAGAGAATTATTAGAGGCATGCCTTCAATAAATTCTTTCAAAAAATTAGAACGAATTAGTGAATGCATTTTTTTTTGGAATAAATGCCTTCAATAACCCCCTTAAAATTTTAGTAGTAGATTATTGCAAACGTTTTCTACTAAAAGACGTCTTTAATAATCCTAAACAATTTTCAAAAGAAAATTATTGAAGGTTTATGATGCAAAAAACGTCTTCAATAATTTTTTCTTACAAATTAGAGTGAATTATTGAGGGCATTTTTAGTAGAAAACCACCTTCACTAATATTCACCTGACAAAAATGTAGAAAATTATTGAAGGCGTATTATGCAGAAAACATTTTCAACAAATTCTTTAAAAAAATTAGAGTGAATTGGTGAAGGCATTTTTTGGAATAATCTCCTTAAAATTTTACTACGAGATTATTGAAAACACCTATAATATACCCAAAAATATTTAAAAGAAAATTATTAAAGGCGTTTTTCTTAGTAAACACCTTTAATAATTCTATCCAATAAAATTATCCCCAAACTTAGCGTATCCAATCATCAACTTCAAGCTTCATCTTCATTATTCTACTATTTCTCTTTCCAAACCAACTACAATTTGCTTTTCTTTTTCTTTAGCTTTTAGTATTCAAGCTTTGTCTTTTAGAACCCTATTTTAACTATTCATTAGTTATTTACTTTAGCTTTTTCTTCATTATACTATTCCTTCAGCTTTTGCAATTCGCGATACTCTTTTTAGTTTAAAAATTTTTCTCCAAAACCTACATTCCTCAAATACCCATTTAGAACCCATCATCCACTTCCCTTTCCTTTTTATTTTTTTCTTTTTTTGGGTTTCCTTTGAACCTGTTTTACTTTATTTCAACCTTAGCTACAAATACTCTTGAGTAATGTCTGGGTTAGTAGCAGAGTTTTAAATGCTTTATATCAAGTAACTGAAAAAATACTTTACAACAAAGAGTTCTGATCTTCTGTAACTACTAGTCTTGTTATTATTTTTTGTTTAAAACATAGTAAACTTAAGTATTTTACATATTTATTTTCATATAAATTATTTATATAAATTTGGTCTAATAATATAGCAATACTAAATCGATAAGAGTTGGATGCAAAAGTTAAAATTAAGTCAAGAGTACAGAGATTAAATGAAAATTTTTCTTAATTTTGTATTTGAGAATACAAGTAAAGATAATATGATATTATGCCCATGTGTGAAGTGTGCTAATATCGATTGGCAAATGCATCAAGTTATTTTTGAACATTTAATTTGTATTGGATTTATCTCAGGATATGTTAATTGATATTTTCATAGAGAGTTTGTACTGTCAAGATCTTTCATTAGAGTTCCTTCAACTTTAAGGGTGCCTTAACACCAACATGATCCTTTTATAGCAGATGATATTGAAGGCATATTACGATATGCTTTTAACATTCATAACCAATAGTTTCATAATTCAAGTCTTCAAAATGATGGATTGAATCAGTCCAATGTTTAAATAAATGAATTTAGTGAATATGAGATAGGTGTAGCTGACCAACAACCTAGAGGAAAAGCATCAAAGTTTTATAGGTTACTTAAGGATATGAATGAAGAAATTTATGATGGATTGAAGCATTCAAGTTTATTTTTCTGTGTTTGTCTTTTTCACTTGAAATGCTTATGTGGATGGAGGAAAAACTTTTTGACTTTATTATTAGAGTTTATGAAAGAAATGTTTTCTTTCTAAAAAATTCTTGAATCTTGTAAGGAATCAAATAAAATGATCAAGGATTTGGGTCTCGGATATAAGAAAATTCAAAGTTATCCCAATGATTGCATGTTGTATTAGGGTGATAGAAAAAATAAAAAAACTTGTCATTTATGTGGTATTTCTCGTTAGGTGGACAAAAACCCCAATGAAAGGCTGAATGAGGATAGTAATAAGGTCTATGTCAAAAAGAAGCTTGTTAAGGTTTTATGCTATTTTTTATTAATATCAAAACTTTAACGACTTTTCATGTCTTTTAAAACTACAAATTCAATGAGATGGCATCATGAGTAGTGGATAAATGATGGATTGTTGAGGCATCCTGCAGATTTTTTGGCATGAAAATCATTTCATTCTAGGTTTTTAGACTTTGCATTTGATCCTTGAAATGTTATGTTTGGACTAGCATCTGATGGATTCAATTTGATCAAAATGCATAGTATTTCTTATAGTACTTAGCCGGTTGTATTGATCTTTATAATTTGCCACCATGGATTGCTATGAAGCAACAATCATTTATCTTTTCTATGATAACTCCCAGGGAAAAAGGTCCAAGTAATGATATAGACATCTATTTACAACCTTTTATTAAAGAGTTAAAGCAATTATGGAAAAGAGTTGAGACCAATAATGCATAAAAAAAGGACTTCAATATGCATGCTACTTTATTATAGACTATCAATGATTTTTTTGCTTATGTGAATTTATTTGGTTGGAGTACAAAAAGTTGTTATGCTTGTCCATGTTGTGTTGCATAGACATGTTTGAAGTGATTACTTAATGGTAGAAAGTTCTGTTATATGGGACATCATCAATGGTTAAATGATAATCATTGATTTAGATTTCAAAAATATCTCTTTGATGGAACTAAAGAGTTGATGAGATTGCCTTTACCAATTTAGTAGGTCAATATCTTGTTAAAGTTAAAAGATATCAATTTCACTTATGAAAAAAATGATTCTATCAAGAAAAAGAGTGATGGACATCTTTGAAGGTATTTGACCTATATTACGCAAATTGGTGACATTGATACTCAAGTTGATGATCTTGATGTTCAAAGTGATGAGGAGGACGATGAAGAAGATGACCCAAATGAGTCTAAGTTGTGAAAAAAAGTATCTTTTTTGAGTTACCTTATTGAGAATATAATTTATTATGTCATAACTTTGATTTGATGCACATAGAGAAGAATGTTTGCAAAAATTTTATTGGGACAATTCTTAATATGAATAAAAGATCAAATGATGACTTAAAGAGTCGACTTGAACTAGTTGATATAGGGATTCACCCTGACCTTCATCCGAAGTTACTTTCTAATGGCAAATATTGATTGCCTCTTGCATGTTTTAGGATTTCTAAAGTTGAGAAAAATGTGTTTTACAAAGCTTTGAAAAATGTCAAAGTTTCTAATGGCTATGTGTCAAATATATTGAGATGTGTGAATTTGAAGAAGCAAAACCTTTGTTCATTGAAAACACATGATTATCACATTTTGATGCAACACTTACTTCCCATTCTTTACGTTCATCAATGTCAAAGCAAATCACTTCTATGGTAATTGAATTGAGTAATATATTTAAATCTCTATGTGGAAAATACTTGAATATGGAAGAGCTTGACAAACTTGAAGATCGAGTCATGATTACTTTATGCCATTTAGAGAAAATTTTCTTTCCAAACTTCTTCACTATTATGATGCATTTGGTTATCCACTTTCCATATGAAGCAAAAGTCGGTGGGCCAATTTATTATTTATAGATGTATCATATCGAAAGGTATTATTTGTTAGTAGATTGATTAGGTTGTTATTGTTTATCATGCCACTCTAGTTAAAAAGATATATGACTAATGTTTTATGCGATAGGTTTTTAGGGAGGTTAAAGTCTTATTGTCGCAATAAACGCCATCCGAAAAGCTCTATTGCTGAAAGATATTTAGCAAAAAAGTGTATGACATTTTGTTCTCATTATTTGAAAGATGTTGAAATGAGATTTAATAAACCATCGAGAAATATTAGTATGCAGCACACTAACTTTGCCTACAGTTATCTTTTTAAAAGTTTTAGATAGCCAATAGGCAAAGCTGCAATGGTGGAGTTAGATGATAAATCTTGGGCACAAGCACATCGATATGTTCTTTTCCTTCATAACTCAATTGAATCATGTTGCACGTAAGTTTTTTTGCAAGAAATTTATTCATTCCATTAAGCATAATTTATTGTATTTTTTTTTATTGTTAATACTTTATCATGATGCTTTGTAGTGAGTATAAAAATAATTTGAGAGCTCGTGCATATTATCGACGATCAAACCTTTGAGAGCTTGATAAATTATTCATCGAAAACTTTCATGAATGGTTAGGAGTAACTGTAAGTAATGCCATACTTTTCATAATGAGAAATCTAAATAGAATGCTTACGGTATAACTAACATTAATAACATATATATATTTATTCCACCTTTATAGGTTTGGAGTGGAAGGCTTGTTAGTGAAGATGTGAAGTGTCTTTCACAACGTCCAAAGAGGATTGTGAAATGATACAAAGTTTCATCATTAATGGATTTAGATTTAACACTAAATCCCATGAGAGATTTAGAAGTACACAAAATTCAAGAGTTATAGATACTTCATCAACTACTAACTATGCTAGTGCTAGGGACACAAATCCTTTAGAGGGAAATGTTGACTATTATGGCATGATTAATGATATAATTGAGTTAGATTATTATGGCAAGTGAAAAGTTATCTTATTTTGATGTGATTGGGCTGATGTGAATAGTGCGAGGGATATTAAAAAAGATCAGTTTGGATTTACACTTGTGAATTTTTTTCGATTAATTCACACTAGACAACAGCTCATCGATGAACTTTATGTTTTTTCATTTCAAGTCAAATAAGTTTTTTATTTTAAAGATCCCAAAGAATTAGGTTGGTTTGTTGTTCTTCGAAACACACCTAGAGACTTATTTGATATGGGGTTAGATACCAAAGATGATGTTGAATATGGAACTGAATATTATTCTTTTGCTGAACAAAACGTGGATGAAAATATCTTCAGTACTTATGCTCAGTGGGTCCGCGAAGATGTTAATGAAGACATTTATGAACCATGATAGATCATCTATATTTTGTAATTCGAGTGTTTAAGACATAATGTAGTAAATACTTGTATGTAATTAATGTCACATTCATTATTGTATATTTATTGTATTGTAAATCATACATTATTTTTTGATTTAATTAATTTGATATGTTCTTTATATATCGTAGGTTATGATTTCTTAACTTCTCAATGTTTTTATATATGTTCTAAACTAATATATTTTATATATTCATTTTTATGATGCAGGTAAGCTACAATGCAGATGAGTAGATTGAAAGGAATACATATAAGAGATATTAGTTTAAAACTGTTTGTGACACCTATTGATATTGGCTATGGACTGAATCCTTCGAAGGGGAATGAACGTACTGTCAGTTCTAACTCAATCACTTATAACCTTTCAACTGCTATTGGATCTGGCAATACGGGAGGTCTAGGTTTAGATAGTATCTTGTTAATTGATTCTGCTTTAAATTTGAATGCAGGAATCATATACCCCATATTTAGAATTTGATTATAATGATTAAAGTATTGGCATTTTACAAATTGATTTTTAATTTTTTTACAGTTGATAACAATGGTCAACGGAGGACTAGAGGTTGGACAACTTTGAAGGAAATTTTTTAATTTTTTTTAGCTACACCATTTTGTTCTGGAGTGTAGGGTATAGTTAATTCCCTATGAATGCCATTTTCTCACAATAAAGGTTAAAGTCATTAGATTAAAATTCTTTTCCTCGATCAGTGTGAAGAGTCTTATGAAAGCTCCACTTTGCTTTTCCATAAGAGTCTTGAATTTTCTAAAACTCTCAAAAGTTTTTGACTTATTGGTTAGAAAATAAACCTAATGCATTCGACTACAATCATCAATAAAGAGTAAAAAATAGTTACTATCACCAAGTAATGTAATTCTCATAGGCCCACATAGATCGATATGTATCAATTCAAGGCATTCAAAGGCTTTCCACGACTATCCACTTGGAAATGACTTTCTTTCTTGTTTCCCATACATACACCTTTTACATAAATTAAGAGATCCAATTTGAGGCAATCCATGAACCATACCTTTCTTACTTAGTAATTGCAAGCCTTTGATATTGAGCTGTCCATATCGCAGATGCCGTAATTTTGATTCATCATTCCTATTAACAATAAGAGCTTGCTTTTTCACATTAGAAATTTAAAGTGGAAACATCTTGTTTTCTATCATATGCACATTCACTATAGGCTACCCAAATTTATCTTTAATCACACATACTTTATTTTCAAACATAATTGCACATCTACCAACCATTAGTTATCCAATACTCAACAAACTATACGTCAAATTAGGAACAAAAAAGACATCAGAATGTAATTTTATTTTACTATTGCTTGCTTCCACTATAATGGTACCTTTTTCTTCAACTTGCATCTTGCTTATTATCTCCACGTTTGACTTGCAACTTTTGTGACTCATCAAGATTTTTAAATAGTGATCTTTTGGGAGTTATATTGTTTGAGCACCCACTATCCACAAACCAAACATCATTGGAACTTCATTAGTAGGTAAATGGCTCATGACTAACTTATTTTTTTTACTTTCTTCTTTCACATAGCTCACTTAGTTCCAATAATTTGCCTTTACATGCCCAAATTTCTTACAACTCTAACACTGGACAATACTTATTTTTTTTTTACTCACCAATAGACATCTCTCTTCTCTATCAGAACAACCTCTTTTTCTACCTTTGCCACTTTTTCTTTCATGAAAGCCTCATCTGCCATGTCTTTTACGAATAAACACTTCTTTTCTAGTTTTTTCTCCTTTCATTTGAAATGCCTTCTCATTAGTCTTCTCTTCTAATCTGTTCAACCTTGCCTCATAAGCTTGCAAAGAACCCATTAGTTCATCAAAGGAAAAAATAGACACATCCTTAAACTCTTTTATTATAACAACTAAATGAAAAAACTTTGGAGTTAGGTTTCATAAAACTTTGGAAACAATAGTCTCGTTAATAATCTTATCACCATAAGATCTTAGTTGAGTAACAATAAAAATTACTTTAAAAAAAAATCTTGCACTGTTTCCTAATTTATCATCATCAAAGTTTCAAACTCATGCCAAAAAGTTTAGAGTTTCATATCAATAACTTTTGAAGAGCCTTGAAACTCTGTCTGCAAGGGTTTTTTAAGCTTTCTTTAAAGTGTTGGCTGCTACAATCCTAAAGAAAAATGTCTCATAAACTGCCTACTGAATGATAAATAACGCTTTGGAATTTTTTTTCTTGTTGTCTTTCAGCCGTCCTTCATTATTATCATTCTCATCATATCTAATCTTTACAAAATCCCAAAGATATTAAAATTTGAAGAGTGTCTTCATCTTAATGCTTCAAAAGTCGTAATATTTTCCATCAAACACAAGAATGAGAGGTTGGGCTACATTTGAACTGCCATTCACTGCCATCATTAACAATTCAACAAATACAAAAATTAGGTAAGGATCATAAGGCTTTGATACTAAAAATTTGTTGAGGAATGAGGTAGGTTTTCTGAAATTAAATCACCGAGGTAAAAGAAATAACCAATTTTGGGTAATTGTAAATAAATTTCTTTACATTTCTATTAAATTGAATCAACATTTTAATAGGCTTACAAGATAACTAATAGAGTAAAAAATTTAAACAATTAACAGATAATGGGAAAGTGAAAAAAGTGACTGAATATTAGGAATCACCTAGCCACATATAACAACTATTACCAACTATATCCTAAAAACCAAGATATTGAGCCCAAACATGAACTTAATTTTGGATAACTCTTCAACATCATTTTTGGACTATCTGGGAGTAAATTAAGATGCTCTTCGACAAGCTTTGAGTGAAATTAGTGTGAAAGGTGACTTCATATATCAATCTCCCCAAGAGAGAAAGGACTTTATGCTAGGAACACAGGGGGGTACATAGAGCATCTCTTATGAGATTCTAGATTACCCCACAGCTGTTGATCCATCCCTCTCTTGTTTTACCATTTTTGCTTAAAAGCTTACACTTTTTTGGGATGTCACCATATCTGTATGAGCACATCGTGACAACCCCTCAAAAAATCCTTCCATGGATAATGGAGATGCCAATATCTCTGCCCTCTGAGTAATCCCTGAAAGTGCACATAACAAACACCCAAGTAACGACCATAAAACTCATGGTAGACAAAATAGTTTAACGTGTATGGTAATTTTCTAGTGGTCTAAAAGATAGAAACTCTACTCCATAAAATAGAGATGATATTGAAAATGAAACAATAGAGCAGACAAGACTGAAACGTGGATGTGTTTAGGAAATTTTCCAAACCCCTAGCCTACATTGATCTTATGCATATCATTATATAGGACTATCAAAAGGCTCACCGTCTTGACTTTGTGAGGATAGTAAGGGATATGGTACGTGTGCATCAACCTCAAATTATGATGGTAATGCAAATGAGGGCAAAATGAAAAGATATTTGCTACATTATTGATAAACTCCCTTTTGATGCTTAAAAGGATGTAAAAACTATAGGCTATCAAGAAGGCATCTATATGCTATGGTGATCAAATTTAGTCATAATTCATGAACTTTGCCAAACTAAACAAGAGATTTATGCTTTGGTTAGCTCTAACTTTTCTTGGATTTTTTTGGCTATTTATGTTAGTCCTAGGCTAAAAGAAAGAAAAATACTATGGGGAAATCTTAAAACTATTGCTTCCTTACATTATAAGGATTTAAATGATGGTCTATCCTTGGATGATAAAAAAGAAGGTCTGCTTGCGTTTCATTATAGGTTACGTAACTTACATGTATGCTTAAATTTTGTAATCGCTGAGACCTTGTCTTTAATGGACCAAAGTTTACATGGTCCAACATACAAAGTGCTTAACACCTTACCCAAGAATGTATCAACCATGTTTTAGCTAATCTATTGTGGAAAATGTTGTAGCTCGACATTGTGTCTCTCACCTTTTGAAAGTCAGATCCGACCATTGTCTAGTTCTCATATCTTTGAGAGGAAACTTCATTCCTTTAAAGATAAACCATTTAAGTTCCAACGAATGTGGGTGGATCACCCTAATTTTATAAATATGGTTACGTAATATTTGTCTCTTTACAACCAAACATTCACACACACAATTGAACACTTTACTAACCAGCTCTAGGTTTGGAACAATGAGATGTTTGGGAACATTTTTAAATGAAAACGGAGAATTACTACTAGACTATGTGGTATTGAGAAAGCCATGATCATCAAATTGAATGAATTCCTCATAAAACTATAGAAATCATTGATGAAAGAATACCAAAGTTTACTTAAACATAAGGAAGTTTTCTAGGCAATGAAATCCAAAATAAGTTGAATAATTAAAGGAGAAAGAAATATAAGATTACTCCACCTTACCACCTTTATGAAGTAGGCTAGGAATAAAATTTGGGATGTAAATGAGCTAATGAGAATTGGATTCTAGAGAAATAGGGGATTAAAAAATATGGTCTTAGACCATTTCACAAAGTTATTCTTAACGTCGAAGTGACATAAGAATAGATTCTGATAAGTTGGAAACCTTAAATAGGCTACAATATCCAATGAAGAGAAAAACCTCCTTCAGGCCCTAGTCTTTGAGAAAGAAATTGTTAAAGCTCTATGGTCTTTCAAGCCTTTTAAAGCCCCTAGATTGAATGGACTCCACCCTTACTTTTTTCAACCAATGTCAAACTAAAAGTATGTGACACTATTAGGGAAATCTTTGAAAATGGTAGGCTTCAAGAGGGGATGAATGAAACCTTGATCATATTGATACCTAAGCTTATGTTTAGAATAAGGTAAGGTGAGAGAAAGGAATGGAAAGGAAAGGAAACAAAAAGAAATGTAAAATCATTTCCTTTGTTTATATATGACATAAATAAAAATAAAAGAAAGGAAAACATGCTTAGCTCCTCTTAGTTTCCCTCAATTTTCTTCATTTTTTAATTACCCCAAATTAGGGGAAAAAGAAGGAAAAAGAAAAGAATAAAAATTTTAAAATATAAAATGACTATTATATCTTTATTAATTTCTCTAAATTAAAAGTGTATGATTTTGAACTTCAAAATTCAATTGAGAATATAAAACATCATTTACCAATAAATTTATTGTGTCCACTTTTTTTTTCTCTTATTTTTATGAATTCCATAAATTTCATTAATGACTATTTTTATGAAGAAATTAAAAAAAATTGAAAATATTGAATACGTTAACATAAGCATGTAAATGTTATAGTAAAAACAAAGATTATCAAAGATTATAAAAAAATATATATAATAAATCATTTCTTTCACTTTCCAACAATGATTGTTAAGATTCCTTTACTTTCTTTTCCTTTATTAATTTTAGCTATCCAAACAAAAGGTATATATTTTTTTTTCTTTCCTTTACTTTCTTTCCTTCCCTTCCCTTTCTTTACTTTACTTTCCTTTCCTTTCTTTTACTAATATTTATCCAAACATAACATAAAGTCTAATCTCTCACCTCCATGAGTCATTTCAAACCTATTAGCTTACTTAACGCTTCCTATAAATTGGTGACAAAATACTGGTTCAGAAATTGCATCCTTTGCTACCTAAACACATCTCCCCACTTCAAGGGAGGTTTTTACCAGGAAGATAAATCACGAATAGTGTTATTATTGTGTAAGAAATGTTGCATTCAATGAAAAAAAAAAGAGAAAGGCTTGGTAGCATGATTATGAAGCTTGACTTAGAAAAAATGTATGACCATTTAGAATGAGGCTTCATTAGAAATGTCTTTACTTGCTTTAACTTCCTTGATAAATAGATTACCCTAATCATGAATTGTAGATCTTTATTGAGTTTTACCATAGTTGTCAATGGTGGTAAGACAGACAAGTTCACACTAGCAAAAGGTATCCAACAAGGAGATCCATTGTCACCATACATTGTTATCCTATGTATGAAGTACTTGAACTTTTTGATCTAAGAAGGTTACAATAGTAAATAGTAGTTCCCAATCAAAGCTTTAGGAAGGGGATTAAACCTGCCGCATCTTTTATTTTTTAATGATGTGATCCTATTCTCTAAAATTGATAAAAAGTCTACAAAAACCATCAAAGAGGTCCTAAAATGTTTTATTATGAAGTTGTGCCAAAAAGTCAATTTAGAGAAGTCAAGGATATTGTTTTCAAATAATCTTAAGGCAATGATTTAAATAGCGATCACCGTCACGTTTTCGGTCGCACATATTTATTGCATTTTCGAATATAACAAAGATCATTATGATCATCAAGGTCATCATGATCGTGAATCTTTTTTAATTTTGCACAATTTGTTATAAAATGTAATAATTATAATTATAATTATAATTATAAAAACTCTTATTTAATGATTTTTAAAATAATTTATGATACTATATTTTGTATTTTTTTAAAAAAATTATTCACAATTTTAGTTTGATTATAATAAAACATTCATATATGGTTTAGCAACAAAATTTTTGCTTGAGCCAAGTTCATATTCAATATTAATTCTAAACAAATTAAAATATTAACAAAACATAATATGTTAAATACCAAGCATCTATATGTAATAAAATTACAAACTTAAAAATATAATAATTTCAAATTCTATCATCTATAACTATTGATATATATTTCAAATTTTATCACATAATAGAATGATGAGGAAGATCAAATTTTTTATTTTCACTTTGAAAGTCAAGTTGACTCCATCCCCATCCCTATGGCCTTTGTTCTTGATGCATATGAGGTGGAGAATATATTTGAGGATGATACATTTGTGGTAGGGGATACAGTTGTGGTAAATGATACTTTTGAGGTAGATGATACATTTGAGGTGGAAGATACATTATGGTGGATAATAATAATATAAAGGTGGATAACCATGAGGAGGTTGAAAATTAGGTTGTTCCAGTGGATAGTAACATCTTGAGTACTAGTAGATGATTCACTATACTAAGAGTTACTAGAATTTGGTCTCTTGCCTGAAGATGAAGAACCTCTAAAAATATCATAATGGTGTTTCTTGGCTTTTCCTTTTGATGAGCTGTATGTGCACTTTGACCCTCACTAGATTCAGTAGAAGGATTTACTCCATATTTAGCGATGTTAATGAAAAGTCCACTAGTAGCAGCAAGCCTAAATTCTTCTTCAAATGGGCTGTAAGGTCAATTTGCAACCATATTACCACCAAAATTTGCACCATCACCATCTCCATCACCATCATCTAGACTTAAACCCCTACCATCATCACTCTGACTTAGTGTTAGACTTGAACTTAAATAAGACACATTCATTTCTTGAGATTGGCATGATCAACATTTATTTTGTTATCAGAATTATCTGCAGGCAACCAATAAAAGTTTTGACCATCTAACAAAGGATTTTCTTTCTATTGTAGCCATTCTGTTAGTGGATTATCATCTTCAAAAATATGGTCAAGGCTAATAGGATTAAAACTATTATTTATCTTGTTAATGCTCATTCTTTTTTTATGTCTCATCCTTAGCCTCATGTTATAATAGGTATATATAAGTTTCTGAAGTTTTTCAAACTTTAATTTATTTTTTGCTTTGGGGTGAATATAGCTAAATGTGCTCCAGTTATATTCACAATTTATTGCAAATGCTATTTGACTAAGCACTTTGATTACTAGTTTTTGTAATTTAGGAACACAAGTGTCATATATCATCCACCACTCATCTGTATAAAATTATTTAAATTAAATTTGAATGTGCTATTCAATTAAATAATATAAATAAATTATAATTATTAAATTTACTAATTACTTAGATTCATTTGCTTTCAAGCTCTTTGTGCTTATCGAGTACCAAATGTTTCATGGTTGTCTCGAAATAATAAAAACTACATTGATTAAAAATACAATAATAAATGAATAAATAAAAAATAATTATATTTTTAATACATAAAATAAATATCAAAGTTATAAAACAGTATTAAATACTAACTTGATTAATCATTTTGATATGAGTATCTATATAAGGTTCTAATTTTTCAATAATTGTTCTTGTACCTTTAATGTTTCTTTAAGTACATTTTCAGAATGCTCCACTCCAAATTGAAATTATGGATTTAGATAGTAACCTAAACATAATTCATAACAATATTATATTAAAGTAATAAAAAATAAATATATAAACAATTTAAGCATAAAAAATAAACATATTTTTTAAATACAATATATATTCTTGGTTTATTTACCACATGAATATAAGTTAGAATGCATGAAACTCCGTCTATTATCAATAATCTTTTCATATTCAATAAAATAACGATAATTTTACTGAATTGCTTGTTTAGCTCTATCCATAACCTCATAAATAAATCTCATTATTGGTTTTTCATCACCATCCACAAGGCGTAACACTTTTACCAAAGGCTGATAAACTTTTATTATATCGCTTTTTTTTCCAAAAATTTTTTCCCAAAATAATTTTTTTGGCTTTATAAGCATGCCCTGATTTTTGTTGTCCCCATTTTAATTCTTTAAATTCCTATATATTCATCAAAAAATTTTTAGAGTAATATATTTTAAATTAATATTTTAAACAATGATATCATAAAAAGATGCTAGATTTAAATAGTTGTACTAATTACTAAGTACTAATTTTTAAATTGAATATCTCTCTCAAATCTTGCTTTTGCCTTGTTATTTCTTCTAACTATATGAAATGAGTGATAAATCGGGTAAGAGCAGGATGAAGTATTTGCTTCCTTTGTGTATATTTCTTCATTAAAGCAACAGTCCAAATGTGATTGTATAAAAAACAAGTCACTTTTTTTGCATCATCCAAAACCTTTGCCACATTTTTTTTCTTGCCAATATCCTCGAGGCATAAGTCTAAACAGTGAGCTAAACATGTTATCTAATACAAATGTTGTCTCTTCTCCATTAGTCTTTTTCTTGTAGCCTTAAGTCCTGCTTCATTATCAGTGACTATTTGAACAATATATTTTTCCTCAATTTCTTCCATAACTTCATCCAATAATTTATAGTAAAAGTTTGCATCTCTATTATGAACACTTCAGACATCCTTGAAGATATCCTCAATTCTATTAGAAGTATTCCGTTTCTTTAATGGAAGGTGGGAGTGACACTATATGCTGGAACCACTCAACTACTGGAGAATTTTCTCTCAACAGCGTGTACAGACTTGCCTCAAATGCTAAGCCTCAAACCACTATAGAAAAAAAAATAATAATGGGCATGGATTTGGAAACAATGAATCTACCCTAAACTGTAGTTCTTCATACGGGAGTGCATCCAAAAAATTTTCCTAACAAGAACTTTTCTTAGAGGACGTGCAACGAATATTCGTGAGGAGTGCCCTTTATGCCAAGTGGGGGATGAAACACTTATGCATTTATTCACCGAGCGTCTTGTTGTAAAGATATGGTGGACACAAGCAAATCCCCCTAGCCATGCTATCTATGGTCACCATTTTTCTTAGAGTAAATGGCTTCAAGGCAATGCCAGCCCCCCCCCCCCCCCCGTTCCCCAAAACGTAGTACCACGCCCAGAAAATCTTTTGGAAAATTGTGTTCATCTTCTTTCTATGAAAAATATGGACAGCCAAGAATAGATTGATCTTTGAAGGAAAGCTTGAGAAGGAAAGAGTGGTCCCTCGAGCGGTGGAATGAGCTATCGAGTGCTATGCTATAACTAGGAAAACCAACACGAACCCATTGCCGAAGTATGTTAGGGTCCAATGGAAGCCACCAACACCTAGATGGCACAAACTTAATACGGACGAATCCTTAATGGGAAATCTAGGAAAGGTATCTATTAGACACATTCCTAGGGCCACTAGTGTTAAGGCCGAACTATGGGCATTAAGGGATGGACTTAAAATTGCCTTTAAAGCTGCGGTTTAAAACCTTGAAATTAAACTTGATGCCTAGGCCGTGATTAGCCTTATAAATTTCCAAATTCATACGAACCATTTCCTTAATACACTAGTTTGTGATTGCAGGATGATGTCGAGGAGGTTTCAGCTGACAACTATGAATCATACCTTTCATGAAAGGAACCGGTGCGCTGATGCCTTTGCGAGATTGGAAAGTGAAGGAAGTATGTAGCAAGTTGGAACAATTTCTATTTCTAATTTGAAACCTTTTCTGTACCGCCATATTGTGTCTCTCTTATGTTATTAGCTGATGCTAATGGAGTAGTGCTGTATTGAAGTATCTATTAATTTATGTTAGTGTCTGTTTCAACCAACCAAAAAAAAAAATTCACACATAAAATTTTGCATTTTATTTTTATTATTTTCAAATGAAGTGAAGTAAATAAGAGTCTAAAATGAATAAATAAATAAATAAATTTTATTATGTTTATGATTTGTTTGTCAAATTTTAATAAATTAATTTAAATTAAATTTATTTATAAAATATTCATCAAATATTTTGTTTATTTATCTCTTAATCCCTGTAAACATATCAAGCAATAAATATATAATACTTTTAATAAAATTATTTTCGCCGTTCAACTGGGGTATAGAGTTTCTTGGAATCTAAATTCTAAGTAGTCTAACTAAAGAGTACAGGAAAGAATTACGAGGAGTTTCAAAATATGGGTCAACCATATTTTGCGGCTGATATTAAAAGAATTTAAAGTTTCTCTTATTTTACATTTTTGGGAGTCCAAGGGTAGGCCGGGGTTTTAAACTCTAGAGACTACGATTATGACCACAATCATCAATTTTTTTATCTGGAAGTCAAATTTTTCGGTACAAATGAAAAAAGCTTGCTAAACTTATAACAGAGTGGCGTCTAGAATGGGAAATTGTGAGTTCGAGTCTGTATGTTTTCTTGGTTGGGTGACTCTATTCAGGATTTTAGATAATTTTTGGTATTATTTTTAAAATTATTATGATAATTTAGTTATCATAATAATAAAATCATCAAAATAATTTGATCACTAATGATTTTAAATTATAATATTTGGTATAAAATTATAAATAATTAATATTTTAAAATTATTATATTTTGTATTATATGAAAAATAAACTATATAATACAAAATATTCAAAATAACTTTAAAAAATAAAATATTTAATATTTCTTAAATCCACAATTTATAAATATTAAATATTATTTTATAAAAAATTATAAAATATAAATCAATTTTGATAAAAATAAATTTTTTTAAAAAAATTATTAAATAAATTCATTCTGTTCTTTTAGTCGATATAAATTTATAACATAAATTTTTTTTAGAATAAATAATTAAAAAAATAATTTTTAAAAAATTTTTAGTAACTAATTTCTTGAGATAATATTAATTATATTTTTCATGGGGATAAATTAATCAAAAAATAATATTGAAAATTACCTTTCCATTATAATAAAACCTTCTATCTTTTAGATTAAAAATCAGTATCACCCCGTGATCTCACTTAAGATTTATAAATTGTTACAAAAAATATATATAATTATTGAATACAGATCCAAATAATTTTTAAAAAAATCATCTCATACCAAATACTCTCATAATGAAATCAATTAATTATGCAAAAACCAAAAAAGCATGTGCCCCCAATCCAATTGAAAAATAATTTTTAATATCATCACAAAATTGGATCCAAAAGAAGATCATTTAAAATATATTTTGATGAATCCAATAGGTTCATAGTATATCAGAAAATTTTGTGTACCATGCCTAGGAATGTTAATGAGCCGGAAAAAGACATGTAAAATAGTTTTCGACTTTATTCTTATTTAAAAAAATAGTTCATCTCTATATTTGTATTTATTTTTAAACAAAAATTTATATTCATTCATATCTTTTTGAGAATTTAATGGATATGCAGATTTTAAATTTCTCATTATTTTCTTATAAAGTTTAAAAATAAAATATTAAAATATTTAATATTTATTAAAATAAGTAAAAACTTAGGAATAATACATAGATTAAAACAAATTCAATACACAAATTAAAACAATTTTAAAAATTTAAAATAAATTAAAACTTACAAACGATACACATTAAAATATATACAAATTTAACATATATAAATATATTTCGAGTATATGAGTACTACATCGCTCACCTCATTTCCGATGAGTATTTCAAAATTTAAAATAAATAACTGTCATTGTTATATTTTCACAGACATGATCTGAATTTAACATGTATAAAAGTATTATAACAACTAAAATCAAATTGATAAATATTTAATTATGATTTTTTCAATCAAACATTTTTTCTTATTATATCTTGCATGCTCTTTTTATTAAAATTCTTACATGCCCAAATATTAATATGATTTTATTTTTATAAAAATGTTTGCTAATGATTTATAAATAGAAATTGTAAGATTAATTGTTTAATAAATTTATTTTGTTATAAATATATTTACCTATTAACATACCTATAATTGTAAGTTTAATTGCTATATGATTGCATATAAGAAAACTTTTTCTTTTTTATTATGAACAAATTTAATATATATTAAAAAATTATTATTATAAAATATTACTTCAACATCTTCAAAATTAAAGATAAAGTTTCGTCACTGAGTTAATTTCTCTAAAAGAAAAAAGAATTTGAAGGAGCACTATTTTTAGAGTGATAGGACATGACAAAGGGAGGCCGCAAATTCTAAAACAAAAAGCTCAGCTCACAACACAAGTATATTCCACTATGATTGAACCTTTTTTTTTTTTTTTTTTTTCATTTTGGGCACAAATTAATTGATTTTTATTGACTTCTGCCACCTTAGTTTTTGCTTTCAGTGTTTATGAAAGGGAAAAAACAAATGGCATATGGGAAATGGGAAATGCAGGAAAAGGTAAAATTTATCTATCTGCTGTTGTTTAGCAACTGCCATGGGGAAACCTTTTTAACTGATATATTTAATTGTTTCCAAGTACGTGCATGGAAAAGCAAAGATGGTCCCGGGTTTAGTAACATCTAGACTTCAACAAAAATTCAAAGGCAAAGAAAAATAGCAATGCGAAAACCACTAAAACTCAAACTTCATAAATTATAGGACAGGGTTCTAGCTAGCTGAAAGAAAGAAGAAAGATAGCAATTGCATAATTTAAATGTGATGGACCTTGAGAGAGCCACATCATGCGGATAGCTTGTATTAAGTCTCGAACCATCCATTTATAAATGGACATGGTTGAATTTTCTGCTCGGCATTTCAAATCATAGATTAGATCACATCGTGATTCTGGTTCATAGCTGGCCCTTGAAGGCCAAGGACCAAAGAGCCAGCAGCTTGAGCACAATGTTATCTATGTTACAGAATGGTGCAGAGGCATTATTCAGGATTTTATTCGGTATATAAATATAAATATAAATAAATAGATAAATAAATAAATATATATATATATATATATATATATATATATATATATAATACAGCAGGCAGAGCCGGAAGAGGGAACTATGTTAGTGGTTTCCTGGGCGAGTCTGTGAAAATTCTCATGTGACCCTGTGGATCCTTCTTCCACCATAAGTAGAATATGGAAGACAATATTACAAGCCCAGCCGTAGCTCCCATTACAATTCCAACTATTCGTCCCACACGTTTGTGATTGGGAGAGATAGCAGCACCGTGAGCTAGATGCTGCAAAGATTTAAATATATATATATATATATATATGTATGTGTGTGTGTGTGTGTGTGTGGTCAGAAACTAAGATAAACCAGGATGCAAATTGAAGGAAAGATTGGAGATGATATAGAAAAACCTTGAGATGCGTGGCTTGCTGATACAAAGGGGCCATATGTGCTTTGATACGGACAGCAGCAGGTCCCTTTTCCAGCCCAGAAGAAGTGAATTTTCATTATTGTGTTTGTCACATTTGCCTCAAATGTTCTTATCAAGGCTATTTTTTGGAACCATGCAACAACATCTTTCTGGATGTTGAAATCTTAAAGAACTTTCTCACCCTTAGCAAATATTTAAATTTGAAGCGATCAGGTGAAAGAAAAAATGAAAAAAAATAAAAAAAGCTATTATTGTGATGGAAGCCTACATATCTACCATGTCAACTGCTCTAATAAAAATTAGAATAAAACAAGGGACAATGGTAGATTGACAATTTCATATATAATATGATCCGATAATTAAATATAAAAATAATATAAAAAAAATTATATATATATTTTAAAAATTGTGTTTTGTATTTGTTCATATCAATATGTATTTCGATATGATATAACTGTGTCTTATATATACACTTCTAAACACAGGTAAAACATTAAAAACACATTTAGGTAAAACATATAATATGTATATATGTTTAACACGTGAAATGACAAGAAAAATATATTTAATTTAATCTTGTTATATAAGTGCACATTTAACATATTTAACATGTTTAACACATTTTTTATATTAATTTAATTTAATATAAAAATATAAAAATTATTTTAAACTTTTAATTATGATACTCATGTAATAATTATTATAAAATTATTTTTATATTAATAATATAAATATTAATACTAGTCTTATATATTATTATTTTATTCTTTAATCTTTAGTAATTCATCCTTTTGAATTTGACATTAAAAACTAATGTAGTTATGTAATATATATTAAAATTTATATTTATATTAAATACATATTAAATAGATATTAAATTTTTTATTCTTTCTAATATGCAAGTACTTTTTTATATTATTAATATGCTAAGTTTATTAAATTGTAAAATATGGATAGTTTATAATTATTTATTATTTTAATCTTGTTTTATTATATATTCATGTTAGTTGTATTTATTCATGTATATTTATATTATTCATGTTTATTTATGTCATATTTAAATGAATTAATTATATACGTATTAAATGTGTCGTGTCGCATGAAACACATGTAATAGATGTGTTATATTCGTGCTTAGAATTTAAACATGTTTTGTAATTTATGTCGTTTTTATTTTTTAATAATTCATTTTATTATATGCATCAAATACAATACAAAATATGATAACAAACTCAAATGATCAGATCTAAAGAATGGTAGTATATTTTTGCTAATATTCACAAGATAGTTGGGATTAGGGAGTGAGGGCGTTTATGGTTTCCAGATTGCGGCAAAAATTAATGAAGCTGACATGAAGATAATAAAGCAGCCCAGAAAAGAAGAAATCAATCTTGTCAATAGTCTGCAACTTGAAACTTAAAGAGTTAAATTTAGAATTGAATGGTCTTTACCTTACCGTTCAACTTGATCAATACTAAAATTTGTGATTCAATCCAAGCATTTTGATGCAACGGTAGATGCATTTATCTCAAATATATTCAAAGAGTTGGATTTGAAATGAATAAAAAAAAATTGTGATTAAAGCCAGCAATTGTTCATTAATCTCCCTCATTCTTAATTTTAGGCGGATACATAAAAAAGAAAAAAGTTTAAAAAGTTATAGTTTAGAAGTAAACTAATACTCCTCCCCTTTTAAAAGGAATCTCAAAATGAAAAAAAGCACTCAAATATTTTGAAGGTAGCAGTTTAACATCCTTTGAACAAATAAAAAAACTTACCAAAGCGAGGTTACAAACTTAAGGTGAAATTACTTGAACTAGGCTCGATACATCAATACAGGCTGACGTAATTAACAAGCTAATTGTACTTAATTGTACTTCGCTCACCTTGTTCTCGCAGGGCTATATAAGTTTTTTTTTTTTGTTTTGTATTTAAGGTTATCAAAAATTGATCTTGATTATTAAAATTAAAAGAATGAAAGTCTAATATTTTACCAATATACTACGACTTCACTCATTTTAAAGTTGTTACAACTCCTTATTCGAAGGATTAATTGATATATTCCATGCACCAGTGTCGCTTAAATTTTGCTTATTAAAGTCTGACTGCAAATCCAGTCAAACTTCATTCAAACGCCAAATTCGTTACTATCTCCAACCGCTGCACAGACCTAATAAAAGTTTTGCAAAACCAACATTAAGTGAGAAAACAAGTTTAGAAATTATACCTGAAAGAAATTGTATTAATTCTCTTTTCTTCTTTATTAATTGTTACAATTAGAAGACAAATTCGTATCCTATTCATTGAGTAAACAAATACATGCACTTTTCATTAAGTCAAACATTATTTATGTTTAGGTCTGTTAGTTTTCTTTTCTTTATCAATTCTTCTAGTCCTTCGATTATTGGTTAACATTGCTTCTAATAAGAAAGCAAGACTTTTGGCTAAAAAAAAAGGAGGAAAAATATACTCACTGCCATCGAATATCTCCTGCCAATCTCCTTCTTCGTATTGGTAAGTGAGAGTATAACGTGTATAATCATCTTTATCACATTTATGGTCTGTTCATAACCTAAGTGTTGAGATTTATGTTGAGATTTTGGGTACTTCTTAATGATTTGTTTGTTTGGGGAGATTTTGGAGGGATTTATTAGTATATAATGACTTACGTTTGGCAGACATGGTAATCAAGGAGTTCGTAAATGCTTGATAAGAGTGCAAAAACCATAAATTAATCTTTCTTGCTATTGGTGGTGCTCCTTCCATCTTCACCTTGACATAAATTGATCAACAATTTTCCTTCTCTGCCCTCCGATTATTTTAAATCCTACCAACTTGCTGCTGGTGGAATATTTTTTTCCTCCATGACTTAATAGTTGGCCGCCCCACAACTTGATCTTCCTCGGCATCATTATTTCTACTACGATTCAAGATTAACTTGTCATTATCAATTGATGTTGTTCTGGTTTCTGGTAATAACTTAATGAAGTTTGAAATTTGTTGGATGCTCAATAAACAAACTCGATCAATTCTTAACAATTTTACTTTATGGAACAAATTGGAAGAATTATCTTGGTTGGGGTGATCATCAACAAAAAATTTTAATCATTTATAAACAAAAAATCTTAGAATTCTTTTTTTTTTTTTTTACAAGTTTTCTTATCCATCAAACTATATCTTTTGATACCTAACTTTATGGAAATTCTGCCTATATATAAGCATAATAACTTAAGAATCTCTTTCTTTTCATAATTTTTTTTTTGCAAGTCTTCTTATATATAAAATAATATCTAACCAACATTAAACAAATCTCTTATGAGATTTGAGTAACTATTCCCAATAGTTTTAGCCTTCCAAGAGCTCTAATTTCTTGGATTATGTCTCTAATAAAATCACATTGAACCAGCCAATGTGCAATCATTTTCATGTCTTTTATATTATTATATTAATTTCTCTAATCTGATGAGTTCATGTGCTTATTTTAAATTAACATAAACTTGAAAGAAACAATTTCTAAATTATATAATTTGTGCACATAAATTTAATCTGAAACATGTATAATATGTTGGCAAACAACCCCTAAGCACATCATGATGCATGAACTCTGTCGTTCAAGAGCATCATTGACAACGATGTACTAAAACATTCTTGTGATCTTCTTTTTGTAATGATTTTGATTACTAAGCTCTTATCCATTAAAATAATCTTTTTTTTTTTTTGTAGTTTCATTTTACAATTGTAGACCAATGATACGAGGGATAAAGAGAGAGAATGATGAATTTAAACATAGTACCCAACAACATATTATACATTTGGTATGTGTTATGTAGTTTCTTTGATCACCTTCAAATGTGGTGGGGTTTGAAAACTTGGGTGTGAAAGACTTTTTTTGAAACATAGAAAGGGTTTTCTTATGAAGTTCACTTGATGACAAGTATAGGAACCCTGGACCCTGTATGGCTAGCAAGGTTTTAACACACATTCAAACCAACTATCAAATGTTCAATCCTATCATTATTCAATCTAGCTTAGATGATCATGCTTGTGTGGTAGAACCTAAAAAGGCATAGATGCCTACCAAATTTTACGTATAATTACTGTCATTTTAGTTGGCATTCTCACATAAATTCAAACGTGTTGTACCTCTAAACTTGGTAAATTGAAGTAAAGGATTTTGACAATATTAAGTTGATTTTAGTTTAACATGACCAAAAAAAAAAAAGGGTTGGATTGATTGAAGGTTGTTTGTGTAAGTGGATTAGATAAGCCAATTCAATTATGGAGGAAGTTTCAGTCCCACCACCTAGGCACCTTCTGAACGACAACTACTTAATTGTTGTCACCAAACCTCTTTGAAAGTGTTTGTATCTTAATTTAAATGTGTAATGTAACCTTCTTTCTCTTCAAGTAAGCCATTCCAAGAAGAAAAAGAAAAAAACTATGGCTTGAAGGAATACAATTAAAAGAGTTCATGGGTCGAGTTTATACTTGGTATTATTAGCTTATATACCTGTCCTAACTCAGCCTGACCCAAAATTTTAGGCTTCAAACTTGTTTCAAGCTTGGTCCAAATTAAAAAAATTAATCCCAAACTCACTTATTAAACTTAATTTATATAACAAAAAATTAAAAAATGTGATTAAATTAAGTTTAATGGGATTATATTCAATTTATATATAGAAAAATTAAAAATTAAAATTAATTTATATATAATTCACATATATATAAAAATAAAATTTTTTTATATATTTAATTTTAGCTATACTGAGCGGGGCTTAGGTTTTAAATATTTTCTCTAACGTTTAGCTCAAAATTTAAACATGTTTAAAAATTATGTTCAAGCCTGTTTAATAGGTTTTAACTTTTTGTTCAAGTCATTTAAAAACTTGGATAAACCTTTAAGTTTAGGCAGGTAGCTTAGCCCTTGAATAGGTCTAAGTTTAACATACAACTTTATATTTAGTGATGGATTTAGGATTTTTTTAGGTGCCTACTTACAATATTGTAGACATCATTTAATTAATTAATTAATTATTATTATTAATTTTTCTTCTTGCAGTTTTTCTGTTGGTCGTCGGCAGTCACATTGCCAGTGGCTTTAACAGCTGCTTACAGCTGCCAACGGCTCTGACAGTTGTTTTGACAACCGGTGGCTGCCCTAATCATAGGCAATCAAAATCTCATATTTTTTGAAATTTTGATCTTTCTTTTACTCTATAAATAAAATTGCAAAAACACCAATGAAGGGAGGTTTGCAAAAACAAAAAAGAGAGATCCAAAAATAAAAAAAGCACTGCCAAGTTAAAAAAAAAAAGGCTTTCGGTGAGAAAAAAAAAGGAATCAAAACACCAAAAAAAAATAGTCCCTTAGAATGGGAAACCCAGCGCCAAAAACACCTGCAAAAAAAAAATCAATCAAAATTAGTTGCAATAAAAAACAAGTAAAAATACAAAAAAAAAGAGAGAAAGGTTTTGGCCAAAAGTTCAATAATAGATCTAGGCCGTTTGGGTCTCTTTTTGGTAAAACAGAGGCCAGATTTGGGTTCAATAAGTCAAGGAGAGCATTTTGGTAATTTTTGAAAATTTTTGACACTGGTAAAGACAGTCGAAGCCCGCCGCTGGCAAGGACCACAACGGCCTTCACAATGGACGACCACCAGTCCCCGAACAGTCTGAAAATGAGGGGAGAGAGTGTTTTTTGGAAAATGAGAGAAAATGTTGAAAAAAAAATTTGACTTTTATATAGAAAGCTAGCCCAAAACGACATCGTTTCATTTAAACGACCAAAATGACATCGTTTTAAGCCTAGGATTCGCGCATCAACTTGTTGACCTGACCCGTGGTCTGCCTAACTGACTCGATGACCCGACTCACCATTTGACCTCTGATCGATCCAACTGAATCAATCCAGACCGGCTTTGAACCATCAAACCATCCAGATTGGCGTTGAACCATCGAACCACCCAGATCGATCGAGCTGTCAAAACGATCAGACTCCACCGAACCGTTGACTAATCCGATTCAGGTCAAAACATTTTTTTTTGAATTTTTTTTAATGTTTTTTATACATTATTTTTATAATATTTAGGCATATGAAAATATTTAAATTTGTTAGAATAAGTTTTCATGTAGTTAAAATTTTTATAATTTTGTTAATTTTAAGATAAACTTTAATAATAATAATAAATAAAAATAAACTTTCTAATAATAATATAAATTAAATAATAAAAAATATAGAAAAAGAAAATTTTTATCTAACGATGAGATTCAAAGGTATTCTGAATAGTGATGCCTACGAAATCTCTAGGTAAGAAGATTTATTTAAATACTATCAGTATATTGGAGTATTTATATAAAAATTTTCAATACCATAAAATTTTTTCTTTTTACTAATTAATTAAAAAATAGTAATAAAAATGAGAGAAAAAATTTTTTATTCGATGATGGGATTCTAAAAGTATTCCGAGTACAGATGCTTTAAAAAATCCTTATGTGAGGGAATTTTTTTAAAATATTACCAATATATTGAAATATTTATAGAAAATCTTCAAAATAATACAAGTTCTTTTTTTCTTCAAAACAAAGAAAATAATAATAATAATTCAATAAATAAATCAAAAGTTCTAAGGAGTAAACTAAAATGTGTGCATCAACATGTTAGCATTTTGCATTGCATGCACAATATGATTTTTTTACAAAAAATAAATTTAAATCTCTGAGGATGAGATTCTAAGGTATTACGAGAAGTGATGCCTAAGAAATCTCTAGGTGTGAAAAAGTTTTTCTAATATTACCAACGTATTAAAATATTTTAAGAATTATTTCAATAAAAAGATTCCAGTTTATTTTTCTCAAATAAAAAAATGAAACATTAAAAAATAATAATTAAAAAAAATAAAAAAATCAATTTCCAATAAATGAAAAATCAAGAAAATTATTTTTCAAACACAAAAAATAAGACTGTTTTTATTAAAATCAATTGATAACACATAGTTAATCGATACCATTTTAAACGAGTGCTGTGGAGGTGTTAATCCTTCCTCACGCATAACCGATTCCCAAACCCAAATTATTTCACAAATCATAAAATTATCTTTTAATAAATTTTAATTAATTTTAAAATCTAATTAAAAGGATAATTTTTAATAGGTGACCAATCGCACCTAGCTAAAAAAGATTGGTTGCGACTCTGTTATTTTTTATTTTGTTTCCAAATTTATCGAACGAATACAAAACTGTTACGACAAATATATATATATATATTGATAGATTTGCTAATTTTATCAATGGAAGGGTGTTTAAGAAAAATTTTAAGGGTGCCAAACAAAAAATTTCATTCAATTTTTTATTATTTTTTAATGTTTTAGGTATCTATTGACACCCACACTTTATGTATGGATCCACCAGTGTTCATATTAGTTATTCAACTATATATTGCTATGATTTTTCATTCTTTAAAAATACTATTGTATTGTTTGATACCTATGCAAAAAACATAAATTTAAAAGTTTGGCTCTCTAAATATATATAGATATATATATATATATGTATATATAAAACTTTAACGAAAATACTCAAATCAAACACATTTATCGAATCTAACATTCACTCTCAAATCCAAGTACCTTAACTTTGATTATCAAGTATAAGCATTGATATGAAATAGTCAAATCTAACTACCATATAATTTTGCCTATAAGCACATTTCTCGTCCAACACGTGTTCATTTTGGGATATATAAAGAATTATTTAATTTGTTAAGAATTTTTTAAAGATTTTTTCTTCTTGGAAAAGGGTTAAAATAAAAAAAAAAACTAAAAGAGATTTGAGAAAGACAAATAAAGGCTTTAAAGAAAGAGACTTGACTTTTTCGTGCCCTAGTGAATTTTTATTTTGTTATTAAAAACAAAGAATCTTCAATTGATAAGAGAAGGAAAGATAGAAATGAGAATGAAATATGTAGTAAAAGAAGAGAATGGGATAAAAGGAAATTCTTTTCCTAGGAAAGAATTGAAGAAAAGTTAGAAAGTCAGGAAAAAGCCAAATCTGAAGAAATATGGAAGCAAAAAAAGTAAGGAAAAGAATATGTAGCATTATTTTAAGAAATTTGATCAAGCAAAAAACTTTTATTTTTTTATTTTGATCATAGATGTTGTGCTGTATGGATAGTTTAAGGCCTATTTTATTCTTTATATGCTTTATGTAGTATTATTTATTTCATTTTACTCTCTTTTTTAAACACAATTTTTTTCTTAAAAAAATGCGAAACACTTATTTTATTAATTTTAAACTTTTTGTGATTGCTTTTTTATGGTTGATAAGTTTATTTAAGTTGAAATTTATATGATTTGTGTTGAAATTTGCATGTGTAAATTTTGGATTTGATGGAAGAAATGGAATGAAAAGGAAAAATAGAGAGATTATGAAGAAAATTGGACATGCACTTTAACCCTCACCGAGTTAGATTGATGCTAAGCATCATTTTGGTTAGGGATTGAAGGTATGAAGTGAAAAATGAGAAGGAAAAAAAAGAAATTTGGGTTGTTTGATTTATTGTGTTATTTGCCTTAATTATTCTTGATTGGTTTGAATTTTTTATCTTGAGTTTTCCATCCTAATTTTGTCTTTTTTTAAAAAGTTTTGATATATTTATTTACTGTCTTAGAAAGTAAAAAGAGTAATGAGAGAGACAAAAAATGGTACATTTATCCCTATCGGATGTTCACCAATGAAAAATTGAAAAAAAGAGGAGAAAATTTCATTTCAAATTTCTTGAGTAAAAAATATTTTCCATAATTCTTTAATTAAAATATTTTAATATCTTCTAGAGGTTTCTATATTATTCTTGAATTCTTTTGTTCTTATCTATTCAGTATCATGTGACAATACTTAATTAGATATTCAGGATTGTTAAAAAGAAAAAAAAAAGGAAATATGAGTTTTGTCTTCTTTTTTTTATTGCATTTACTTTTAGAATATTCCTTTCTATTATGATTTGATTTTATTTTTCTTAGATTTTTATTAGATGTAGAAATTGTTTTTAAAATATTTTTTAAAATGACTTTTAATTCTTTTAATTTTTTTTCATTGTGTTTTTTTACAATTACATAAGTGACTTTTGATATAATAATTTAAGTATGTTTGTAGATACCTTATTTTGTTTGGGGATTTTTTTAAATTTATTAATCTTTAAATTTTAATTTTGATTGTGCAATCGGATCTTAATTGGTAAAGTGAATTTTGGACCCAAAGATTAAGTCCTAAATTTTATTTGTATTTTAATTTTTTAGTTTACTTTTTGGTTTACTTTTTGTTTTTTTAGTAAAAAGAGTCAAAATTAATTAGTAAAAAAAAACAAAAAAAGGGTAATTTTTTTTTAAAAAATTAGGATTTTGCATGGAAAGTCTTAGCAATTAAACTCTTGAATTATATCCCAAATTTTAACTTTAAAGGTTGAATAATTTTCGAAAGTCTGGGGGCTTAATCTATTGAAAAAAAGAAGATTACATAGAGAATAAATTTTGAAAAAAAATCCTAGATTCAGTTAAATTAATTTCTTTTAAATCGAAAGGGATTCAATCCCTATATAAGAACCTTAAATTTATAATCAAAGAGAGGGCCTCATAGCAATTGATTTTAAGATCAAATAAAGGTCATTGAAAAGAGAGAAATTTTGGGCAATTTGTTGGCATGATTAATATATTTATTTGTGTGATTTATTAATATATTTATTTGTATGACTATTTTTAATTTGATTACATGATTATTAATATATTTAATTGCTTGATTATTAATATATTTATTTCCATGATTACATATTTAATTGCATGTTTATTTGCATGATTATTAATATTATTATTTGTGTGATTATATATTTAATTGCATGACTATTAATTTCTTTATTTGTGTGATTGCATGATTATATGTTTAATTGTATATTTATTCACTTGGTTTATATGTTTAATTGCATGTTTATTTGCATGAACTACATTGTTAATTATATGATTATATATTCAATTGCATGATTATTAATGATTATTAATATATTTATTTGTGTGATTGTATGATTATTAATATATTTATTTTCATAGTTATATAGTTATTTATTATTATTGCATGATTTTATATTACATGATATGATATTATATGTTATTGCATGATTAATATTATATTTGAATGATATTTAATTGTATATTTCTATATTTATTGTGTGCATAATTACATGATTATACATCATTACTAATATATTTTGCATGCTTATATTTGATT